>OU343223.1:97092345-97119864 GCA_910596185.1 Chrysanthemum makinoi | reverse complement strand
CATATGATCATATGATGATGTAGAAAGAAAGATTAGTATGTTTTAAGGGCTATGTAAACCCTTGATCATGATGTATCGTGTTATCAAGTCTTGATAGTGTTTATGGTGATTATAACTTAGGAGGATGATGGAAGATGATGATTATGGTGGTATTAGGATGGTAGCTTATCTTTGGAAGCTAAGGTAAGTAACTTGATTGATATGTGTTTAATATGATTGTTTGCATATTATGTGATTATGAGTATGGATGCTATAGTTGATAGCTTTGAATTAGTAAGTGTAGCCTTGATAGGTGATTTGCCTAGTTGGTCAACTCAAGTGATAAATTATGAGTATGGATTGGCTAAGGTATGTTGTGATGTTTATGTGCTTAATGTGATTATTACCATATTTGTTTAATGGTTGAAGTATCCGTGTTGCATCTATATGGATCAACGTGTTAATCATGTGTTAATCTAGTTACTTACTAAGCGAAAGATTATGGTTTAGTTGTCGAACCATTTTGTAGGTTTTTATGCTTTTATGGATGGCTTGGATAAGGAATAAGGATGGATTTTGCGGACAACTAGAAGGTAGTATGCATTTAGGAGCTTAGTATAGAATACCGAGCTCTATAATGGTATCGTACCCCCGTGAGTCAATTAATGTTTTGTAATAAGTAAACAAGTGTCAAAACGTGTGTCAATATTTGTATAATGAATTGGTAGTCATTTGGTATGCTAAAGTGCGTTATAAGTGTTTATGGCAAAAGTTAAAGGGGTGTTTGGAATAAGTGTATTTATACCCATTTTGGGTTACAAACGGGTCAAATGATTATGGAATTAGTTTATTATGTTATGTTAAACATTTATGGAAAGTTTCGTTAAGTTTCGAGTATTTGAAGTCGATTTTTTATAAATGGAGTAAATATGGTCTTATGAAATATTTTCTACAGTGGGCATATGACCATATGGTAATTTCAGCATATGGTCATATGGTTGCTTCAGAAATATAATAAAGGGCATATGGTCAGCATATGACCATATGGTAATTTCAGCATATGGTCATATGGTTGCTTCATAAATATAACAAAGGGCATATGGTCAGCACATGACCATATGGTAATTTCAGCATATGGTCATAGGTTGCTTCAGAAATATAATAAAGGGCATATGGTCAGCATATGGCCATATGGTATTTTGCATATGGTCATATGCTCTCATCACAAGTTTAATAAGGGATTTTCATATTTTGGTCAATCTTATAAAAATCATATCTATTAAACCGTAAGTCGTTAGAGGTCGTGCCACCCGTCGTTTTAAAGGTAATTAAGTCTATTTTCAATTAAAAATACTTTTAAGGGATGTTTCAAAATTGATTTTTGTTATTTCATTAAAAAGTAATAGAAGGTCCGTTATAGTCAAGTCGTTTCCGGGTAAAAGTTTTTAATTTTGGTCAAATAGGGCACGGGGCGTAACATCGAGATCCATCCATTGAGTCACTAAGCAAAATTAATGATTATTTAGAGGATTTCTCCGATGAACTCGCTCTCATTCACTCGATTCCTTTGAAATGTGATGATTTGGAAAACCTTGTATAAAGTGATCCGTTTTTGAAAACCTCAAACGATGAGATTTTTTATCAAAATGTTTTATCTAAAAGTTACTCCGTTCTTCTTGAGGAGGTCAATGCATTGATGCTTTAGTTTCATTCTCCTCCAAAAGTGAGGATAAAGTTTTCAATCCCGGAATATTAATTTTCAAAGGAGTTCACTCTAAAAGAACTCCGAGTCTTAATTTTGATGATTTGTCTCCTAATTTACACGGAAATGTTTTCTTCTTCATTGAGGATTTTTTTGAGATTGAAACCTTACCTACATCTACTTTCGGAAATGAAGACAAAATTTTTGACCTCGGAATTCTCATGGTTGATGAATTTCACTTTTTGAGAAAATTTCCACAAAAACCTAATGGAAATTTCAAAATCACTAAAAGCAAAATTTTTAATGAAATTTCTTTGAAAAACAAAATTTATTTTTATGGTGACCCCAAGGACAAAGAAATTCGGGGCGAGTCAAGCTAGAGACTCGCACAAAAATAAGCGCTTATCGGGAGGCAACCCGTGTTTTCTATCTTCTTTCTATTTTCTAATAAGTGTAACGTGAGGAGGTTTACCTCTTCCATTTCTCATGTTTCGTGATTGTTGTTTTATGTCCAGGATTTGCCCGAATTATGAAGACTCTCGTTCTTGTGGTTTTGTCTTTTCTCCACTCGAGTTTCATCCTTCGATGCTTATATGGGAAAACCGATATCCTAAATCTTATAGACTAACGTTTATCTATTAGCATAATTAATAAACGGCTTTAGATTTGTGTAAGAGAACCCTTACCTTTAAACATTGAGGACAATGTTTCAGTTTAGTCTGGGGGGGGGGGGGTAATCTTTCGATTCGATTTGACCTTGCATATTTTTTGTCTTTCACTCTCTCAACCCCATTTATCTTCAAAAAATTAAAATTTTGAAAAAAAAAATGTATTTGCAAAAATATTATAAGTGTTTTGGCACCTTGTTGACTTTCCGCTGGTGAGAGTAGGAATAAAGTTCTGACTTGATCGGGCGTGTTGAGCTCTAGCTTGTCTCCTTAACCTTTATAATTAAAAAGCTTTCACTAGTCTTTTGTACAAGAAGCTATAAAACGCGAATTCTAGCTTAACAAAGCCAAGAGTATGCAAGTTTCCATAATTGACTTTAAATATAGATTATTAGACTAAGCATTTGCGGATCTTATAATTTAAGATTTTAAATTTGTGAATAATGAAAAATAATATAGTTATATAGAAGTTAGATGCTAAGCGTGGAGTAGTTGGTTATCTTTAGAGCTTGTAGAGGTTATTTGTGACTTTTTGCTCCCATAAGCTAAATAAACCAAAAAATAAAATTTTCAAAATAATTAAAGGTGTTTAGTTTTGGCGATAATTAGTTTTTACTTCTTCTTTAGAGAATTCTTTCTTATGAGAGTTGGGTACACATCAGGGTACTGCCAGTGTTGCGAGGTAATAAACTACCGATTCAGGATAGTTAGTTGTTATTGTGTCGGTTGTCGAAAGACCGCAGGACTCGGGGTTTGTCGTCATAAATGTAATAATAAAAATCCGAAGCCATAATAGACCACTGTGCCTTGACGGTTCATACCGTTGACATGGTTGTTCAAAAGGTGGAAGTAAACAAATTTAATAATCCAAAGCCATAAAAGTTTTATGTTTCTTGACGGTTAGCTGCCGTTGTTTCAGACTTCAAAAAGATGGAGGAAAAATTCCTAAGGTCAAAAGCCGAAGGCTAATGTGCTTAAAAATGTTAAAAATGCAAAACTTTGACTCCGGGGGATATCTAAATAAATCTTTTGTCTCTGGACTTGTAGATGAGTTGTTTCGGTTGAAATAAAAAGGATATCCCCTATATCGTGTTAAATTATGACCTTGATGTGGACCTCATTCTTGTGGGCAACGGTTCTCGAGGGGAGGATTTTAAACTAGTTATCGTCTAAACTAAGTGCTTTTATCATACTAAAACCTTATCGAAATGGGAAAAAAAACTTGGTTTTCAGAATAAAATCCTTAGAGGAATTATGATTATGGGAGCGAGAAGTAGTTGCGCGTACACAAGCAGCATCTATGGGTAGTGTTAGCATCTAATTTGTATTTAACTGTGATTTTGTTTTTAAGCTTAGTTTGGGAACTCGTGAAAAGTCAATGACGATGAATTTTATCTGTATGGACGCTTCTTTATGAGTTGTGCTTCTTACTCCGTGATCCTAAAAAAAAAGATATTTTGTGCATAATAAATTGGTTAAGCGGGGCGTTTTTAGAGCTATTGATTTCGGAATCTCTTTTGAGGAACACTTTGCTACTTTTCAAAGTTTTATTAGAAAGAGGTTTGAAATTTTTTGTTTCAAAAGCGTGAGTTGATGACATTGCGTGAGGACACGACAATACTTTAGTCTGGCGCATTTTGGCATGTGTGTATTCACATACCTTTTCTTTATCAAAAACGAACTCAAAAGACCAAAAACTAATCAGAAATGTCAAATATATGTATGTTTTTGCGTTTTTGAATGTGCATGTATCATATATGGAAAAATGGACAAAATAAAGACATAACAGACGAATAACGGGCATGAGAATGGAAAGAGCGTGAAAGTCGGAGCCGGGGAAAGATTTTTGCAGTTTGGATCAAGTTTTATCTCAAAAATACAAATCTCACCCTCATGAATAAACCATTTTCACCTTTAGTCCTTATGAATTTTGCAAAGTTAGTCCTTAAAACTAACCTTTGCTAAATTCTTAAAGTTAAACTTATATCCAAATTTAACCTATCAGAACCCTTTAAAAGTCCAAATGCCCTTTTTAACCTAAACTGACCCTGTCCAACTAATGAACTTACACCAGTCCAAAATAATAGACCCCTAAATCACTTGAACCGTCTACCTTTTAATCCTTCCCAGTCCACCCTTTCCTAATCAAACAACAAAAAAAAAAACCATACCCGCCTTTTTACTCTTTCCTCCTTCCTACCCAAAACTTACCCCGATCACCCCAATTTACCCTCACTTAAATAAGCTTTCTAGAAGCTCCTGAAACGTCTGAAACAGAGAATGAGACGCTGGGAGTTCCCGGGAGTTTTAATGGTTAAAGATAGGTGACACTTGATCTAATGGCCAAGAATGATGCGTATGATTGATGCAAGGATTGAAGGGTCGTGATTGAGAGCTCAAGAATGTTGCCCTAGCTCCTAGAAACTTCATAAACCTGCTATTTATACCCTCCTCACTCACAGATTCGAGAGTAGTTTTGAGGGTTGTTTAGTGTAGTTTATTAGCTTATTTAGCTTATTTGTAATGTTAATTTAAAGCTTATTGTCTTTTATTTTAAAGTTAGAATATGCTTTCTATACCCATTTCAAATTTAATAAAAAGTTATTTTCATTTAAATTCTATTTGTTTTACTTATTGCACTTTAATTTCAAAAAAATAACAAATAAGCTCAAAATAAGTTGTTAGCCACAAAATTTTTTTTATCATGAATGGAAGATAAGCCAAAAAGGGATGGGCTTACAAGTAGCTTATTTGTAGAGTAGTTCCGCGAGCATTTAATGCCCTTGTTTGGCTAGGGCTTGGTGAGTCTCAAATTTTAGCTTAATTGTCCCTAAAATGCTTATTCATCTAATCTGCTTATTCATATGCTTATTTGTTTCTTATGATTTAGATCTGCTTATTTTTGTTATTATTGTTTGTTTACATTTTTTATTGTCACTTGTCTTAATTTCATTTAAAACTTTAAAAAACACAAAAATATAGTCAAATCTAGTTTAGCTTATCTTCTGCTTATTAAGTTGTTCAAATCTGCTTTTTATTAGTCATTTTGTCATTATAAGTTAATTAGAGTTAAAATCTCAAGGTTTTAAGGTTAAAACAGCTTAAATGTCTAAAACAATTAATTAAAGGGGTGTTTGGATTTGTGTTTAGTGTTAAGTTAAAATTTGTTTTCACAACTTTAGGTCATTTAGGTATTTAGACCTTGTTTTAAATTAGTGTTATTAGTCAATTACGGGTAGTTTGAAGTAGTATTATTTAAGTCTTAAGGAAATTTGATCAAATATGCAAATTCATGAGGTCCTAAACAGTTAAGTAGCTTATTTGGTTAAATTTATAATAAGTCAAGTTTAGGTATCATATTAGTGTCTAAATTAATCTATAAGTCAGTTTGAGTCACTTTGAGTCTAGGTTTTTAAGTCAAATTGCATTTTTTAAAGTTTTCAAAATGGTAAAAAAATACAAAAAGAGTAGTTTAACAGCCTCTATATCAGCTTATTTTCTAGCTTATCTAGGGGTCTAAACTACTTAATTTTTGTTTATTGTGCTCTCTAGTTGTCCAACTTCGTCTGTTTTTAGCTTTGGTGGTCTTAATTTGTCAATTACTCAGCTTAATTTGGTCTTAAAATAGCTTGTTCGCAACTGTTTTTCAAAAAGTAAAAAGGTTAAAAAAGTGATCTGTCTCAACCCACTATCTTTTAAGCTCTATAATAAGCTCATATAAGTCCAAAATGTCTGGAATTGGTTTTAAAAGTTATTGGGTTGGGTCATCTATGTTGTTTTGATGTTTTGGGGCATTAGCTTATTGATTATCTAGCTTATTCAGTAGCTTAAAGTAGCCCACTCAGGGCTTTGGAATCGATTATAGCAGTACCTTAGTAAAAGTTTATAGAGCTTATTGCTTATTATTTCTTGCTTACTTTGAATCCTTAGTATTTATTAGCTATAGTAGAATAGACTAGATTAGTATGATAGCTTATTCTAGTGCTTATTTAGTGAATTAAGCCCTTGCATATTTTTTTGTCTTTCACTCTCGCAACCCCGTTTTTCCTCAAAAAATTAAAATTTTGAAAAAAAAATGTGTTTGCAAAAATATTATCAGTGTTTTGACACCTTGTTGACTTTCCGCTGGTGAGTGTAGGAACAAAGCTTTGACTTGATCGGGCGTGTTGAGCTCTAGCTTGTCTCCTTAACCTTTATAATTAAAAAGTTTTCGCTAGTCTTTTGTACAAGAAGCTATAAAACGCGAATTCTAGCTTAACAAAGCCAAGAGTTTGCAAGTTTCCATAATTGACTTTAAATACGCAAAGCTAGATTATTAGACTAAGCATTTGCGGATCTTATAATTTAAGATTCTAAATTTGCGAATAATGAAAAATAATAGAGTTATATAGAAGTTAGATGTTAAGCGTGGAGTAGTTGGTTATCTTTAGAGCTTGTAGAGGTTATTTGTGGCTTTTGCTCCCATCACTAAATAAACCAAAAATAAAATTTTCAAAATAATTAAAGGTGTTTAGTTTTGGCGATAATTAGTTTTTACTCCTTCTTTATAGAATTCTTTCTTATGAGAGTTGGGTACACATCAGGTACCGCCAGTTGTTATGGGTAATAAACTACCGATTCAGGATAGTTAGCTGTTATTGTGTCGGTTGTCGAAAGACCGCAGGACTCGGGGTTTGTCGCCATAAATGTAATAATAAAAATCCGAAGCCATAATAGACCACTGTGCCTTGACGGTTCATTCCGTTGACATGGTTGTTCAAAAGGTAGAAGTAAACAAATTTAATAATCCAAAGCCATAAAAGTTTTATGTTTCTTGACGGTTAGCTGCCGTTGTTTCAGACTTAAAAAAGGTGGAGGAAAAATTCCTAAGGTCAAAAGCCGAAGGCTAATGTGCTTAAAAATGTTAATAATGCAAAACTTCGACTCCGGGGGATATCTAAAGAAAGCTTTTGTCTCTGGGCTCGTAGATGAGTTGTTTCGGTTGAAATAAAAAGGATATCCCCTATATCGTGTTAAATTATGACCTTGATGTGGACCTCATTCTTTTGGGCAACGGTTCTCGAGGGTAGGATTTTAAACTAGCAAGCATCTAAACTAAGTGCTTTTATCAGACTAAAACCTTATCGAAATGGGAATAAAAACTCGGTTTTCAGAATAAAATCCTTAGAGGAATTATGATTATGGGAGCGAGAAGTAGTGGCGCATACAAGCAAAGCATCTATGGGTAGTTTTGCATCTAATTTGTATTTAACTGTGATTTTGTTTTTAAGCTTAGTTTGGGGACTCGTGAAAAGTCAAGGACGATAAATTTTATCCGTATGGACGCTTCTTTATAAGTTGTGCTTCTTACTCCGTGATCCTAAAATTTATGATAATAATGAAATTTTAACATCCCGTCACTTAAGAAAAAAAAAGTTATTGTATGCATAATAAAATGGTTAAATGGGGCGTTTTTAGAACTATTGATTTCAGAATCTCTTTTGAGGAACACTTTGCTAATTTTCAAAGTTTTATTAGAAAAAGGTTTGAAATTTTTGGTTTCAAAAGCGTGAGTTGATGACATTGCGTGAGGACACGACAATACTTTAGTCTGGGGCATTTTGGCATGTGTGTATTCACATACCTTTTCTTTATCAAAAACGAACTCAAAAGACCAAAAATAATCGAAATGTCAAATATATGTATGTTTTTGCGTTTTTGAATGTACATGTATCAGATATGGAAAAATGGACAAAATAAAGACATAACAGACGATAACGGGCACGAGAATGGAAAGAGCGTGAAAGTCGGAGCCGGGAAAGATTTGCAGTTTGGATCAAGTTTTATCTCAAAAATACAAATCTCACCCTCATGAATAAACCATTTTCACCTTTAGTCCTTATGAATTTTGAAAAGTTTGTCCTTAAAACTAACCTTTGCTAAATTCTTAAAATTAAACTTATATCCAAATTTAACCTATCAAAACCCTTTAAAAGTTTAAATGCCCTTTTTAACCTAAACTGACCCTGTCCAACTAATGAACTTACACCAGTCCAAAATAATAAACCCCTAAACCACTTGACCCGTCTACCTTTTAATCCTTCCCAGTCCACCCTTTCCCAATCAAACAACAATAAAAAAAACCCTACCCGCCTTTTTACCCTTTCCTCCTTCCTACCCAAAACTTACCCCGATCACCCCCAATTTACCCTCACTTAAGCAAGCAATCTAGAAGCTCCTGACACGTCTGAAACAGAGAATGACACGCTCGGAGTTCCCAGGAGTTTTATTGGTTAAAGATAGGTGACACTTGATCTAATGGCCAAGAATGATGCGTATGATTGATGCAAGGATTGAAGGGTCGTGATTGAGAGCTCAAGGATGTTGCCCTAGCTCCTAGAACCTTCATAAGCCTGCTATTTATACCCCTCCTCACTCACAGATTCGAGAGTAGTTTTTAAGGTAGTTTAGTGTAGTTTATTAGCTTATTTAGCTTATTTGTAATGTTAGTTTAAAGCTTATTATCTTTTATTTTAAAGTTAGAATATGCTTTCTATACCCATTTCAAATTGATAAAAAGTTATTTTCATTTAAATTCTATTTGTTTTACTTATTGCACTTTGATTTCAAAAAAATAACAAATAAGCTCAAAATAAGTTGTTAGCCACAAAAATATTGATCATGAATGGAAGATAAGCCAAAAAGGGATGGGCTTACAAGTAGCTTATTTGTAGAGTAGTTCCGCGAGCATTTAATGCCCTTGTTTGGCTAGGGCTTGGTGAGTCTCAAATTTTAACTTAATTGTCCCTAAAATGCTTATTCATCTAATTTGCTTGTTCATATGCTTATTTGTTTCTTATGGTTTAGATCTGCTTATTTTTTTTATTATTGCTTGTTTACATTTTTTATTGTCACTTGTCTTAATTTTCATTTAAAACTTTAAAAAACACAAAAATATAGTCAAATCTAGTTTAGCTTATCTTCTGCTTATTAAGTTGTTCAAATATGCTTTTTATTAGTCATTTTGTCATTATAAGTTAATTCGAGTTAAAATCTCAAAGGTTTTAAGGTTAAAACAGCTTAAATGTCAAAAACAATTAATTAAAGGGGTGTTTGGATTTGTGTTTAGTGTTAAGTTAAAATTTCTTTTCACAACTTTAGGTCATTTAGGTATTTAGACCTTGTTTTAAATTAGTGTTATTAGTCAATTACGGGTAGTTTGAAGTAGTATTATTTAAGTCTTAAGGAAATTTGATCAAATATGCAAATTCATGAGGTTTTAAACAGTTAAGTAGCTTATTTGGTTAAATTTATAATCAGTCAAGTTTAGGTATCATATTTGTGTCTAAATTAGTCTATAAGTCAGTTTGAGTCACTTAGAGTATAGGTTTTTAAGTCAAATTGCATTTTTTAAAGTTTTCAAAATGGTAAAAAAATACAAAAAGAGTAATCTAACAGCCTCTATATCAGCTTATTTTCTAGCTTATCTAGGGGTCTAAACTGCTTAATTTTTGGTTTATTGTGCTCTCTAGTTGTCCAACTTCATCTGTGTTTTAGCTTTGGTGGTCTTAATTTGTCAATTACGCAGCTTAATTTGGTCTTAAAAAGCTTGCTCACAACTGTTTTTCAAAAAGTAAAAAGGTTAAAAAGTGATTTGTCTCAACCCACTATCTTTCATGCTCTATAATAAGCTCATATAAGTCCAAAATGTCTCGAATTGGTTTTAAAAGTTATTGGGTTGGTCATCTATGATGTTTTGATGTTTTGGGGCATTAGCTTATTGATTATCTAGCTTATTCAATAGCTTAAAGTAGCCCACTGAGGGCTGTTTGGAATTAGTTATAGCAGTACCTTAGTATAAGTTTATAGATCTTATTGCTTATTATTTCTTGCTTATTTTGAATCCTTATTATTTATTAGATATAGTAGAATAGACTAGATTAGTAAGATAGCTTATTCTAGTGTTTATTTAGTGAATTAAGCCCTTGGCATTTTTAATATAAAACTAGCAGTACTAACTTCTAGTTAGTAATCCTGAGCTTAGCTTGGCTTATTAGGTTTGCTTATTTAGTTTAGATTTGCTTTTTAAGTTAGTTTTAGGATCTCTTATTGCTTATTAGGTTTAGGTTAAGTTTTTAGCAGCTTATTAGCTTAATTAGTTTCCCCTTTTAGATTTTAAAATTTGTTAAAGTAATCTGTTAGCTTAATCAGTTTCGTTCTAGCTTATTTTGAAAAGTTATAAAAAGTTGTTTAACAAAAAGTCCTTATTTTCAGCTTTTTTAAAAGTTTCAAAAAGAAAATATGCAAAAAAAATAAATAAATAAATAAAATGGCAAGTCGAGGGTGAGCAGACCTCGAACCCTTGACCTCAACCAGTTCTAAGCCTCACACACAACAATCCTCTACCAACGCGCCCTAGGGACTTTGTTGGATCGATGTACTCTAACCAAACTAACTTATATAGCTTGTTAAGGGTTTAATAACCTCGGATAAATCCTAAGTTATTAACAATGAAACATTGAACAATCTCTATTAAGTATGCGGAATTTACTTAACAAAACTAAGAAGAATTAACTTTAACTTCAACAATTATATTAATACTTAGAACCTGTTTGTTATAAAGATTCTTTAACAACTATAATACTCTAATATCGTATTCTCTAAAAGCTCTAATAATGCACGTACATCTAATGTCAATCTAGGGGTCCTTTTATAGGCATAAGGATAACCCTAGTCGGTTTACAATTACAAACCTTGTACGACAAGTAATACTATACTAAACTTAGAACATTCTAGATAAACATTACTTTCCATAAAACATTCCATTATAACCGTCTTTGAGCTTTGCAGTACTTTAATTAAACGAGCAGTACTTTGACTTTTACTTAACAGTACTTTGACTTCTTCCAGCACTTTGCTTTTATCCAGTACTTTGTCATACTTCAGCACTTTTATATCCCAACAATCCTCCCTTAACTTGAATTCTACTTGCTTGACTTCAAGTTCCTTTGTAAACTTTAACATCTTTGTCTTCAAAGAAAGATTTTGGTTTTATCTTCAAATTTTGTCTTTGTAGATCCTGTGCTTATATCATCATCAAAGTAGTCTTTATATGTAATTCTTTTCAGTAACAATCAGCAAGCTCCATCTTTTCACAACTCAGAACATATGGCAATTTGTACATCAGTTCAGTTTAAGTTTCAGTCTATTCTCATCACTTCAGTGTGTGTAAACTCTGTGAGAGGTGAATCATTGAAAATTTTAATGGATTTTGATGTCTCTTTACCAAAGCCATTAACTCTGGAGTAGCCAAATGTTTAGGTGTGTAAGACCATGGTACATTGATAATCATATGATTTTTAGCAAATCATCAGCTATCAACAGATTTGATTTGTCTTTACCAAAGGCTGTACCCTTTTGGACTAGTTAGTTCTTGCACCATGGTGAACTAATTACCATATAAATGGTTTTTCCACAGCCTTTACCACAAGCCAATTTTCTTGTGGGCTAGCCAACTCTTTACATTGCTGATATGGTGAGTTGATTATCATACAACTTATTAGCAAGTTGTCAACTATATAACGGATTTGAGATATCTTTACCAGAGCCGTTTGCTCATGGATTAGCCAGTTCTTTTGTAAACATGGTGAACTGATAACCTATTGTTATAACCATCTCAAAACCATTGTTGCTTTTAACTTTTGTTTCAAAAAATATTCTTTACTTAACAAAAGTTTTTCTTTTCAAAAACATTTACTGGTTTTTGCTGCAAGCAGTACTTTAGTTAAAGTACTGGTTTGTCCAAAGATACTTTGAATAAAGTACTTACTTTTTAAAAATTTATATATAAGTAAACATCATACCAGTACTTATGCTTCATCATCAGCTTATTGTTGTCCATCGATAAACAACTCAATTAACACAAGAGCTGTTTCAGTCTCATTCTCGACCTACATACCATGATCTAGCATTCTTCTCATAAGATCTACTGTTAATGGATATCTTCTTTCAGCTAGCATATGAATCATAGTTCCATCTTCCAGTTCCAAAGCATGTACTCCTGATTCTTCAAAAAATCTCCAGCTTGTAATCTCCCAGTTTTCTTGATTTTGCCAGAGTTCATCATTGCTTGTTTCCTCAGTTTCGAAGATAGTTGTCAGATCTCCTAATAATACTAAGCCAACTCCACTTGATGGAATATGTTCAAAGTATTCTTGCACTAGTTGGTATAGTTGAAACAAATCTGCTCTATCAATGATATGCAATATATCCCATAGTAAACTGAATGTTCTGAAACATTCATCTTCCCTATGGAACATCAAATAATCTCCATCTTTTGATTTTACAATTTCAAAAGTGATTATCTTTGTCTTCTTTACTGCAGCATCTTTGAATTTAGAATTCTCAAAATCAACAATTCTAATGTAATTCCTCGGTTCATCAACTGTATCTGATCTTAGCTCAATCTTCTTTGATTTCGTTCACTTCAGTTGTCCTTTTTCTTTTTAAGCTTCTTTTACTCAAATCCTCCTTTTGCTTGTCATCCTTGAAAGAAATAATACTTTCAACTTGCTTCTGATAAGCTTGTCTAACATTTTCATACAAGTCTTTCATCTCAATGTAATTCAACTTCTGTAATCCAGTATACCCTTGACCCTTTAGATATGCCATAATAGCATTTCTTTCTTTAGCCTTACTCATTGGTCTTCTAGGTATAACAGCTTCGGTTCTTTCACGGTTGAATAATTTCAGCATCAAACTTAGCCTGTAGCTCCCTAGCAGCTTGTTCATTCTTAGCCACTTCTATGGCTCTTAACTCTGCTAAAGTTAACTTCTTTTTCTTCTTTGTTTCAACCATTTTACCTTTTCCTTTATCTTTAGGATCTAAAGCTGGTTGAAAAGCTTGTGGTTGTTCTTCAGTAACTCCTGGAATGCTAACACCCCTTGGTTTTGATAAATCATGCAATATCTCAGCTATAGTCTCATCATCACTTACAGTGTGTATTGGTTTGGGTGTATCAGCTTCCTTTTATGGTATGACTGTTGAAGGACCAGCTTCCTCTTCATATATAACAGTTGAAGGACCAGCTTCTTCTTCAAAATCTAACACCCTTGGTGTAATTAACTCTTGTCTATAAGTTCCTTGAAGAGCAGCACCTTGATCATCAGTACTTTGAACACCAGTACTTTGAACTCCAGTTCTTTCAGGCTTAATACTTTGAAGATTTACTTGTGCTTCAATAGCTTGAGGTTCATCTTCTTTATCTGTATGAGTCTCAGCATCTTCTTTCAAATTATCTTGCTCTAGATTCCTCCCCAAATTGATAGAAGATGGCTGTTTAACCTTTTTACTTTTTGAAGACTTCTTAAATTCCCTTACTGGCCTTCCTTACTTCCTTTGAGACTTGACCCATAATCTGTGATGTTGAACCAATGACCAGACAAACTTCTTTAATCTTCTAAATTTGATCTGCAACTTTTTAATTTGTGCATTCTGAGCTTCAAAGTCCTTCTTTATTCTCATGAGCTCCCTTGTTAAAGCATAAGTATCCGAACCGCCTTCGGAGGTATATCAGTTGCATCTCCTTTAGAGGATGATGAGTAAATAGGAATATCTGGTTCTGACTTAATAGGTGGAGTATCATGAGGAGATGAGGTAGGTGAAACTGTAGTACCTTCGTTTACATCAGCTTTGAGAAGCAGTTCCTTGAGATGCGATACGTTGAGAAGCAGTACCTTGAGTTTAAGCAGTACCTTCTCTTTCAGCACTAGATGCAACCTCATCTCTAATTGCTTGAACAATCTCCATCATTGAAGTAGTCAATGGAGTGTTCCTTCCAGTAAACAAATCACTCTTCCTAGCCATGAATGTGAAGATCTTCGCAGGTTGTACCACAACAGGTAATAGACTCGAAGGCTTTGGTACATCATGAAGTTGTTTATTCAAGAAAACTTGAATAAATCTTGGATACATTAACCAGCGTGATCCATGAGAGATGTGAGATAGCATACCATCTAAAATCAGCCTAGAAAAATTGAAGATACGATTTGTAGCCAATCCCACCAAAGCAGATGCTATATTAGATCCAAATTGCTCCCATGAAGTACTTTTAGAACTAATACAATGAAGTAGAACATGAACCAAGTACTTCCAATGCGGACTAAATAAGGGTTTCTTGAAAGTTGTTTCAGTTAAAGACCCTTCATACCCAATATCTCTCAAACTATCCCAAAGAAGCTGTTTATCAAATCTAATAGCTCCTTCTTCATCATCAAATAACAAATCTTCTCGAATTGAAGCTTCACTAACTTTGACAATCCTTCCTGCAACCTTAGCTTGTATATACGAATCATCATTCTCTATGTGAGACCTAGCAGTTGCCCAAAACTGTTGAATCCAGGGCTCAATGATATCCGTTCAACCAAAAGTGCATAACTAATTGGAGACCCCGTGAGAAAATCAATAATGTCATGAAAGGCGACATTAGCTTCAGTCTTATCCAAATTCGCCACCATGTTGTGTTTAGAAACGGTGTTTCGGTTCGCCATTGATGAAAGAATAAGTGATTGATTTGATGAATAATGATGTATGAGAGAGAGAGAAATATGGAAAAGATTGATAATAAAATAAAGATGAGAGGGAAAATCATGAAGTAGTTATTTATAGGTAGGATTTGAAAAATCACACCCCATAATAGCAAAGTTACCGTTATTTGATATTTACCCCTCTTTTTGACCGTTGGAACAGTACGTTGATAAGACAAGCAGTGCTTTCCACGTGTGCAGTACTTTCCAGAGCAGTACTTTCGGTGCAATACTTTCATATGACAAAACAGCAGTACTTTTCCATCCTCTTCTCTATAATGACAAATACTCCAAATAGGTATGGTATTGCCTCCCCTTAAGCAAAGCATAGGACTATCTAACTAACTAATTAGTCCTCCCCTTAAATGTAGCTTAGTAATTAATCATTCAAATCCTCACCACCAAGTGATTGAAACGTGAAACATCAAATCCTTTGGTGAGTAAATCAGCTACATTATCATCTGTGTGAACTTTGACAACATTAATGAGCCTGTGCTCATAACAATCTCTGATGAAGTGATGCCTAATCTGAATATGCTTGGTCTTGGAATGATAAACCGGATTCTTCACAATGCAAATTGTACTCTCATTATCAATATTGATAGGAGTGTTCTTGAATTTGAACCCATAATCCAAGAGTTGATTCTGCATCCACAAAATTTGTCCACAACAGCTTGCGCAGACCACATATTCTGCTTTAGTGGATGATGTTGCTGCAATAGTTTGCTTCTTACATTGCCAGGAGACTAATCTTCTTCCAAGATATTGGCATCCTCCCGTGGTTGATCTTCTATCATAGTTGTCACCTGCATAATCACTATCTGAAAAAGCTTCCAAGTGAAATGGTGAATCCTTTGGATACCACAACCTTAATTTTGGTTGTTGTTTCAAATAACTAAAATTTCTCTTTACTGCATTCATATGAGAGACCGTAGGTGAGACTTGATATCTTGCACATAAACAAACAGCAAACATGATATCAGGCCTAGATGCAGTTAAGTACATAAGACAGCCAATCATAGATCTGTACAACTTGACTTCAACAGGTTGACCATCTTCATCCTTGCCCAATGAGTTGATAGATTTGATAGGTGTAGTTACTGGATTCATAGCATCAAAATTAAACTTCTTAAGAATGTCCGCAACATACTTATCTTGACTTATGAAAATCCCTTCCTTTGACTGTTTAACTTGAAGCCCCAAGAAGAATGTCAATTCACCCATAGAACTCATTTGAAATTCATGTTGCATCAGCTGCTCGAATTCCTTCACCATGGACTGTTTGGTAGCTCCAAAAATGATATCATCTACATAAACTTGAACTAGCATGATATCCTTCTTATCTCTCTTGATAAACAAAGTCTTGTCTATGGCTCCCCTCCTATAACCATGTTGCAATAAGAAAGTAGAGATCCTTTCATACCAAGCTCTAGGAGCTTGATGAAGACCATAAAGAGCCTTAACAACTTTGTAGACTTTGTTGGGATGTGCAGGGTCTTCAAAACCAGGAGGTTGTTTGACATAAACCTCCTCTGTAATAGTGCCATAAAGAAAGGCACTCTTGACATCCATTTGATAAACCTGAAATCCCATATAATGATGCAAAAGCAAGGAATATTCGGATAGCTTCAATCCTTGCAACAGGAGCAAATACTTCATCATAATCTACTCCTTCTTCTTGTTTATATCCTTGTACAACTAACCTTGCCTTGTTCTTGATGACATTCCCTCTTTCATCTATCTTGACTCTGAAAACCCATCGTGTACCAATTACTTTCTTTCCATCTGGTAGATCACATAGGACCCAAACTTCTTGAAGTTTGAATTGAAGAAGTTCTTCTTGCATAGCTTCAACCCAACTCTCTTTAGTTAATGCTTGAGCTATGTTTTTGGGTTCTTCTTGAGAGATAAAGCAAGTGAACAAACATGTTTGATGATCCTTATGATTCAGCCTGTTTTGCTTATACACAAAGCTAAGTAAAGCATTATGTGGTGTAGAAAAACCTTTAGCTTTGGTTCTTGTGAGCACTCCATGAGTAGAAGGTCCAATGATTTGACTAGTATGATGATCTTTATGAATTTTTAATGTAGGAGTCTGTGGAACTTCCAGATTATCACCCAAATTTGAGAAATCAACATCTTCATTGGAATCTGAGAAAATACCTTCATCTTCAAACTCATCATCAGTTTCTTCTAAGCTAGGCATGTTAGGATCGTCCAAATCATCCAAAGTGTGTCAACAGTGCAGCAGTATTTGGTCTAAAGTTGTCATCCAAAGTGTCGTGAGAGAACTCGACAGTTTTGTTCTTTTTCTTTGCTTCTTCATAAGCTCTACTTTGATCATCATCATAAGAATGTGCCACTACATCTTGAAAAAGCAACTGATTAAGCTCATCTTGAATAGCTTGATCCTCAGCAGACAATGAGGATTTTGGTTCATCAGTACTTTTATTTGTTGCAGCAGGTATGGGTTCTTCATCAGGAACATCATCAGATCTAAGATGAACTCCATGAACAATGTACTGTAAATCATCTTCTTTGTGAACAGCTTAATTTTCTTCCCTAACAGGCACATAATTCATAGAAGGAGTCAAAACCTCAAGATTAAACATCCAATCAGGACCTTTACCCTTCTGATTTTGTTGATCTTCTAAAAATTCAACATGAAGACAATCTTGAACCCTTTTGGTGACCCTGTTATAAACTCTAAATCCTTTACTATTGGTGCAGTACCCCAATAAGTATCCTTCTTCTGACTTGCCATCAAATTTGCCCAAATTATCAATGGTGTTGAGAATAGTCAGAGGGCATCCAAAAGGCTTCATAAATCGAATGTTGGGTTTGGTTCCCATTAGCAACTCATAAGGTGTCTTCATCTGAGGTTTGGTAACTCATACTCTATTAAGTACATAGCAAGCAAGCACCAAATTTCAAAATTGAATAGGCAAGAATGAATCTGCAAGCATTGTTCGGCCGCTTCAATCAAAGTTCGTTCTTTCTTTCTCACGCAACACCATTCATTTGTGGAGTTCTAGCATCTTGAACTCCCTCTTGATTCCTTTCTTAGCACAAAACTCATCCATAAGCTTGTTCTTGAATTCAGTTCCATTGTCACATCTAATACCTCTTACCTTGAGTCTCAATTGGTTTTCAAGGGCTATTATGAGATCATGAATAGCATCGAAAGTATCATCTTTAAATCCCAAGAAAAATACCCAACTAAATCTACTGCAATCATCTTTCACAACGAGACAAGACTTCTTTTTGTTGAGACTTGCAAAGTAAAGCAGTCCAAACAAATCCATGTGCAAAGCAACCCAAAGGTTCTCTAATAGTTCTTTCTTTAAGCTTTTTGCATGAAGCTTTGTGTTGTTTACCCTTCTTGCACGCCAAACATGAGTGATCATTCTTTTCAGTCTTGGAAGGTAAACCTCTAACTAAATTTCCTTGGACCAATTTGTTGATATTCTTGAAATTTACATGGCCTAATCTTCTATGCCAGTGATGTGCTTCTTCAAGTGTTGCCTTTGCTACTAAACATGTTGCTCTTCCAGAAGAGTGAAGACTCTTCATATCCAGATTGTACACATCATTGGTTCTTGGTACTCGGTATGACCAAGTTATCATTAACAAGCTTGAATTCAGGTGAAAGAATGAGACATTCTATTTCAGTGAATAACACAGGGTGTTTCTTATCACAAATTTGAGAGACTGACAAAAGGTTGAATTTCAGCTCCTTTACATATTTAACATTTTCAAAGTCTATGCTCCCTGCCTTAATAGTTCCTTTTCCTGTAATTCTTCCTCCACTAGCATCATTCCCAAACGCAACTCTTCCTCCACAATAAGATCTAAACTCTGACATAATATCTTTGTCTCTCTGTCATGCTTCCGAGCAACCACTATCCATAATTAAATGATCTTTAAGCTCCTCTTCGGGTTGCCTCGCACAAAGATAAAAGAGTTAGTGTCTTTTAGGAACCCAAGCCATTAATGACTTGTGTTCCCCTTGTGGAGTAACATACTCAAATTCCTTGAGTATGTAATCTTCACGCTTTTGTAGACGTAATCAAGAAATATCTTTTGATTTAAAACTTGTGGTGGTTTTTCAAAGAAAACTCTTTTTCAACAAAAATCTCTTTTCTTTTTCAACAAAGTCATCTTTAGCAAAATTCTCTCGCTTCACATTCACTTTCGAAAGTACTGTTTGTTCCCCATCAAGACTTTACTTCTTAACCCATTTGGTTTTAACTTCTGGTGTAGAGTCCCTTGATCTAGCTACTTTCTTTGAGTTGTAACGCCTTCTAGATTGATAGTAATTAGATCTCCTAGGGTTCCTATTCCAATAGGTGTTTGGTGAAACCGAAAGACTTTGAGAAAGTACTGTGTTTGCTTAACAAGACCTTGAAAAGTGTTTAAAGGTACCTGGAGGTTTGAAAAAGGTCTTCCGTGAGGGTACCTATAGTCTTGTGAGAAGTTGCTATGGTTAACCTTATGTGAATGATTCCAAACTGGTCTATTCTCCCTAAGCTTATGGTTGGCATATTTGTTCTTTGGGAATTTGCTTAGGTATCTTTGAGTAAAGGCCACGATCCTTAATCAAATGATCGGGACTATAACAAACAAAACATAATTTTTGACTTGTAATCCCAAAATTGCTTCTTCTATGTGTATGACCAAACCTATCCGTCTTTTGGTGAATGATGAAAACTGTTTTGACCAAAATTATCCCAAAAGACTTAGCAAGATTTTGAAAAGGTTTTCTTAAAGGTATGGCATGGGTGTAGCAAAGACTTTGAGTTGAAGGTACTACTTGACTCTTAACATCATCTTCCTTAGGTATCTCAGCTGTTTCTTTTGAGGTTTCAGAATTAGATTGACCAATAAGCTTTTTCCTAAACTCTAGATAGTCAATTCCAAAACGAGAAACATCTGCCCTAAGAGGTTGAAAACTACCAGTGGGATGAGGGACTGCATGATAACCTTTGTCTTTCTTATATTCAGGAGGTGATTGACTAATTGAGTCTTCATTACTAGATGTGTCTACATAGTTAATGAGTTCATCATCACTAGTTGTTATATCCTCAAAATCACAATCATCCTGATCACTAGGTGGGTTTTCTATGTTACTAAAGTCCATACCAAAACCTAGTCCAGTTCTAATGTAAGCTCTTCTCTGTTTTTCAACATAACTAACATGAGAAAGGCCTGATTGTCCCCAAGCAGCAAACTTTTCTAGCAATTCATCTCTTTCCTTAGTTAGCTTCTCAATTTCAGAAATCTTACATCCTAGTTTCCATTCACTTAATTTTAACCGATAATCCTGTTGTTCATACTTTTCTGCTCAAGCCATTTCATTATTTTCATGTGTTATTATTTTGGCTTCCATTGACTCTAAAGTAATTTGATAATCACTACCTCGGACCTAGCCCTTTGATAATTATCTCTTTCAGTCACATAATCATTAAGTACCTTTTGATAAAAGTCATGACACTTAGAACATACCTCAGAGATAGGGGGTGAACTTGGTAAAGTAGCTATCATAGCAATCGAACAGTTCATCTTCACTCTCCATGCTCCAATCAAAGCTTCCTAGACCATCTCTGGATTCCAAAGCAGCATGTCCAGGTTCCTCAACAAAAGCGTGCTCAGTCAAACTCTTCCACTCGAGTCTTCCACTGCTATCATACAATAGGTTACGGTTCATCATCAAACTCACACTCAGTCAACCTCTGATAGATTCTCTTGAGCAACCAAAGCTTTTGTTTCAGTAATAGGGATTTCCTTTAGTTCAAGCTTTGGTTTCTCAGTCATCTTATTTGCCTGATATTTAGCAAACTTGCATTCCCTTGCAAAGTGTCCAGTCTTTTAACAGTTGAAGCATTCAATCTTGGACTTATCAAAAGTGATACCCTGTTTTGGTTTGAAGTCGTTGCCTCTTCCTATTTTCTTCATGAACTTCTTGATCCTTGCAGTGATCATAGCAACTTGCCACCTTATATCAATTTCTTCAAGAGCATCCTCTTCAATTTGTGACAAATCCTCTTTATAGGTAACAGGTAAAGTAGCTTGCTGAGCAAAGAATGAGCATACAACTTCATCAGAATGGATGGTGGTAGATGGTGATGATGTGGGGTTGGTCATGGTTGTGATAGAATGAGCAGGATATGCGGTACTTTGAGCAACAAGACTTTGAGTAGGTATGCGATTTGAGCAACGAGTACTTTGAGTAGGGTATGCAAGACTTTTAGTGGAAGTATTGCCTCTCTTTCGTGACGACACAAATGCTATCTTGTGAGACTTTGAACTTATTTGGCTATTCATCTCATGCTCATACACCTTTAGATGGTTGTAGAGATCATCAAAGTCCATAACATCCAAACCAGGTTGTCCTCTCATCATAGTAGCAATCACATGCCATGTAGATGGCAAACTCCTTAAGAACTTCAAATTGGCATCTTCAACAGATACTTCAGCCTTGTATAACTCTAACATGCGGAGGAGATTTTGAAATCAGTCATAGGCGACATCAAGACCTTCTTTTTCACCAACATGAAAGTTTCAAACTGCTGTTTCAACAGATTTACGTGCATCTTCTTGGAAGCATCGTTACCTCCAAACCTTGTCTTGAGAGTAGCCCATAATTGTTTAGCATCCTTAGCATCATGAAACTTGAGTAGGTGACCAGCAGGTATAGCAGACAATAGGATGTTGAGAGCCTTCTCTTGATTTCTTATTGTAGCAGTTGGCAAAACGGCCTTAGGTGGTTTAGGTTGTCCAGGAATTTCTATAGGATCTGCAACAACTTCATTACCATTGACAATTACATTCTGTTAATACAAATAATCCGTAAAAATGTTTATTTATATTTTACGATCTTCTAATGTTATGTCGATAACAAACGTAAAATCATTTTAACGAAACAAATAGAGTACGTAAATAGTTTGAGTTAATAGTTTTCTAACACACTTACACTTTCACATAAAACGCTAAAACAAGCTTAAGTGATTTTATGATTTAGATATATATATATATGTACAACAACTAATGTTTACATATTGGGTTAGCACATACTTAAACTAAGTATACTAAAATGGGTAAAAACATGTATATACTAAAATGGGTAAAAACAAGTATATACTAAATGGGTAAAAACTTGCAAATGGTATTGACCCATAACCCATGGTTTTATATATACCACTTAACCAAGTTCATTGTATCTAGAAAGAAAACCATGGATCAATCCATAACCCATGACCCATGACCCATAACCAAAAATACCCATGGGCAAGAGGGCTCCACGGATCCCACCTTTGTGCTAGCCGGATCCCAAGTGGAAGGGATCCGATCCGGGAACAAGAGAGAATTTTCTCTATAAATAGAGAGCCATTTCTTCCTTTCTATGCATTACTTTACACACATACTTCCCCCAAGTATACTAACCCTCTAACCTCAGATCTAAGTGATCTATGTAGTTTGTCTTTTGTTTTTGTGTGATCTTCTAGGTTCCTCTTAAAGGAGAGATCACCACTTCTTGAAGACGTGCAAGCTTAAGTCCATGAGTTGCCATGCTTCGTCATCATCAAGACAACTAAGGTTCTCTTGTTGATAGTTCTTCCTTTCTCCATAGATGTTGGGTTGAAGGCATTAGTGAAGAATGCCGAAAGTGTCAAGATGAAAGCATTAGTGAAAGGTGCTCATCATCCGTGTCAAAGCATTAGTGAAGAATGCTAAAGGTGTCAAGACGAAGGCATTAGTGAAGGGTGCTAAGCGTTGTGTCAAAGGCATTAGTGAAGGTTGCCAAAGAATCAAATCAAGTAGTATTTGTGAAGAAATGCCTTGGTCGTATAATCGATGAGGTGGATCGTTATACATATAAGTATTTGTTTATTTACAAGGATGGTGATATCCTTGATGGTGTTGTAACAAGGAGTAGATCTCCTTGAGATTAGGTGTTGTGTCGTGAAGGGTAGTAGTTCCTCCATAGTAATGGAACTAGGTGCTTAGCCTAGTACCTAATAAAGGGTAGGCGACGTTGTGATAGGATTAGTTCGCCTAAGGTGTGAAAGAATTCGGTGGTTAGCCTAGCACCGTATAAAGGGTAGGCGACGTTGTGTTAGGTGTGGTTCGTCTTGGTGTGAAAGAACTCGGTATTTAGCTTTGTACCGGAAAAAGGTTAAGCGACGTTGTGAAGGCTTCTCCGCCACAAGGAGTTGGTGTAGTGCTTACGAACTCTCGAGTAGGTGACTCGGGGAGTGGAGTAGGGCAAGGAAGGTGTCCTTGTAGCCGAACCACTATAAATAACTTGTGTCGTGGTGATGTGCTTCTTATTCTTTATATTTAATTACTTGTTTATATATCTATCTATCAACGTCCAACATAAACAATCAAATAGATTGACATAAGTCGATCTAAATATTTAAAAGGAAGTTTTAAATTGGTAAAACTATTCAACCCCCCTTATAGTTTTCCACAATTGGCATCGAGCCGTTACCAAGTTTCTTAAAGTATGTTGTACTTTAAAGACTTGATACGATCCGTGTATGTTTGAAAACTACAAAGAATGATTTTTTTTGTTGGTCATATTTTCTTTTAAATCATTTTGTTGGATATTGATAGATGATTCTAACCACTTTCGCTTTTAAGAAATCTTCATGCTAGAATCTCTCCAAAATCTTCATTTAAAGAATAATGAAGTCAACATTCAAGGAAGGATCTAAAAGTAATCACAACTTACATACACCAAGTACAAAGGATTACTTTAAAAGCTCATGAAGTATTTTTGGTGTTATGCCAAACCAAGAAGCATAAAGGTATGTTTTACTCTTCATTAGATAGGTTACATGAGTTCCATTTATTGTCATAAGTTCTCTTTGTTTATTAATCACTAACATCATTAGAAGTCTCTTTCGTCACCTTTTCATCTTTTTCAACATCGGGAATGATATTTTTTAGTCAAACTACTTGCCGTCATCACATATGAACCCTCGATATGTAATTCATCAAAAGTCATCTTTCAAAAACAATCTTCATCAATACCTCAACGGTTTTTAGCAAGCTAATTTATAAGCCTACTACAAAAATAATGCCAAACAACTCCTTTTCGTCCACGATGGCGGATCCCTCTAGTTGTACTAGTGGGATCCCAAATACAAAGGATCCGGGAACCGTGGAGCGTAACTCACTATACGCTTTCAAAAATTCACCACTGATCTTTTTCCCTCTATTCACATAACACAAAAACGACTAAGCTACTGAATCCATCCTCATTGGCTTCCATACTCTCAAGTATTCCTTCTTAGAACACCATTGTAAGTAATTACATCAACTTGTTCTAATTTTCATCATCCTCATCCTAGGGTTTATGGTTTCTTAAATTTTAATCAATTAATTTAATTAGGGCTTTTTAAATTAATCATGAAAAGGGGCTTTTGACAAAATCACATTGTGTTCACAACATTGTTAATACAAATCAAAACCATAAACCCATCCCAACTAATTTTACCTAATTGGAAAATTTGTATTTTTAGGACCAACCATGCCCAAAGCTACTCAACAAGATCATCATGACACCGTTCACTACCTCACTCATTACTATCGTAAAAAGGGATTGACCAAAACCGACCGTAAAATATTCAAAAGCCTTGTAAAACGACTTATCCACGAAGGTAGTGTAGTCAAGGAATGTTTCCTTGAAGATACGACATTATTCGTCAAGTTTTCTCGACAATCAACTTTGATTGTCTCCTGGACATAGATGAACAAATTTGTCCGGTTTTCATTTTTGAATTTTACAAAAGCATTAGGATCATTCGAAACGTCGATGATAGCATTTCAATCGCTTTCATCATCAATAAACAAAACTTCACTCTTCCTCTCAACATCTTTGCTCAAATTCTTCGCATTTCTTGTGAAGGAATTTGTATGTACTATCAAGATTAGGCAATTAACGCTCAAAACCTTGCACTTGATCCTAAGCCTCTCTATAACACTCCTCTTGATGAACCCGAAACTATCTGAGACACTATTTTCAAAATAAGAGCCGACCAATCGCTTCGACCGAAACAAAAGCTCATTCACCGTAATCCCTTTCAAATGGAACTTTTCGAAATGCATCCCATGTTTAGAAAATTGGAAGAAATCCTTAGGGAAATTGTCATTAGCCTAGTTGGAAACAAAGATCATCCAAACGCATGTCTTGTGCAAACGATCTATTGTCTTATCCACCAAAGGCCATTTAATCTTGCCTATTACATGGAAAGGAGAATGGTAGGGTATTCAAAGCTTCCAACATGGTACTTCAGTATGGTATGCTTCTAACACGACTTTGTAAGTATGTTGGTACATTGCAACCATCTCCTATCAGCGATGATCATTATCTTTCCGATCACGTCATGGTACCTCTTACCAAACAACCCTCTAAACGGTTCATGGTAAATGGAGAGAAACCGAAGCTCTCTGACTCGGCCGGTGAAGAAGATGTCGACCCGTAGCCAACATCAAATTGGAAATCCTTGAATACCACAAACAACTTCCAACCATTCCAAAGCGACCGCGGAATTTAAGCAATTGGAGGGTATGATTCAAAACCTCGCATACAACCTCACTAAGCCGTCAAAAAGGAAAAGAAAGGATTGACGAAAGAGACAATAGGATTGTGCTTATTTTCTTTATCTTATGTTTGGATGATTACATTTTAGCACTTTCGGTTTATGGTAACTTGGATAATGTCTTTTTATCATGGTTCTTTAACTAGTGTTTTGTGATAAACATGCACGTTTCTATTGTTTGTCTTTGAATTTACTAGTGTGCATAAATTAGCATCATTTACGTAGGTTCGATCTACGGATGCGGATCCCTAGGATTAGCCTAGCGGATCCCTCCCTTGAGGAACCGTGGGATTAAATGACATCGGATCGAATACGGATTGATTACATCAAGATAGCTTTCTAGATAACATCACATTAGCTTAGCATATGATTTTAGAACCCAACTAAGTCCACTTCAAGGATGAGAAAGGCTTAGACTCACTAAAGGCTTACTTAAGATCTTAGTCTAATTTTATCAACACATCTAAACTCACCATATTTCCGCTTCAACTACTCACAAACTATTTCTCATCTTTCAAAACACTTAAAGAGGACAAATTAAACATTTTTAGGAAATTGCTTCTAGTCATTTCTATCTCAAAGTAAGGCAAAAATTAGTTTTTCAATTCTTGTGATTTTAAGAATTTTCTAATATCACCTCAAGTTTAAATCTGATCACTAGGATCATTTATTATGACTTGACACCTCCATAACTCTTAGTGTTATCCTTGGACATCCATTGGTAGTCATCTTGTCTCATCCCCCTTCCATAAGAAGCAATCATTTGCTATAACACTTATTACCTTTAGTCATTCAAGTACCCTTTCATCTTAAACACTTAGGAGAACTGAAACATTCAAAATGAGATAGGCTTTAGCTCCTAGAAACCTCATTTCAAACCTGTCATAATTGCTGAGAACCGGATCCCTAGGATTAGCCTAGCCGGATCCCTTCAAGGAGGGAACCGTGGGATCCGGGTGACAGTTTATGTCAAACATTGCTAAAATAATCATTTCAACTCATCTTCCTAACTCAAACACTCCATCTCATCTTAAATGAGTTCCTAGATCAGTGAAACTCTGAATCTCAACCTTGTGCATGTTAATCATCACATTTCCAAGAACATTAGTGGATTAAGTATTAAATGCAATTGCAAAGTTCTTCCCTTTATAACCCATATTGCTAAGAACACTTTAGTCATCAAACACAAACATAATTATCAGCAATTGCAACCATCTTCCTTAGTCATCTCATCATGAGAAAAGCTCCTAGTGCTCACTCATCCACTCAAGAACCACCAAAGAAACTTGCTAGAATCATACACGAAGTTTCCTCAACCGAATCATCTCCCGTTAAGTCCACCAATGCTAGGATTTCCCCTACACCAAGGAAACCAATCAAACTAATCCCCAAGAAGAGTGTTTCCACTAAGATTTCATCACCAAATTCTACTATACCAAACATACCCTCCACAACTCAACCAACATCATTAGTGCCTAGAGCCACCTCACAATCATCTCCACATTCTCACAATGTAGAAGATTTACCCTCTTGGCCATCTCATCTTTCACCATTACCAACTAATTCACTTGAAAAGATTGAGCAACAAAATCAAAGTGTTGAATCAACACTTGTTCCAAAAGCAAACTCTATCATTCCTCCCAATAGTCCATTTTGGATTATGAGAAGACATCAAAGGCAACCACCCGACCAAATGGAAGTTGATGCTTCTTTACCTCTACCCTCAAACATTGTAGAGCCACTACTTAATAAGCCTCCACCAAATCCTCCTTCATTTGAAGATCCTCAACCCACTTCACTTGAACTTTCACTTCAAGAAACTCAAAACCATGACAAGGATTTCTATCATTGTAAACATGTTGAAAGGTTGATACATGAACTACGTGAAGAGCAACGTTTCATGTTTTATCACCTCCTCGAACGTTTCGAAGAGGTTAACAAGCCTAAACTACTATGAGCATCATAGTCAAAAGCTTAAACTTAGAACGTTTAGGAA
>OU343223.1:96919348-97092245 GCA_910596185.1 Chrysanthemum makinoi | reverse complement strand
CAAAAGCGAGGATTGAGGTAGATAGAGCAAAGTTGATGTTATTGCTAAATTACCTCATCCTACTACCATCAAAGGTATTAGGAGTTTTTTAGGTCATGCCGGTTTCTATCGTAGATTCATACAAGATTTTTCTAAAATGCATGACCTATGACTCATCTTGCTTGAAAAGATGCTCCTTTTATCTTCTCACAGTGCATCAAGCTTTTGAAACATTGAAGAAAAACTGCTGAAGCACCATTCGTTGCTCCGGACGGGACTTGCCTTTTGAGCTCGTATGCGATGCAAGTGATTTTGCTATCGGTCGGTCTTAGGAGCAGCATAGAGCTAAGCATTTTTCAGCCTATTACCACTCATGAAGTAAGACCTTAGTGACTCGAAACTCATTACACCACCACGAGAGAAAAGAGCTATTAGCCGTGGTGTATGCATTGAGAAATTTTGGCGTACTTAATCTTGACCAAATGCGTGGTGTATCACGGATCACTTTCGGCTCTCAAATATCTCTTTGCAAAACAAGATGCAAAGCCGAGATTGCTCCGTTGGGTTCTCCTCCTCAAATTTGATATCATATCACGTGATAAAAAATTTAGAACACAGGCTGTGATCATCTGTCGATTAGAAAACCCTCACCAAGATGTTTTCGAGAAAAATAAATGAAACATTTCGAGACACTCAATCGCGGTTTCTTTTAATGGAAACTCTTCTACCCCATGGTTTCGCGACTTCGCCAAATTACCATGCGGGTAACTTCATGTGAAAGGATGTCGACCCAACGGAAGAACAAATTCTTCAAGGATGTTAAACATTATTTCGGGGCGACCCCTTCTTATTCAAAATCTGTGTGGATCAAGTCATCCGACGGTGTGTTTATGGACAAGAAGCTCTTGACATTCTCAAAGCTTGCCATCCTTTGGACCTTACGGGGCCATCATAGTCCAAACTACACCGCCAAAAAGGTGTTTGATTCCGGATTTTATTGGCCCACTATCTATAAGGATGCCCATTAATTTGTCAAAGCTTGTGGCGCTTGTCAGCGTCACGGCAATATCTCTCAAAGAAATGAAATGCCACAAAATGCCATTCAAGTTTGTGAGATATTTGACATCTGGGGTATTGACTTTATGGGGCCATTTCCTTCTTCTCGCGGTAACAAATACATACTCGTGGTCGTTGACTATTTGTCAAAATGGGTTGAAGCGAAAGCTTTACCCACCAATGATGCCCGAGTAGTTGTGAAATTTTTGAAATCTCTTTTGCGGGTTTGGAACTCGAGCTATAATCGGTGATCGTGGTACACATTTTTGTAATGACCAATTTGATCGTGTCATGCAAAAGTATGGTGTTACCCACCGTCTCTTTACTGCATACCACCCCAAACAAATTGGGCGGTGGAAGTCTCCAACCGTGGTATTAAAAGAATTTGGAAAGGACGATGGCGAAAATCGTGCATCTGGTGGGATAAACTGGATGGGCCTCACGGCCTTTCGTTTGCATCTTACAAAACACCAATTGGGTGTACTCCATAGCTAGTGTCGGAAGGCATGTCATCTTCGATTGAGCTAGAGCACAAAGCCTCACTTGGGCCTTGAAGCATGCAAACTTCGATATTCGAGACATTTGGTGATCATAGAAAGTTCAAATGAATGAACTAAATGAACTCCGTGATCAACCATACGAGAACTCTTTGATCTACAAACAAAAGACAAAGAAGATTCATGACTCTAAAATCAAGAACCGCGTTTTCAGCGTTGGTGATCGAGTCCTTCTTTTCAATTCAAGATTGAAGATTTTCTCGGGAAAGCTTAAGTCCCGTTGGTGTGGTCCATTTACTATCACTAAGGTTTATCCTTATGGTACCATTGAGTTATCTCAGCCTGATGGTCCAAATTTTAAAGTAAATGGTCATCGATTAAAGCATTACTTTGGAGAGGACATTCCACCCGTGATTGTTCCGGATCTACAAACATTCCCCATGAACCAATGAATGCGGGGATCGAGTCAAGCTAGTGACTCGGGAATCAAAAACAGTAACACACACCATATGGGTTTTCACCCATATTTCTGTCTTCTTACCCCTTTCTACCACCCTAGTGTGGTGGGGTTGCCCATTGTTGTATATATCAACGATCTATAAAAAAAGTGTATATATCAAAAATAAAATAATGGCGTAATATTTCCTTTTATGTTCTATGTTTGGCATAACGTACTTTGAATATTGAGGGGCAATATTCATTTCTAAGATGGGGAAATTCTCATGAATTTTATCATGTAATTATCCACCCAATTCCCCCGTTTTTGGCCAAAATTTTTTTTGGAGTAAGTGTTTTCACTTACTTTCGGCAAATGTATCGATCCGCCATGTCTAACCCACATAAGGATTGGCTAATCCGAGAGCAAGCGGCTCTTGGTAAAGATATCTCAAATCCGTTTATGGCTTGCAATTTGCCCAAAATTGTATGGTGTTCAACTCACCATATCTTTAAACTAGTGAAAAGTTGGCTAGCCCGCAAGTTTGTGGCTTGTGGTAAAGGCGATTGAAAAACCATAATTGGTGTCGACTCACCAAAGATATTTTATCTAAGAGTTGGCTAGTCGAAGCAAGCGGCTTACGGTAAAGACAAATCAAAGCGGGTGAAAACGGTGATTTGCTCAAAATCATTTGGTTATCATTGTACCAAGGTTCTTACTTGAACTAAAACAATTGGCTACTCCAGAAGTAATGGCTTTTGGTAAAGAGATGAAATCCATTAATTTTCTCAAATCATTGCTAGGGACTAGCAATATCTTAGTGTGGGGGATTGATGAGTGTCTATATACTCATCATTTTTATCTTGTTAGAATGCAAAACATCTGAAAACACTTTCAAATGCTTCAAAATGATAAAATATCACAAAAGGGTGTTTTATGTTTTAAATGCAAAACATCAAAATCTAGTGAAAAGCGTATCAAGTTTGCATAATTGGCCGTTTTAGTCCCCCAAGTTACAAAAGTTGTCAAAATTAGTCCCTGGTAATTCAAAACTTGTAAAATGTCATTTAAGGTCCATGAGATTCAAAAGTTGTCAAAACAAAGCCTTTAAAGTTTAAAATTTACAAAATGACAATTTTAGTCCTTAAACTTTACAAAAATGTCAAAAATAGTCCCTGGTGTTCAAAAATAGAAATTATTCAAACAACACCCTTGTATTATTAATAAATGACATAATTGGTCCTTTATGATAAGTTTAGATAAAAATTACAAGTTTGGTCCACAGGTTTGAAAATTGTCAAAATGGTCCTTGGACATTTTAAAAATGGAAAATAATCAACCTTGGTCCTTGTACTATTCATTTATGGCAGGTTTGGTCCTTGTATAAGCTTTTGGAGAAGCTATGATTGGTCCCTCAAGTTTGGCAGATTTGCAAGTTTGGTCCTTGTACTTAACTAAAGCCATTTAGACCCTTTTGTATTTAGAACCCCATCAAAACCAAAAAAAGAACCCTGCCATATGCCTTGACCCCCCCCATTTTGGACCCCCGTTTTAATATCCTCTGGTCAAAAAATAGTCAAGCGCGCCAAAGCAGGTGTTCTTTGTTCATCTCCTTCACACACAAGCTGCAATCCCAAAACCAGAGGTGGTTTTCTCCTCTTTTTCACCTTTACACCTGTTTTTCCACTTGAATACACCTCTCTTCCACCTCCACATCCATCCAATCCTCATTAATTGGAAAAACCTGCTAATGAGAAATTTGGCGCCAAAATATCCAAATGGACGAATACGATTACTTTGACCAATCCAATGGTTGGATTGAGGTGGGAAAGATTCAGAGATGTCGACAAGGTCAAATGAGGTCAATAAATACAAGTGGGAAGCAATGTAATTATCGATCAAGTGTAATTTTAATTCTTGTATGTCGTTTTATTTAACTTTCAGTTTTCAGTGTAATTTAAAGCTTTAAAGTACATTTTTAAGCAATTTTAGTGTATTGTGAATATTTTGAAGTAATCAATTTCAGTTTTTATTCAAGTTCTCGGTTATGCAACTTTTCTTAATTCAAAAAATCTCGAAATGTTTTAATGTTGTTTGTTAGTTGTTAGTAAGGACTGAATAGCCCATGTAAGCTCCTAAAAAGCTTATGCAAGCTATTAGAAACAATTAAAACCACTTAGTACCAAAAAGTAAAAATACCAAAATACAAAATAAATTAGTAAAAAATCAAAAATCTATGGTGAAGGTGATCAATTTTGGAGCAAGGTAGATTTTGGATGGCCTTGGTATAGAGCTTATGGGGAAGCTTTAGGTTGTGTTTGTATACCTCAGTTCTCAGTCTTGTGCTTGAATCCACTTGTAAGCCCTTTTGATCCATTTTGGTAATTCACTGTGTAGGTTGTTAATTAGCTTAAGTTTTAGTGTTTCTGTGTTCATTAGTTGTGGTTAAGTAAAAATAAACTATAAAATAATAAGCTTGTGCTTTACAATTCTTAGTTGCTAGAAATCTCATTTTCACAATCTTATAAGCATTAGTGTAATTTCTTGATCTTATGTTGTTATTGTTGTTATTTAATGTTTATTTAGTCTTACTTAGTGATAATATTAGGTATGCAATCAATAACATGGTCCAAATCTGTGTTTTGACTTGAAAAATATCAAAACAATTTCAATAAGTGTTGTTTGGATTATCTTGTTTGACTGTGCTAAAGTTTGTTTAAAGAAGTGTTAATGCTTGTTACTGTGTCACAATAGGTCTTAATATCTCATTTCAATAAGAAGAACCAGTGTTTGTTCATTAAAAAGTCAAACTTTCCTTTAATCTCATATTACTTAGTCAACTGTTAGGATTTCAAGATCAAAACTCATCATATCTGTTTAAAACTTGGTAAGTTAGCTTATTATAATCTCATTACACCTTAACATAACATAATCAGTGCATAAGATTGATTTAAAGTTCATTAAAGTCAACTTTACTTCATTTTCTTAAAAAGTCAAAAGAGTCCCCTGTTCACAGTGTTGGTACCCTATTTCACAAGCTCTTAGAGAGCTTATTAGTTACCCATATCTTATGAAACTTAACTTTTTGAGAAGCTCACCTAGCTGTCTCAAGGTTACAAGTGCTTATTTTCCATTCCTAGCTTATTTAAATAGCACGCAAGTGCTTATAAGTTTGTCCCAATTTTCAGCAATCAGCGAGTCATACTCGATGATTTTCTAGCTTTTCAATAGCTTCTCACAAGCTCATTTATGAAAGCCAAAATTTGTAAATTAGTTTTTTAGATAGCTCAGTTGGTAAGCTAGTCAAATCCATTAATCGTTTTCATTTTCAAGCTCATATAAGTGCTTAAATTTAAGCTAGAAAACGCCTAGTAAACTCAAATAGTGTCCATGTGCACCGGTTTAGTTTAAGCTTATTTAGTACTTATTTCTTAATAAATTTGCTTTTCGGATATCATTTTAGCTTAATAACTGTTGTTTAGCTTATTCTTAGTTATCTTATGCTTAATTATTAGCTTATAAGCCATTTGCTTAATCCTTGTGCTTATTCATTATTAAAAGCCCACTGTTGAGAAACATAAGCTTATTCAGAGCTTATTAGAGGTTTTTGTGAAAAGTTGTAGTTTTAAAAGTGCTTATTTCTTGTGTTTAATAAGTTTGTAAAAGAAAATCAAAAAATAAAATGTTTAGCAAAAAGGTGGGGAGGCAGGCTCGAACCTGAGACCTCCCACCTTGAGAGTGATAGTGTGTACCTGTATAGCCAGTTGCCCTTGGGTCTTTGACTGGTTATCTTTTACACAATTTAATACATAACCACCTTTTGTCTCATATAGCTTATTCGAGCTTAATTGCTTATTTCTAGCTTATTTAGTCCAGCTTTTTCACCATTTGTATTTTTCTTTAATTTGTATTAGTATAAAGTATTTTATAAAAAAGTTTCAGATTTTCCTCAATAGTTTTAGTATTTTTAAACATTTAATTAGTGTAAAATCTTATTTAATTCATAATAAAAAATATAAAAGTCTAAAAAATATAAATCTTTTTTCTAAAATTTTCTTTTGTCATATAGTACGTAATAAAATTGTTTTTACACTTGTAGGACTTTTATTTCATAAATTTTATGTTTTGCTTGCTTTTCGCAGCGTATTTTTAGACTTAACTTACGTTTTCATTTTAAATCTAGTTTTTAAATAATTTAAGTTTACGTTTTAGTTTAAATAGTTTATTTAAGTCATTTTATTTTATAAATCACAAAAACATCATTGTAAAAATAGTGATAGCGTTTATTTAATATATTTTAACTTTTTAATTTCTTTTAATTTGCATTTAAGTCGCCGTAATTTACAAATCTTTTCTTTATGTATAATTATCCATCAAAATCCTTATTGATCACTATCCTTAGTGATTATTCTATCATCTGATCAAGTGTTTATACACCAATTCATCCTTCGTGGGACTTAACGACCCGGAATTCCTATATTCCTCGATCTTAATTGCATTTGGTGTTTGAGTTTTAAGTTTATTACGGTTGGCCATTCACAAGTGGCTAGCTTGAGTGATTAAACTTGACGGTTTAGCACCAATCACTAAGGTGTCTTCATCTGAGTCACGGCTGAACAATATTATCACTAAGTAAGACTAAAGAAAATTTTAGGTTGATTTTTTATTATGAATTCTGATTCCTGGTTAGCTGAACAATATAAACTTTCTTCACTTCACCATGTGATAATCCCAGTTTAGACAAAGATTGGTGTCTTCATCTGAGATTATCACAATAATAAGGTGTTTTCAATGATTTGTAAGGCTTCTTTCTGTGTTCATTAGTTGGTGTCTTCACACCGTTTGAGCATTTTATCTAGATGGGAGAGACATGTTTGAAACGAATCCCCAATGACCGAGAAGTCATCCATAAACACCTCCATTGTTTCCCCGATCATGTGGTGGAAAATGGCCATCATACATCGTTGGAACGTGCCAGGAGCATTACATAGGCCAAAAGGCATACATTTGTAGGCAAAGGTTCCGTATGGGCAGGTGAATGTAGTTTTATCTTGATCCTTTGGATCAATGGGGATCTGAAAGTAACCCGAGAAACCATCAAGGAAACAATAGTATTCGTTCCCTGCTAATCTCTCAAGCATTTGGTCCATAAAGGGTAGAGGAAAATGGTCTTTACGGGTGGCGTCATTCAACTTACGATAGGACGTTCTGCTCCTTCAGCCGTGACTGAGGAACGTCTACCACCACCACCCCCTGTCGAAATGGCAGAAGATAATCACTCAAGCAGACCTAATATTATCACTAAGTAAGACTAAATAATCCCAGTTTATAAACTTTTATAGTTTATTTTTACTTAACCACAACTAATGAACACAGAAACACTAAAACTTAAGCTAATTAACAACCTACACAGTGAATTACCAAAATGGATCAAAAGGGCTTACAAGTGGATTCAAGCACAAGACTGAGAACTAATATTATCATGGCTCGAACATCTCAAACTCATAAGGTGTCTTCATCTGAGGTAACTGATACTCTATTAAGTACATAGCAAGCAGTACTTACAGCTTCAGCCCAAAATTGAATAGGCAGTAATAAATCTGCAAGCATTGTTCGCGCTTCAATCAAAGTTCATTCTTTCTTTTACGCAACACCATTCATTTGTGGAGTTCTAGCAATCTTGAACTCCCTTTTGATTCCTTTCTTAGCACAAAACTCATCCATAAGCTTGTTCTTCTAAATTCACATCATTGTCACATCTAATACCTCTTGAGTCTCAATTGGTTTTCAAGGGCTATTATGAGATCATGAATAGCATCAAAAGTATCATCTTTAAATCCCAAGAAAAATACCCAACTAAATCTGTTGCAATCATCTGTCACAACGGGCAGTACTTCTTTTTGTTGAGACTTGCAACAGCTTGAGTCCAAACAAATCCATGTGCAGCAACTCCAAAGGTTCTCTAATAGTTCTTTCTTCAAGCTTTTTGCATGAAGCTTTGTGTTGTTTACCCTTCTTGCGCGCCAAACATGAGTGATCATTCTTGTAAGTCTTGGAAGGTAAACCTCTAACTAAATTTCCTTTGACCAATTTGTTGATATTCTTGAAATTTACATGGCCTAATCTTCTATGCCAGTGATGTGCTTCTTCAAGTGTTGCCTTTGCTACTAAACATGTTGCTCTTACAGAAGAGTGAAGACTCTTCATAACCGGATGTACACATCATTGGTTCTTGGTACTCGGTATGACCAAGTTATCATTAACAAGCTTGAATCAGGTGAAAGAATGAGACATTCGTGTCAATGAATAACACAGGGTGTTTTCTTATCACAAATCACGAGAGGCCGACAAATGGTTTAATTTTAGCTCCTTTACATATCTAACATTTTCAAAGTCTATGATCCACGCTTAATAGTTCCTTTGCACGTAATTCTTCCTCCACTAGCATCATTCCCAAACGCAACTCTTCCTCCACAATAAGATCTAAAATCTGATTGAATATCTTTGTCTTCTGTCATGCTTCCAGAGCAACCACTATCCACAATTAAATGATCTTTAAGCTCCTCTTCGGGTTGCACATTAAAAGAGTTAGTGTCTTTTAGGAACCCAAGCCATTATCGACTTGTGTTCCCTTGTGGAGTAACATACTCAAATTCTTTGAGTATGTAATCTTCACAGTTTTGTAGACAGAATCAAGAAATATCTTTTGTTTTAAAACTTGTGGTGGTTTTTCAGCAAAACTCACTTTTTCAACAAAAATATCTTTTTCTTTTTCAACAAAGTCATCTTTAACAAATTCTACGTTTCACATTCACTTTCTGAAAATACTTTGTTTGTTCCCATCGATTACTTTACTTCTTAACCATTTGGTTTTAACTTACGGTGTAAAGTCCTTGACCTAGCTACTTTCTTTTGGGTTATGCCTTCTAGATTGATAATTAGATCTCCTAGGGTTCCTATTCCAAAAGTGTTTGGTGAAAACTGGCGATACTTTCAGATAATCTTGTTTTTATAACAATTACCTTGAAAAGTGTTTGAAGGTACTTGGAGGTTTTGAAAAAGGTCTTCTCTGTTTTTGCAGTAGATGGAATTCTGAGGATTGATTGTCATAGCATCACGATTCTGAGATATATTGAGCGACCTAAAGTGTCGTTTGGAAAATACATCGTTTGATTGAGTAAAATAATCAGAGTTTACAAAGTGTAGGTCCCAAATGAAAATCTTCATGTGCGGAAATAAGTTTGTTACAAGCCAAACGATGTTTTTAAAGTGTATAAATCCCATGTGAGGCGGGGACGTCACCGCGACTCTATGATATGTCCACATGCATGCCATGAAGTGAATGCCTTAGTTACACGAAAACACATTGCTAAAAGTGTCAACACAATGGTTGAGTGAGTTCATAGAGTTTATGAAAATGTTTTATACGACCAAAGCAAGTATAAGTTATGTATGACAAATATGTCACAAAAATGGTACAATTGCTCTTAAGCACATGACAGAAGCTAGACGTTCGATGTTAAGCTAAGAGTGTTTTGCCAAACAACTCAATGATGATAAAATGAAATGCATCCGTTGACCAGTTGGGACCACCAACACGGATGGAGAAGTCACCCTCAATAGATCTATCCACTCACCCTCACTTCTTCCGAAATTAACGGTTCATGATTATGAAATGGGGACATTCAATTGGCAATGAGGTAACTTAAGCAATGTAAATGAATTTGAACATACTTGGGCTCGTATAAAAAATGATGTGCAATGTATTCTCCCCGTAGGTTTGAAATAATGTATAAACTTGAATAAATCGGGGCTATGAAAACTCACCTGTTGCAATGATTATGATGATATAATGGAAATCTTGAAATGAGCGCAACCTCGACTTGTGACCTATTATGAATGATATGTTCTAATGTAAATCATGAAACAATGTCGTGCATGTAAACTCATATGATATCCATACCACTGGTACATTTGAAAATAATGTTTATCGTCGAAATATATGTTTATGACATCTCGTCGTATTATAAAATACTTTACAAGTATTTTCGTTGAAATGATATCCTACGATAATCATTTAGTGATCTATTACGAAATTATAGTTTTTCGTCGCAAAATAATATAATTTGACAATTCATGAAAGTGACTAAATGGCCTCGAAAAGCTAGTCGTAAAATAGTGTATATCGAGTGTTAGAAAACAAACTCTATGGTTTTGGAAATCTTGTAGCATTATCTAAAAGTCTTAGCTTTTAAATTTTCATCATAGAGGTCTCGATCATGGAGAAAAACATAGGTGAAGTAGGGTACTTGTACCCAAAATATTGTTTAAGGGTGATTTTCGGCAAAGTTTGAGTGACCGTTATTTTCGTTACAACTCCGTTTGACGAACGGTTGGACGTTTTGGAAAATAGGCTAGGTGGACTTACTTTAACTAGAAGACATCATTTTATAATAAGTACTCTATCGATGTTAAAAACGACCCTCAACATGGTCATTATGGCGTAATTTTTGGCTAATAGGAAAATATATAAATTATACTTGTAATAAAAGTTACGACAACTTTATTTAAACACGTGTAATTTAATCGTTATAAGTCCGTTTTTTACGTTTTATATGTCCGTAGCTTCGTGTTAAAGTATACTAATATATTTTTTATAAATCGACTCATTTAGATAACGCTTAAGACTCATTTTTGACTCGTAAAAATTCTGGACAGCATGCTATTTTCCGGAAAGTATAGTTTTCGTCGTTAAACTTGAAAATAGCATAACTTCTTCGTTATAACTCCGTTTTAACCCGTTCAAGCGGCCACGTTTTCGTTTTAAAGTATATTTTCTAAATATCTAGCCCAAAATATTTTGAAAACTGTCAAAATTTCCAGATTTCACAAAATAGTTGTCGAAAATGATTTTTCTCGCGTAATATTTATTCTAACCACTTCAAACCAACGCCAAAGCTATTCTAAACCTATATTCTTAGGGTGTCATGGGTTCCTAGACATCATCAAAAATGATATGTTTCAAGGGATAATTATAGGATGATAAATATTAATTATAAGTAATAAAAACATTAAAAGTGGTATAGATTCATATGTAACATGCATGTTTTCTTGCAAAAATGACGAAATAACATATATATGGATATGAAAGAGTGATAAAGATCATGAAATGCTTACTTGAATGATTATGTGAAGAAGATGATGAAAACCTTATAAATCTATAGGTTTTTATTTCAAAACCTAGAAATAGATTACTAGTTGAGCTTGATAATACTTGATCTTGAAAAAAATTTGGATTCCTCCATGTTTCTTAGATTGGCTGAATATCAAGATGGAATGGAGAGGATACTTTTTCTTTTTCACCTTGAGTAAGTATGTAGTATGTGTTTGTTTGTAAAAGAAAAATGATTATAAGGTAAATATCTTCTCTAAATGTGCATATGTGTATAAGCAACATGTAAGATCTTTTTAAAAATTGATGTGTCATCTCCTTTGGTCGACAAAGAGAAAAGAAAAGAAAAGTGGTGAGCTTTTTGAATGATTAAAATATTAAAGTGTAAGTAAAGTAGGTAATTAGTAGGTATAATTAGGTATTTAGGGTAGCGTTGGCTAAAAATAAATTTTAACGCAACAAAATAGATTGTATCAAAGTCATAAAAATTATAAAAATACATTTCTTATAAAAATTGAGTGAATAAATATTTATCGAGTTGCATTTACGAAAATCGTCGTAAATGTTTATACATAACAATTTATATACAAAATAAATTGAAAACATCGGGTAAATTAATTTTATAATTTTTATAATCTTAAAATGAGTATAAAAATATATTAGGATTATTTTTGGAAGTGTCGGATCAATGTTTCAAAATAATGTTTACGCGATAGCGTTTATTTAATAGGAAAATAAACGTTTAATGAAAAATGCAAATCAATGCATGAACCGATATGAAATGATGTTATTGATGATATGTAGACTAAATCTAGTCTATATGAAATGTCTTTGATGATATTCCATGAATACGAAGCTAAACCCTTACGGTTACGCGCATTTGATACTCGTAAACCTAGTTTACGAAAAATGATGAATAGTGACTCATGAATAGTGATTTTCTCCGGGAATGAATAGTGTTTCGTGAATAGTAAAATTTTGAAATACCCTTTCAAAATATCAAATCGACTTCGAAAACGATGAATAGTAAAATAATGAATAGTAACCGATGAATAGTAAATTCTCGAGATGAATAGTGAAATTTCCAAATTTTATAAAATGACCTGAAATTACGAGTTGTCACATTCGCCCATCCAAAAAGGAATTCAGTCCCTGAATTCAGTCCATGTTAGGTTCTACGGTGTTACTTGTGAAAAGGTGAGGATATTTGAGTCGCATCGGGTCGTCCAATATTTTTCTGAATCGTACCACGCCTTTCCAAGACGGGATTTTGTACATAAATTTGTTACCAACTTGAAATTCTAATGGTTTGCGACTTATGGAACATACTTCCAATATTTTGCATCGTATATCGACGTAGCTTATCTAGCTATTTGTTGTTGCTTGTAACTGATTTTTGATCTGTACGATCACTTTGTTGTTTCATGAATGAGTCATGTACTAATGAGTTGGACTTTCTTGATTTTGACCAGTGAATAAGTGATTGACACCTCAACCTTAGAGTGCCTCAATTGGTGTAGTCAATATGTTCAGGTGCTAACTATTGTTGTAAAGCAACTTGTTCGATGAAGAATGATTTGCCTAATCATTTCTAGAAAATTACACATGCCTTGAGTATATCTTTTATTGTTTGAATTGTTCTCTCGCTCTGACCATTGAGCTGAGGGTAATAGGTGGTACTCATATCCTAGTAGGTTCCACGAGAATCTTGAAATGATTGTCAGAAGCCTAAGGTGAATCGAATAGCTTATAATAGGTACAATTAAAATTGATACCACGTGTCTCGTGCCAAATTTCAAAATGTTAAATCTGTCGAAAAGGACCTTATTGAAAAGAATAGATTATAGGTAACAGTTGTGATTCCTCGCGTTTCTCGTTCTAGCGAATGTCATTACTTGAATCTTACTTGCCTAAGGTGCTTAGTCTCCATCACCAAAAATGTTTATTGTTTGATGGTGTCTCTCCTAATTTCTCTTATCGAAATATTTCCACACTATATGTTGTCAAATCACAAAACCTTAAATGTTTAAGTGATGTGGTGTAGTGATTGATTTTCAAGATTTGTCCCGATATTGAGTGCTTCTAAAATATTTCATCACTTATATTGTTATCATGCTAGCAAGAAAATAGATATCAACTTATACTATGTCGAAGAATGTTTGTTCTAATTTCACTTGTAGATGGAGAGTCATTGATTGTACGATATGTACAAACATATTGCATCTCTTAATATGAAAGTGAGGTTATCTGTAATTTCTAGAGAACACAATGTCTTAGAGAAAGTTTATATCGATAACCTTAATTTAACTAAATTTTCCTTTAAAGGAAACTCATTGTAGGGAAGTTCACATATTGTTGAGGCCATGTTAAATGGAATGTTCTGTATCTCGCTAGAAGACTTGGTTTATCCCTATAGTGTTGCTTAGTGTGTATTAAGCCGTACTAAATCTTGTAACTTCGGTCCAAGCTGATGCTTTTGAAATGATATAATTTGACTTCTAGTCCAAAATAGTGGTTCGGAATGTCTCATGATGTCTTAAGATTTTTATTGAGTTTTGAATCATCTTACTACATACTTCTAGTCCTTGTGGGAATTAGAAATCCTTTCATTGTTTTCTTGTATCGAGGAATCCTCCTCATAGATTGTATAGGAAGCCTTTCCTAAAAAGGTCACTCGTCAAATTATAACTTATCGGTTGAGTGAGGGATGAATGGCGTAGGCTTCTATAGAGTGTTAACAAAAGAAATATTTATGAACAATTTATCTGATTACAAAGCTTTGCTTTTGAGTGGAGATTGTTTTAAGAGATTTGAAATGATGCTTGTTACTTTCATGACATAATTCTTCCTGAATTATAAATAGGTAATCGAGCTATGTATAATCGAGGACAAATGATGTGATGCTTGGTTTTGTTGAAATGGTATTATGTTCCTCCGAAGTTTTAGATGGTATTCAACGTTTTGTTTTGTAAGATAATGGCTCAATAATTTTTTAGAGTAACATGAAAATCGTTTCGCATGATGGTATTAAATAATTGATAAAATGACTAAAAGCCAATTGATAGGGTGGTAACGAAACAACTTGTTTTAAAACTTTATGAAATAATGTTTCTAAGATGGTGTAGAATAGCTTGAAATAAAATTAAGTGAAATAATGTTATGAAGTAGTAGCAAAGTAACTTGAAATATAATTTGTTGAATGGTTTGTATGATACATGGGAGAACCTCATAGAATGGTAATATTCTCCTAATTAGTCAAGAATAAAGTTGGCCTAACCCTTAGTAAGATAGTGAGGTATTGTCACGAAATGATTGAAAATTGGGCAATTGGAATAAGGAATGAAATAAACAAAGGTTGTGATTATCGTGGAGATAATAAATGATAAAGATTACATTAGCTAGAAAGGTACTTATTATCTGTTCCTGTTGGTAGTCTAATCATGTCTCAAGTGTAGGAGCGGTAGAACGTCTATAACAACAGCTTTAAAACTCTCACAGTCCTTAAATCTATAACATAGTGTAGTTTCTGTAGTCTTAGTGGTAGATGGTAGTGGTGTGTCAAATCATGCACGCTTCCCAAACGGCAAATCAAATGTATGACTAATAGATCCATTAGGACTAAGCCTGTAAGTCCTACCAAATGGTATGATCTGTCCTAACAGAATGATAAAAACTGTCCTGATCCTACAATGAATCAATGGTGATCGTGATGGGGTAGGTGCCACTTCGCCCTTCTCAAAGGGTTCAGTCTCCACATCGGATAATATGTGTGGTAAGTCTGGTGTATAGTCAACTAATGTTAAAATTGTGATAGGGAATGACAGGGCATTCTCCATGTCAAAGTCTGATGTGAGTATGATGGGATGGGTATCTGAAGGCATTAATGTGACAATCGATTTGAAATGAAAGTAAATAACTCGCATAATGTGCGTATAAAACCGCATGTATAGTGACTATGCACTTATGATGAAATGATGAGATGCTATGATGATGTAGTTATAGTCTAGGGTCAATGATGCAACCTAGTTCTCTATAAGCGAAGCTCTGATGCCAATCTGTCACACCCCAAATTACATTTTGCGGCGGAATGGAATTCACGGGGATTGACTGTCATAGCATCACAATTCTGGATATATTGAACGACCTAAAGTGTCGTTTTGAAAATACATCGTTTGATTGAGTAAAATAATCAGAGTTTACAAAGTGTAGGTCCCAAATGAAAATCTTCATGTGGAAATAAGTTTGTTACAAGCCAAACGATGTTTTTAAAGTGTATAAATCCCATGTGAGGCGTCGTCACGCGACTCTATGATATGTCCACATGCATGCCATGAAGTGAAAGCCTTAGTTACCCGAAAATACATTGCTAAAAGTGTCAACACAATGGTTGAGTGAGTTCATAGATTTTATGTAAATGTTTTATACGACCAACGCAAGTATAAGTTATGTATGACAAATACGTCACAAAAATGGTACAATTGCTTAAGCACATGACACGAAGCTAGAATTCACGATGTTAAGCTAACAGTGTTTTGCCAAACAACTCAATGATGATAAAAATGAAATGCATCCGTTGACCGGTTGGGACCACCACAAGGATGGAGGAGTCACCTCAATAGATCTATCCACTCAACCTCGCTTCTTCCGAAATTAACGGTTCATGATTATGAAATGGGGACATTCAATTGGCAATGAGGTAACTTAAGCAATGTAAATGAATTTGAACATACTTGGGCTCGTATAAAAAAATGATGTGCAATGTATTCTCCCCGTAGGTTTGAAATAATGTATAAACTTGAATAAAACGGGGCTATGAAAACACACTGTTGCAATGATCATGATGATATAATGGCAATCTCTGAAATGGCGCAACCTCTGACCGTGACCTATTATGAGTGATATGTTCTAATGTAAATCATGAAACAATGTCGTGCATGTAAACTCATATGATATCCATACCACTGGTACATTTGAAAATAATGTTTATCGTCGAAATTTATGTTTATGACATCTCGTCGTATTATAAAATACTTTACAAGTATTTTCGTTGAAATGATTTCCTCGATAATCATTTAGTGATCTATTACAATTATAGTTTTTAATGCAAAATAATATAATTTGACAATTCATGAAAGTGACTAAATGGCCTCGAAAAGCTAGTCGTAAAATAGTGTATATCGAGTGTTAGAAAACAAACTCTATGGTTTTGGAAATCTTGTAGCATTATCTAAAAGTCTTAGCTTTTAAATTTTCATCATAGAGGTCTCGATCATGGAGAAAAACATAGGTGAAGTAGGGTACTTGTACCCAAAATATTGTTTAAGGGTGATTTTCGGCAAAGTTTGAGTGACCGTATTTTACTCGTTACAACTCCGTTTGACGAACGGTTGGACGTTTTGGAAAATAGGCTAGGTGGACTTACTTTAACTAGAAGACATCATTTTATAATAAGTACTCTATCGATGTTAAAAACGACCCTCAACATGGTCATTCGCGGCCGTAATTTTTGGCTAATAGGAAAATATATAAATTATACTTGTAATAAAAGTTACGACAACTTTATTTAAACACGTGTAATTTAATCGTTATAAGTCCGTTTTCTACGTTTTATATGTCCGTAGCTTCGTGTTAAAGTATACTAATATATTTTTGATAAATCGACTCATTTAGATAACGCTTAAGACTCATTTTTTACTCGTAAAAATTCTGGACAGCATGCTATTTTCCGGAAAATATAGTTTTCGTCGTTAAACTTGAAAATAGCATAACTTCTTCGTTATAACTCCGTTTTAACCCGTTCAAGCGGCCACGTTTCGTTTTAAAGTATATTTTCTAAATATCTAGCCCAAAATATTTTGCAAACTGTCGAAATTTCCAGATTTCACAAAAACCAACAGACCCTATTTTATAGTTGTCGAAAATGATTTTTCTCGCGTAATATTTATTCTAACCACTTCAAACCAACGCCAAAGCTATTCTAAACCTACCATACACCTTATTAGGGTGTCATGGGTTCCTAGACATCATCAAAAATGATATGTTTCAAGGGATAATTATAGGATGATAAATATTAATTATAAGTAATAAAAACATTAAAAGTGGTATAGATTCATATGTAACATGCATGTTTTCTTGCAAAAATGATGAAATAACATATATATGGATATGAAAGAGTGATGAAGATCATGAAATGCTTACTTGAATGATTATGTGAAGAAGATGATGAAAACCTTATAAATCTATAGGTTTTTATTTCAAAACCTAGAAATAGATTACTAGTTGAGCTTGATAATACTTGATCTTGAAAAAAATTTGGATTCCTCCATGTTTCTTAGATTGGCCGAATATCAAGATGGAATGGAGAGGATACTTTTTCTTTTTCACCTTGAGTAAGTATGTAGTATGTGTTTGTTTATAAAAGAAAAATGATTATAAGGTAAATATATTCTCTAAATGTTCATATGTGTATAAGCAACATGTAAGATCTTTTTAAAAATTGATGTGTCATCTCCTTTGGTCGACAAAGATAAAAGAAAAGAAAAGTGGTGAGCTTTTTGAATTACTAAAATATTAAAGTGTAAGTAAAGTAGGTAATTAGTAGGTATAATTAGGTATTTAGGGTAGCGTTGGCTAAAAATAAATTTTAACGCAACAAAATAGATTGTATCAAAGTCATAAAAATTATAAAAATATATTTCTTATAAAAATTGAGTGAATAAATATTTATCGAGTTGCATTTACGAAAATCGTCGTAAATTTTTATACATAACAATTTATATACAAAATAAATTGAAAACATCGGGTAAATTAATATTATAATTTTTATAATATTAAAATGAGTATAAAAATATATTAGGATTATTTTTGGAAGTGTCGGATCAATGTTTCAAAATAATGTTTACGCGATAGCGTTTATTTAATAGGAAAATAAACATTTAATGAAAAATGCAAATCAATGCATGAACCGATATGAAATGATGTTATTGATGATATGTAGACTAAATCTAGTCTATGATGAATAATGTGATGATATTAGAATACGGCTAGATTTGAATGAAACCTAGTTTGAAGATGAATAGTGATTTTCTCCGGAATGAATAGTGTTTCGTGAATTGTAAAATTTTGAAATACCCTTTCAAAATATCAAATCGACTTCGAAAACGATGAATAGTAAAATAATGAATAGTAACCGATGAATAGTAAATTCTCGAGATGAATAGTGAAATTTCCAAATTTTATAAAATGACCTGAAATTACGAGTTGTCACAGTTGGCATATTTGTTCTTTGGGAATTTGCTTAGGTATGCTGAGTGAAGGCCACAATCCTTAATCAAATGATCGGGACTATAACAAACAAAACATAATTTTTGACCTGTAATCCCAAAATTGCTTCTTCTATGTGTATGACCAAACCTATCCTGTCTTTTTGGTGAATGATGAAAACTGTTTTGACCAAAATTATCCCAAAAGGCTTAGCGGTATTTTGAAAAGGTTTTCTTAAAGGTACTGCTGAAGGTGTAGATACTTTGAGTTGAAGGTCTTTGCTTGACTCTTAACATCATCTTCCTTAGGTGTCTCAATTTGTTTCTTTTGAGGTTTGAGTAGATTGACCAATAAGTTTTTTCCTAAACTCTAGATTGTCTATTCCAAAACGAGAAACATCTGCCTAAAGGTTGAAAACTACCAGTGGAATGAGGGCGCATGATAACCTTTGTCTTTCTTATATTCAGGAGGTGATTGACTAATTGAGTCTTCATTACTAGATGTGTCTACATAGTTAATGAGTTCATCATCACTAGTTGTTATATCCTCAAAATCACAATCATCCTGATCACTAGGTGGGTTTTCTATGTTACTAAAGTCCATACCAAAACTTAGTCCAGTTCTAATGTAAGCTCTTCTCTGTTTTTCAACATAACTAACATAGAAAGGCTGATTGTCCCCAAGCATCAAACTTTTCTAGCAATTCATCTCTTTCCTTAGTTAGCTTCTCAATTTTAGAAATCTTACATCCTAGTTTGCATTCACTTAATTTTAGCTGATAATCCTGTTTGTTCATACTTTTACGCTTAAGCCATTTCATTATTTTCATGTGTTATTATTTTGGCTTCCATTGACTCTAAAGTAATTTGATAACCAGCTACCTCAGACTTAGCCCTTTGATAATTATCTCTTTCAGTCACATAATCATTAAGTACTTTTTGATAAAAGTCATGACACTTAGAAAATACCTTAGAGATAGGGGTGAACTTGGTGAAGTAGCTATCATTGCAAGCAGAATATGTTCATCTTCACTCTCCATGCTCCAATCAAAGCTTCCTAGACCATCTCTACGGATTCCAAAGCGGCATGTCGGGTTCCTCATCAAAAGCGTGCTCGGTCAAACTCTTCCACTTTGAATTTCGCTATCATCAAATAGGTTCTTGGTTCATCATCAAACTCGGCACTCGGTCAACCTCGATAGATTCTCTTGAGCAACCAAAGCTATTGTTTCAGTAATAGGGATTTCCTTTAGTTCAAGCTTTGGTTTCTCAGTCATCTTGTTTGCACGATATTTAGCAAACTTGCATTCCCTTACAAAGTGTCAGATCTTTTGACATTGAAGCATTCAATCTTGGACTTATCAAAAGTGATACCATTTTTGGTTTTGAATTCGATGCCTCTTCCTGTTTTCTTCATGAACTTCTTGATCCTTGCATTGATCATAGCAACTTGCCACCTTATATCAATTTCTTCAAGAGCATCCTCTTCAGTTTGTGACAAATCCTCTTAAGGTGCTTGGTAGTAGCTTGCTTGAGCAAAGAATGAGCATACAACTTCATCAGAATGGATGGTGGTAGATGGTGATGATGTGGGGTTGGTCATGGTTGTGATAGAATGAGCAGGATATGTAGTACTTTGAGCAACAGTACTTTGAGTAGGGTATGCAGTACTTTGAGCAACAGTACTTTGAGTAGGGTATGCAGTACTTTTAGTGGAAGTACTGCCTCTCTTTTCAGACTACACAAATGCTATCTTGTGAGACTTTGAACTTGTTTGGCCATTCATCTCATGCTCATACACCTTTAGATGGTTTTAGAGATCATCAAAGTCCATAACATCAAACCCGGGTTGTCCTCTCGATCATAGTAGCAATCACATGCCATGTAGATGGCAAACTCATAAGAACTTCAAATTGGCATCTTCAGCAGATATACGCCTTGTATAATTCTAGCATCTTTGTGGAGATTTTGAAATATGTCATAGGTGACATCAAGACCTTCTTTTTCACCAATGAAAGTTTCAAACTGTTGCTTCCTTGATTTAATGTGCATCTTCTTGGAAGCATCGTTACCTCCAACCTTGTCTTGAGAGCGACCCATAGTTGTTTAGCATCCTTAGCATCATGAAACTTGAGTAGGTGACCATCGGGTATAGCAGACAATAGGATGTTGAGAGCCTTCTCTTGATTTCTTATTGTAGCGCAGAGCAAAACGGCCTAAGGTGGTTTAGGTAGTCCAGAATTTCTATAGGATCTGCAACAACTTCATTACCATTGACAATTACATTCCACGGTGCATGGTGCGTAATAGCAATGTCTTGCCTCATCTTCATACTCCATAGGTCATATTCTCCTTCTTGATAGCGGGTATTACGAGGTGAGGTGATGGATGGGGTGTGGTGCAGCTTAGTCGACATCTTTAGGGTTTGTTGTTAACTAGATTTTTTAAGGGTTTCTTCTTAGTCGAGTTTCCACACAAGCTTCGATACCACTTGTTGGATCGATGTACTCTAACCAAACTAACTTATATAGCTTGTTAAGGGTTTAATAACCTCGGATAAATCCTAAGTTATTAACAATGAAACACTGAACAATCTCTATTAAGTATGCGGAATTTACTTAACAAAGCTATGAAGAATTAACTTTAACTTCAACAATTATATTAATACTTAGAACTTGTTTGTTATACAGATTCTTTAACAACTCTAATACTCTAATATCGTATTCTCTAAAAGCTCTAATAATGCACGTACATCTAATGTCAATCTAGGGGTCCTTTTATAGGCATAAGGATAACCCTAGTCGGTTTACAATTACAAACCTTGTACGACAAGTAATACTATACTAAACTTAGAACATTCTAGATAAACATTACTTTCCATAAAACATTCCATTATAACCGTCTTTGAGCTTTGCAGTACTTTGATTAAGCGAGCGTTACTTTGACTTTTTACTTAGGTACTTTGACTTCTTCCAGCACTTTGCTTTTATCCAGTACTTTGTCATTCTTCAGCACTTTCATATCCCAACAGACTCACATTTATTTCTTTGCAAAATTAATTATTTAACCAATCTTTTTAATTTAAGCTTATTATCCTTTTAAGCTTATTTCGGCTTATTGGGATAGTGGTGGTCCCTATATTTTCCTAGAATCCTTGTTCCTTAGAGTACTTTTCCTATTTTTTCAGAATTTTCACTTTTCATTTAGTATTTTTAATATTATTATTAGTATAAAAGTGTTTTTAATTCATAATAAATAAAATAAAAATTAGAATAATACAAATCTTTTTTCTAAAATTTATTTTAGTTATTTAGGACTTAGGAAAAATAAAATTGAACTTCTAGGGTTAAAATTTAAGAATTTGGTTTTTCAACGCTCGTTAAGTTTCCGATTTTGCTCTTTTTTATATTAGGTTACATTTTAGGTTATTTGTGCTTTCCTTACTTGTTTTATATGCTTAATTATTGCTTTTTAGCTTATGTTTGCTATTCGTAGTTATAAAATCCAAAGTATCTTAAACCATTCAAAATCACTCGATCAGGAACCGACTCAGACGTTCTATTTCACACTTCGTTGGGACAAAACAACCCGGGAATATAATCTACTTCCGGATATATAGTATTTCTTGCTAGTTCTCAATCTTCTCATCTTAATTGTATTTCTCATTTGATCCTACCTCTTTCTTGCTATATATTATTACTTGGCTTGCATCATTATGCATATGTTCAGTAGCAAAATACAACGAACAATTCAGTGCAATAGCAAGATACACAACAATAAAAAAATCTTATATGGAATACACAAAACAAGATACACAACAATAGCAGAATCTAGTATTGACTAATACAAAACAAGATACACAGCAATAGCAAAATCTTTTAAAGGACTAAATGGACAACTATATCTACTAAATTTTTGTTGGTTACTGAGATTACACAATCTTGGGTTTTAATTGTATATATGAAAATTGGCAATCAAGAACAACTAGCATAGTACCCGCACAAAGCAGCGGCGGTACCCAACATGTCAGTTGTTCTCGTACATTGATCTTTAAGCGGCATGCAATGAGAGTTAGTAATTGGCGGTTTACCCGTTTGATAGTTCGAAAAGAGTAGATGCATGTTTAAATTTCCATAAAGTATATCAATACAAATATAGATATCCATACTTATACTCATTTGAACTTTGTATAACTTGAATGTTTATGATAAAAATTACAACTATAAATTTTTATTATTGTAAGTTTGTAACATCCATTTTAATACTAAAATATTATAATGCAATAATTATAGTGTAGAAGTTAATTATATGAATTACAAATTATAGTAACATGTGTACGCTTAAAAAATTAAATCTTCCTTCTTTAGAAAGTCCTAAATACATTATAAGGTAGTAAAGATTAGTAAAATTATGGAAAAATAACAGATGGGCCAAACAATATTTATTAGGAGTTCAACAACTCAAGATCAATTTGTTCCATTAAGACAATTTTAAAAAAATAAAAAATAATGTTGTAAAAATCGCTAGGCGCTAGTGAGGCGGTCGGGTAAGGCCTAGCGATTAATCCGTTAGGCGGGGATTAATCGGGGATTAATCGGAATGGAACTTTTATGGACAAAATTGTAATTTTAGATATTATATTATATTATATGTATGAGATAAACATAGTGCATTAAAGTTCAAATATTTTAAGTGTTCAAATATAAACTGTTGTTCCCCGTTCACTATCGTTTAAAACAATTTAGAAATATAAAACAAGTTAATAGTGAACAATGACTGAAATTAAAGTAAGTAAAACACACAAGGTAATTTTCAACATCATATTCTTTATTAGAAATCAATCAAAAAGAATACGTTACCCAAGTACTTGCGGAATAGTACTTGGGATTGAAATGACAAAGTTTGGTGACTCCTCTCTAAGCTCAGGCTAAGTCTGAGTACAACTCTTAGAACCTTGAGCTATCTAGGGATTAAGTTGTATTTGGAGGAGTGAAAAGATGGTTTGCGTGTATGTGTGTTTTTACAATTCACAAGCTTAACCTTTTCACTCCATCTCTTATGCTATTTATACATGTATGATTTTTGACTATTTCCTAAGTGACAATGACATCATCTGAAGACAAAATCTTGATGTATTTTGTCTCTTTAAAAGACTATTCTAGGTAAGAGACAAGACTACTTTCCTAAGGTCGAGTGATGACGAGCACGATCTTTTGCTATTAGGGAAAGTTGACTTTGGTTGATAAGGACTTCGTCGTATCTGATTCAAACTTATCCCGCCTTATCCGGCTCATTCTTGATCTTTACATCCTTCATCTTCTACTTGATTTGTCTTGATGTAAGAGTTGGAGAGGATTCTTAGGGATTCATGAGTTATTGTCATCACTCACTGATCCATCATCTTCTTCTTGACTGGTCTTTACCCTTTAAGTTCACTACTGAGTGGAGAGACTACTTCTTAGCCTCATCTTGAGTATCACGAAGATGACTCATGAGAGAGACTATGCACTCAGTGATCTGTTAGTGTTTAACGGACTAAACATTTGGGCTATTTTCTATTCAAATCCTATATTAAGGGGTTTGGGTATTTAATGAACCCAACAGTCTCCCCTTATTTGGATAGCCTAAGTGTTGATGTCGATGTAAGTGTGCAAATGGCTTCTTCTTACACTGAATGTACTAATGAATACAATAAGGAACACTGAGTAATTTAACAAAACATACATCTTTTATTGATCAGATTACATAGCTCATATCACTAGTACAAAAAAATAAATTAAAGTGATCATCGGATGAATTCCTAGTGCTTCAAGCTTGACTCCTTGTGATCGGTGTTTCCTGTCGGGATGATCTCTTATCTTGGCATTTAAGTCAGCACGAGAACTTGATATTAGCAGAGCGAATTTGTGAAGCCCGGTATGTAGCTCAGGCATTGTTGCCACTCTGCCTTGTCAATATTGCTCCACCTTTGGAGCTTGGGTTTCCATATTCATCAATGAAAAATAGCCATCTTTCAGGCTTTTCAATCACCAAACAGTTCACAAACTTAACACCTTGGTGGCTCCCTGTTAATTCGAAATCGGGCACTTTTATCTCAGGTTGGAACTCAACTCTCTTCCTTTTTCCAGTGGATGATTGTGGTTGAGATCCTTGAGGTGCGATTAAAGCGAGTTGAATTCCGGTTGTGAATCCCTCATCTTTCATATCTTTTCGAGCATCTTCATCGGCTCCTAACCACCGTATTTTGCTTCTTTTCAATTATTGGACCCGAGTTCATCCGTTGATCCCAAAGTCGATGAATTTTATGGGATCATGAACCTCGAAATGCCTTTATCAACCCCACAGAAGCGTTCATTGCGGTGGTTTAGACGGGGATGATTTTGACATCGATGATCTTCTCGGTCTTACGCTTGTCATTGTCAATTATAATGGTCAACTCTTGCTTTCGATGGCTGATCTTTTGTTCTTTTCTTCCAGCTGCTTTTTCATTTTAGCCATTTTCTTTGCCTAAGCATCCTTGAACCATCTGCTGACCCTTTTCAATTTTCTTAGCATCAATTCCAATGCTTTCAGCTTCCTCGACAATCACTTTAACTAGTGCTTCCTTACTCTTCTTATCTTCCTCGGCTTGTTTCAATCTCCTTTCTTCTTTAGAATACTTACTTAGCTGTTGAGGTGTGAGAAGGTATTCATTAATCACGATTTTGTAGGGAATCTTCTCGGGCTCATTAGTTGTCATTATGCCTTTCCTTTGTTGGCACGAGGAAGATGATGCAAACAAGGTGGTGTTGTTGTTATGATAGGTGGTGTACTTGTCGGTGTTGTTGTTGATGATGTTGTTGGTGGTGCTTGATGAGATGGGTATTCTTTGAGCGGTGGTGTTGATGATATTGGGCTGCAGACTGGTGGTGTTGGCTCCCCCTCGGTGTGAAGGAGTTTCTTCACAATATTCTCCCCTCAACTGTTGCGGGCGTCGGTGAGGGCAAGAGTTGGTGTTGGTGCTGAGGGGGCAGTGCTTGACCCTTGAAGGCTTGATAAATTTCGAGAGATCATAGCCTTGATAAGCGAAGTGTCGGTTTGAATACCGGTGACTTTAGCTTCCAAATTTGCTTGAGATACTTCCAGCGGTCATCTGGGCCCAAGATTCTAGGCCAAGGAAGAAGATGCTGAGCCAAGGTAGCCACACAGTGTGTAGAGAACCCAATGATGATTGAAGGGATCTTGAACTGTAGACCTTGAACATTAGCAATTGGAGCATATCTATGATTCGATTGAGGCGAGATGAATTTTTCACATACACCTCGGTGGCCTCGGTACTGGCATTGAGTCTTTGGGTCTTCTTTGATAGCATCCCTAATTTCATCAATGGTAACCCCACATGTCTAAAGATGCTTGAGAAATTTAACAAGGTTTTCATCCATTCTGTGAAGGTGTTGGTACATAAGATCTCGGTGTTCATGAACATTTTCATCATAGCTTGTATCTCAGCCTTGAGATCTGCATAGCTGGCGGCAGACCTCGGTGTGTTGTTCTCCACGGTGTTTCAGTGACCCCAGAGTATAACCTCCTTGAAGCTTTGGTGATCCACTGAACAAGCTGCCTCTCGGTGAGTGGAAGAACATTATCAAATCTTTGGAACTCATTAGTGGAGGAAGAGGAGTCATCATTGTCAGGCTTGAATGGTGATTCGGTATGCTCCTGGATCGGTGAGGTTCTTGTTGACTTGAACCTCGGCGTCCACTTCTTCCTGGCGATAAAATTTCATCATCCTTTGTCGGCAAGTTCATCTTGAGAAAAGAGTATCGGTAACATCGACAACGGTTAACAAGGGGTTGGTGATGGGTTCCATATCGGCGGGTGGTATATTTCCCTCAAGTCTTTGTCCCCGTCGACCCCTCGACAACGGTGGGCGTTTCAGTGCCTTCTCTGAGGTCAAGATTGGTTTTGGGTTCCATATCGGCGGGTTGTTCCTGTCCCTCCGAGTCTTTGTCCCCTGAGACCCCCGAGACAACGGCGGGTGTTTCGGTGCCTTTAGTGGAGTCGTGGCGGTGATATCCCTATCGATGGGTTGTTTGTTTCCCCCGAGTCTTTGGGATCATTGGTGTGCCCTCGAGACAAAGGCTGTGATTTGCTAATGTCATCCTTGGGCGATGTGGAGGCGCCCCTACCGGTGGGTTGTTTGTTTCCCTCTGGATCTTGGGGAGTAGTGGTTTGGGACCAAAGGCCGGTGTGATTTATCGGTGTTCTTCGTTGTCACCGGGGTAGATCTTTGATTGGCCTCGGTGTCAAATCAGTCTTAGGCCTTCTTTGCCTTTTGGCGGTGCTCCGAAGCCTCGGGCCCCTGAGACTTGGGTTTGGTCTTAGTCGATGCGAGACTTCCCTTTTCTTTAAAGGCGGGGTTATGAGACACTAATTCCCTCGGTTGTTTCACGGCAACCATATGGGCGAATCAATTCAATGTTTGTGACAAGGGATGGGTCCTTTTGAAAATTTGGCCTTTCGGGATGCGGAGTAAAGCACCAAATTTTCTTCGAGGATAATTTGTACCCGATAACACTTGCAAAGCACAAGAGACAAACTTAGGATCGAAATGTATTTAGTCCTAGTTTTCTCTCAGTAGCTTGGTTACGAGATCACTGTAAATGATCTCCCTATGCCGACAATGACCCCATTCATAAGCAGTATGCCATCATCAACTAAAGAGTTAACTTGTTCATGGATGAGTGGTTCCCGCCGAGGACTGAATCACAAATGTGAATAGGATCCTCCAAGCCCGGGAAATGAACTCTTGGTGGCTGGGGTCTTGTCCAAAACGTTGGATCTAAAACAACTTGTTTTAACCCATCCTTCACTGTGGAGGGTTCAGGATGGGCTACATATACACCTGTGTTGTAATCTAACCTTGGAGGTGCAAAAAGTTTTATAATCTAGGGTGAATTGTTGCCCCGTTGGTGAACACGATGAGATATTCCACGAGAGGTCTAAGGTTGTTCTCATCATTAGAAGGTGTCGGTCAAAGGCCTTGGCGTAACCCAAAACTCAGGAGGTTTTGGTACAAAGTAGAGGGACAAGACAAGGCGTTTTGATTGAAGTTATAAAGAAATTTCATAATGTCCTTATAGGTACGGGACATTTTGAGGATATTCAAAATTTCCTATGACATTATTTGTTTTAAACTCAACATTGCTAAGATCACCTACCCATGTGAAGCGACTGAAGAGATTGAGTTCTTGCCATTTCCATAAAAAGATTTTAGGGTTTTGAAAAGAAACTTCTTGACAAAAACAATCAAGGTTTGAATCTCTTAAGTTGTGATGAAAAATCTTTTGTAAATGTTTACAATGAAGGTTTTTCTGAAAGAGGTTTGAAGAACACAATGATTTCTGGATTTGAAATAAATTTTGAGGAGTTTTGTTTTTGAAATCAATTGTGTGTGTTTTAAAGTTTATGAGAGGGGTATTTATAGAGTGGTGAGAGGGGTGGTTTTTGCATAAACGTGGATATGTAAAGACGGTTTATGAAAACGTTTGAAATTCCACATTTAATGCCACCCACCCTACCCGCAGTAAAATCCGTTATTTTAGGGAGCGATTGCGATTACGCGATAAGTGCACTTTTGCATAATAAATTATCCATTGGATATTTTATGTGAGATGAGGTATTTAATGCCAAGTGGGGATGAGGTAAGTTTGTGAGGGACCTTTGATGTGGTTGTGATAAGACAAAGAGACATATATTCCTATATTAAATTGGCATAGTTACCAACCTAGGACATTTAAGTAACTGATACTTGGATCATTTAGTTACTTATTCAATGCTCAATATTTGTTAGGGTCCACTGAATGAGTCTTACTCATTCAAGAGGGGTTTATTTTGGGTGTTCAGGGAGGATGAACCATTTGAGAGAACTTCTTGAGATTGGTTTTGAGATACGACTTTCAATGTCAAGCATTCCCAATTAAACTTTAGTCTCCGAAGGTAGGTTCATCAAGGGTTTGGTGAAGATATCGGCCAGTTGATATTCATAGGGATGAAATGAAGTTCTATGTCTCCTTTCATTATGTGATCCCTGATGAAGTGATATCTTATATCAATGTGTGCTTTGGTGGAGGGAGCGGGGTTGTTGGAGATTGCAATAACCGGTGTTATCACGGAAGATAGGCACCATTTTGTAATGGATGTTATAGTCACTGAGTTGACTTTTCATCCATAATACATTGGCACAACATCTGTGCTGCGGCTACATATTGAGCCGGTGAGGACATAACCGATTGTTGCTTTTTAGCACTTCAACAAACCAGTTTTCCTCGAAATTGGAGGACCACGAGGTACTTTTTACGTCCATGTTACGCCGGCATAATCAGAATCGAGTAACCCTTAAGATTAAACCACGAGCATTTTGGATAATAGAGTCCAAGGTTTGGGGTTCCCTTCAGTACACGAGTATTCTTTAGGCTGCAGTGGCGTGGGATTCTTTAGGATTGGTGATATCTTGCTATTAGGCGGACTAAAAATTGTATGTCCGGTCTAGTAAGTTGATTGACTGATTTGCGGTGAGATCATGTCCAAGGTTGTTAGGAGGAACATTGGTGTCTTCACCGAGGCAGTCAGGATATCTCATATTTCTTCAAGAGATTTCTTGTGTATTTCTTTTGACTGATGGAGATTCCTTTATCGGTTGCACGATTTGTAGTCCAAGAAGTATGTGAGTTCTATCATGCTCATTTCAAACTTCTTAGTCATCGGTTTTCAAACTGTTTGCAAAGTTTGTAGTTTGTTGAGCCAAAGATGATGTCATCAACATACACTTGGACGAGTATCACATCCTGTTGTATTCTATAGACAAACAGTGTGTTGTCTATCTTTCCTCTGACAAACTTGTTTTGTATCGGGAAGGTGAGTGAGTTTCATACCATGCCCGGGAGCTTTTTAAGTCCATAAAGGGCTTTGTCAAGCTCTGAGACATAGTCGGGGAATTCACTACTCTCAAAGCCGGAGGCTGTGAACATATACATCTTCCTTGAGATCACCATTTAAGAATGCACTTTTGACATCCATTTGGTAGACCTTGAAGTTCATATATGTTGCATATGCAGGAAGATCGATTGCTTCCATTCTTGCAGCGGGAGCAAATGTCTCATCATAGTCAATGCCTTCTTGTTGGCGTAACCTTTGGCTACAAGTCGGCTTTGTTTTTAATGGCGATTGCCATTTTCATGATTTTGTTTACGAAAACCACTTCATTCCTATGACAACGACATCATGAGGACATTTGATCAAGGTCATGACCTTGTTTTTATCAAACTGTGCGATTCTTCTTGCATGCTTGAACCCGGCTTGGGTGCTTTAGAGCCTCAGTGACACTTTTGGGTTCTATTTCTGATAGGTAATCAGCGTATAGACATTCATTGGTGAAGGCTGCGATTAACTTAGCGCCATGCTTCTAGTGAGCATGCCCTCGGTGGGTTCACCAATAATGTTTACAAGCTCTATGTCTGAGATTTGTCCTTACATTGTGGTCTAGGATCAGCTTGAAGAGGTCACTGGAGACTCACGAGTGAGTTACGGTGCTTGAGCCACAGAATCATTAAGAGCATCTGTTGAGATGTCTTGTTCAGGTTGGGGTTCTTGAATCACATGTTCCTGAACATTTGGTTTAGTATTACCTATCCCAATAGGGACTGATTGATTATCAATGAATTCACTGATAGTTGGATGGGGAAGGTTGTGAGGTAAGACATAATATGAGATGTCAGCATCGACTTGATATGAGGTGAATTGATGTTGTACTCATCAGGAGGATATCTTGATGAGTCATCAATTCCTATTTCCTCACGAGGTGTTGGTGAACACGATGCTTCAGCACTTTCATCAAAGGTGACATGAAAGGTTTCTTCAACTTGTTGTCTCTTCATGTTAAAACCACGAAGGCTTTGGAGATCAGTGAGTAGCCTAAGAAATATCCATCATCGGCTTTTGCATCAAACTTGCCTAGATGATCCTTGTGGTTATGAATGAACACAGGACATCCAAACACATGAAAATATCGATGTCGGAAGTCTACCTTTGAAGATCTCATATGCGGTTTTATTATGTCTTTTGACAATGATTGACTTGTTTTGAGTGTAACAGCGGATTTTTGCTTGATCGAAAATGCTTTGAGAGGGTTGAGCCATTTAGCATGGTTCTAGCGGCCTCAATGAGAGTTACATTTTTCCTTTCCGGCGACCCCATTTTGTTGAGGGTATAAGGATATGAGAAATTATGAGAATTCCTTTTCATTACGAAACTCTCAAGCTCTTGATTTCGAACTTCAGTACCATTGTCGATTCTGATTTGTTTACGGTAATATCATTCTGGTTTTCAATGTTCCTGATGAATGACATTATTGTATTAGATGCCTGACTCTTTTTTAAAAGAAAGTATACCCAAGTGTATCTTGAGAATTCATCAACAATGACAAGTGTATACTTCTCATCTTTGGATAGATCACTGGGGTGACGGTCAAAGAGATCCATGTGCGAGGAGGTGGCTGACTTTGATGGAGAAATTTTGTTTGGTTTTAATGATGCTGTGGTGTTTACCTTTTTCCGAGGCACGGTATGGTTTGTCTTTGCAAAAACCAGTGATGGTAAGCCAAGGACCTTGTTTTGTTTTGCAGGTTGTTGAGGTTTTGAAGTTTAAGTGTGAGAGTCTCTTATGCCACAACCAATTGATAGTTTCAGTGGCTTTAGCAAAGAGACAAGTTCCATCTTGGGAGAGTGTTGACATGTCTAACACATAAACATCATCTCTCCTAGGAGCTATCAACACAACCTCCTTGTTGGCATTAAAGATGGTACCTTGTTTGTCATTGAATTGCACAATGTACTTAGCATCACATAGTTGGTGACGCGATGAGATTGTATTTTAGACCATTGACATAAGCTATTATAGAAAACTATTCCATTGCGGTTCTTGAACCATAACCTTCATTGGGACATGATGAGTTATCACCAAACACAACCTTGGGTCTGGTTCCTCTATATACTTGTCTGATACTCCTTCACACCGATCATGCTTCTTGAGCATCCACTGTCTAGATGCCAAATAGGCTCCCCGGCATGTCTCTGCACAAGTAGTAAACTGAATTAGTTTCTCTTAGTGACCACTTACTAGTGGGCTTGGGTCTCAAGGTCTCTTTGAATTTGGTGATTGACTCATGGTGGTGGTTGAGTGCATTGTGCTACCACGGGTTTTGCATTTGGAGGCGAGGAAGACTTCGGTGACTCAGGTTGTTTTGAACCTCTCCTTGCATGAATGACATTGTCATGTTGGGAAGTCTCATGAGTGGATTACATATATCCAGCATTTGTTCATGAGACAATCATCGATGATGATCATTAAACCCAGCGGTGAGGGCAAAGAGGAAAAGGTTTTGCTCTATTCTTGGGAGCGATTTTGGAGGATAAAGCATCTTGATGACCAACTTTGGTATAGTTTGCTTGGTGACATCTTGTAGGTGGTCTGCGGATTCTGTGATCATCCTTTTGCGAGATCATGCAAAAAGGATTCGATAACAAGCTGTCGGTGGTATGGCTGGTGTAATGACACGGCTCACACTTTTGCTTGGGTTTGTTGGTGGATTTTGACTTTGATGAGCTAGATGAGGCTGAATTAGTTTCCTTGATTGAATCAGGAGCTTTTTCAATGGATTCCATCTTTTCGTCGGCTTTCTCACAAGCTCGGTCGATTCTTGGGTAATTTGGTGAAACCGTGGGAAGCAGAGGATGATGAAGTCTCGGTAGGAGTAGACTCTTGTTGAGTTGCTTTTGTTGGTCTTTTAGGATGGTTCTACAAGTCAGGACCTTTCTTTGGTGAGTGAGGATTGAATTGTAATAGAGTAAGCTCGAGGCTTGGTGCAACACCACGAAGAGGTTTGATGGTGGGCGGTGCTTGAGATTCTACTTGAGACTTCGGAGATGTGCTCGATACTCTGGGCATCGGGGAAATCAAGCATGCTCTTTAGAGCTTGGCTTCGAGATCTAGAATCCTTCGAATCGAAATTTGGAAGCTTACTCTCGGGATTGACCCTTTCAATCCAATCACTTGGTTTGGGAGTAGTCAACATGTTGGTAATCATACCACCAGACACAAATGGCTTAGGACCACGGTCTTTGTTAAGAGAGTCGGGAAGATGATCTTCACCTAAGACTCTCTTCTTTACTTGGGGGCTCCCACAACATCAAAGACCACAGGATTCTTAGCAGATCCAACTATCAAGAATATCTTGAACCTTTTGAGTTAGATCTTGAAGAGCACGATTTCTTTTAACTAGTTGGTGTTTTGAATTTGCAAAGTAATGACCTCAAGCTTAGCTTGTTTTAAAAGAAGCAGTTCATCCCTACACTTGTTTAATTCAAAACTTAGCTTGTTGTATTTTGAAAAAAGATTTAGTCTTTGCTCCTCTACGAACTTAAGGTCAACTTTAAGATAATTCATGTAAGGCCAATAGAGTCATCATCCATAGAAAGTAGAATATTTACCTTCTTCATTGTGATATTGACCCATTCTCCATTTCTAGCGTGATTCTTTCCAACAGCTAGCTTGTCCTCTTCTGAGAGGGCCATCAATGCACTTACATGCACCATTTCATCATTGATGGCGACAGTGGCTCTTCATCAAGTCGAAGGTCTCGGCAATAAGGCCTTTGTTTTACCACACGCAGATTGAACACTTTTGTTGTTTCGAGGGTGACCTCGAGCAATGCAAGCTTAGCTTTGACTTTCTTATACTTAGCTTCAAAATCAAAAGTTTTGTTTTGATCGAGTTTGTTTTGAAAGTTTTGATGAGGCCGATAGATTTTTGGTTAAAATTTGCTAAAGCTTGAGGTGATTTGACCCGATGGTTTATAAGAGGGTTGAAATTATTTTTGAAAAGCATCTTTTGCAAAATGACCTCTTTTGTGACACTTAAAGCATTCATGTCCTCATTAAACTTTGGCATTTGAAAAACCTTTGTTTCTTTCTATAAACCTTCGAGAGTTAGCAAGGAGTGCCCTTTCACGAAATTGGTGTTCAGTCATTTAGGTACTCTCACTTGATCTCTCATCGGCTCTCATCGAATTTTCACGAAAATCTTGAACAACATTGTTAGAATAGAAAGCGGTTGATATTGGTGATGAGGTGGTGGTGGGGACTTCTTGACTTCACGAGACTTCTTTAAGTCGGGTATCGATCGTTGATGAGGTTTTCCTCATAGACAAATTCCCATAAATTTCGGGAAGCTCAAGATTTTGGATATGATTAGCATTCCTAAGTCCACGAGAGAATTCAACCACTTCTCGGGGAGGCGTTGACAAAACCAACATTGATTTCATGTTTGGACAACTTAACACCATCATTTGACAGTTCATTTAAAAGAGTTTTGTACCTGGTGTAAGTTTGAGAGAGTTTGTGAGTCCTTAGCCGAAGGTGTTATACTCAAGTTTTAGGTCCATTATCCTGTTTTCCTTGGTATCAGATGGGCCTTCATGGCTATGAACTAGGTCATCGAGGTTTGTTTAGGCGTACTACTGACTTATAAGCGACTCTCATAATATCGTCCGGAAGACAAGATATTATGATACTTTTGAGTCTTTGGTCCTGGTTGACCACTCTCCTTTCATCACAGGTCAGCTGAGCTTGCAGTTTAGGCAAACCTTCAGCTGTCTTTGGGACAAATGGACCTTCATTTATACACTTGATATAATAAGGTTCCATCCCGATCAAATAGCAAAGCATTCGCTTTTTCCATTTGTTGAATTTGCCAACTTCAAGTCTAGGGGAACAGCTGAATAAGCTCCACCCTTTTTATCGACTAGTTGGGGTACATCAATTTGACCATTTTAGGATCCTAATTTAAAACTTTTAGGCGGCCAAAAAAGAGTTTTATAATTAACCTGGCTCTGATACCACTTGTTGTTCCCCGTTCACTATCGTTTAAAACAGTTTAGAAATATAAAACAAGTTAATAGTGAACAATGACTGAAATTAAAGTAAGTAAAACACACAAGGTAATTTTCAACATCATATTCTTTATTAGAAATCAATCAAAAAAAATACGTTACCCAAGTACTTGAGGAATAGTACTTGGGATTGAAATGACAAAGTTTGGTGACTCCTCTCTAAGCTCAGGCTAAGTCTGAGCACAACTCTGAGAACCCACTGAGCTATCTCAGGGATTAAGTTGTATTTGGAGGTGAAAAGATGGCTGCGTGTATGTGTGTTTTACAATTCAAGCTTAACCTTTTCACTCCATCTCTTATGCTATTTATACATGTATGATTTTGAACTCTTTCCTAAGTGACAAAGCTGACATCATCTGAGAAGACAAAAGACAAAATCTTGATGTATTTTGTCTCTGCATTTAAAAGACTATTCTAGGTAAGAGAAGAGACTACTTTCCTAAGGTCGATGATGACGTGGCACAGTCTTTTGCTATTAGGGAAAGTTGACTTTGGTTGATAAGGACTTCGCCTTATCTGATTCAAACTTATCCCTCATTCTTGATCTTTACATCCTTGAGTCTTCTACTTGAGTTTGTCTTTAGTGTAAGAGTTGGAGAGGATTCTTAGGGATTGATGAGTTATTGTCATCACTCCTTTGAATCCATCATCTTCTTCTTGACTCGATCTTCACCCTTTAAGTTCGCCTTACTAAGTGGAGAGACTACTTCTTCGCCACATCTTGAGTATCACGAAGATGACTCACTGAGAGACTATGCACTCAGTGACCTGTTAGTGTTTAACGGACTAAACACTTGGGCTATTTTCTATTCAAATCCTAGATAAAGGGGTTTGGGTATTTACTGAGCCCAACATAAACATAATACATAATTTTTCAAAGTTCAAAGCCAAACATAGATATTACTGTTGGGTTCAGTAAATACCCAAACCCCTTAAACTAGGATTTGAATAGAAAATATCCTAAGTATTTAATCCGTTAAACACAATCCGATCTTGGCGCATAGTCTCTTAGTGAGCTATCTTCGAGACACTTAGTATGGGCGAAAAAACCTCTCCACTGCACTGGCGAAACTTAAAGGGTGAAGACTAAGTCAAGAAATAGTGGATTCGGTGGTGATGACAATAACTCCTTGAATCCCGACTCTCTCAAGCTGATTAAACTGCTTGAAGACAAAGCGAAGAAAGGCCCGAAGACTTTAAAAGCGAAGAATGTGGAATTAGCGGGAAAGTTTTACCGAGATAAAACTAAGTCCCTCAGTATTTATCCGGTCTATACAGTCTCAATCTATCAAGATCATATCCTCCCATTTATAGTAGCTGATGATTCTCTATCAAGGAAAGAAGCTTGTAGCCTACTATAGAAAGGTGAGCGATAACCGAATATATCAATATTACGTGTTTCTTTGTGATCCATGTTTTGTCTTCTAGGATAAAGTTAATAATCATACTTGTATAAATAGCATAAGAGAATGAGTGAAAAGTTTAAGCTTGTGAATTGTAAAAACACACAAGCCAACTTTTCACTCCTCCTAATCTAACTTTATCCTTGAGCTAGCTCGATGGGTTCTAAGAGGTGTGCTCGGACTTAGCTTTGAGCTTAGAGAGGAGTCACCCAAACTTTGTCATTTCAATCCCAAGTACTATTCCGCAAGTACTTGGGTAGCGTATTCTTTTGATTTATTTCTAATAAGAATATGATGTTGAAATTACTCTGTGTGTTTTACTTATGTTAACTTAGGTCATTATTCCTTTGTTAAATTGCTTTAAGTACTTAATTGTCCTTTTTTAACAATAGTGAATAGGGAATAACAATTACTCGATTTGTTGACAATTTTTAGCGATCTTTGACGATTAATCGCTTGTTGACCAATTCTTAAGCGATTTTGTTGATTAATTTTTAAGCGATATTGTTCGATTAATCCGATTAATCGGTTTGTTGACCGATTTATAAGCGATATTTGACCATACCGATTAAATAGGCCGATTATGATAAATCAAAGCTTAGTGGCGATCACGATTATCGCGGAGATGTCGGCGCTGAGCCGATTTTACAACGAGATAAAAATATCCTCACGTATAAAGCGTAGATATTGCGAGCGACAATGTCTTTAATTGAAGTAAAATGCAAAACCATATTATTATACTAAAACACATAAATTACTTACCATTTTCAATAGAATGTGTGCATCTTTAATGTATGACCCTGTTTTACATATTGTGTGTAAATGGTGTTTAGATGAAAGCAGCGGGTTTGCTAGCGTTCTCTTGGAGATGCTTTATTGATGCATAGAACATTTGTGATAATGCATATGTAGGTTAAATTGTTGTCAAATGAACAGTTTTGGAGTTATATATGGAGACACATCAAAACTTTCAGAATAAATCTGACCAGAACAAAACAATAGATTTTGAAGCCAAGTATAGGAAGATCAAAGCTAAGTTTGCATTACTTGAGGCGGTCCCCGAGAACAAAAAGTGTTCAATGCGTGCGGGGTAAAACAAAGGTCTTGTTGCGAGAAACCTTTGGGATGAAGAGCGGTCTCATCATGATGAAATGGTGCATGTCGGCCTTGATGGCCCTCTCGAGAAGAAGACAAGCTAGGCTGTTGGAAAGAATCATGCGAGAAATGGAGAATGGGTCAACATCACAATGAAGAAGGTAAATATTCTACTTTATATGGATGATGATTCGATTGGCGATCCTATATGAACTATATCAATGTTGATCTTAAGTTTGTAGAAGAGCAAAAATTAAATCTTTTTTCTAAGTACAACAAGTTAAGTTTTGAATTGAATAAGTGTAGGGATGAGTTACTTGTGTTAAAACAAAACAAGCTTGAGGCTATTACCTTACAGATTCAAAACAGATTAGTTAAAAGAAATGGGGCTCTTCAAGATGAACTTAAGAAAGAAAAATCATTGATATTTGGACCACCAAGAATCCAAGAGTCTTTGATCTTTGTGGGTGCCCCGAACATAGCAAAAAGAGAGTCATAGGTGAACATCATCTTCTTGACTCTCTCAACAAAGACAGTCCTAAACCATTTGTGTGCGGTGGCATGATTACCAATATGTTGTGCGTTCCCAAGACCGGTGATTGGATTGAAAGACTTAATCCTGATAGTAAGCTTCCTAACTTTGACTCACGGAAAATTCTAGAGCACGAAAGTCAAGCTCTAAAGAGCATGCTTGGACTCCCGGATGTGCCCATTAGCAGAACACATCTCGAGTGCGAAGATGAATCTCAAGCACCACTTCCACCTTTGGAACCTCTTGAGTCTTGATCCTAGCTCGAGCTTACTCCATTACATTACAATCCACACTCTCCCAAAGAAAGGTCCGGACTTGGTAGAACCATTTTGAAAAGACCATCAAAACCAACTCAACAAGAATCCAACCCCACTGAATATTCCACATCCTCGGTCCCACTTTGGTCGAGATTCGACAGTGAACTTGTGAGAAAGCTAGCTGACAAAATGGAATCTATTGAAAAGGTCTCTGAACCAATCAAGGAGACAAAGTCAACTTCCTCTAGTTCCTCAAAGTCAAAAGCCACCACCAAAAATAAGCGAAGTGTGATCGTGCCACTATACGGTCATACCAGCGACAATTGTTATAGAATCCTCTTTTGCATGATGCGTAAAAGGATGATCACGGAATCTGCTGACCACTTGCAATATGTGAGCTCTCTCAGTCAAGAAAACTACACCAAAGTTGGTCATCGGTATGCTTCTTCATCCAAAGCTCAAAAGTTGAGAGCAAAGCCTTTTCCTCCTTGCCCGCTTGTGGCTTTAATGATCATCGTCACGATGATTGTCTTATGAACACATCTTTGTGATATTTGCGGTAACCTGCTCATAAGACATCTCAGCATGACAATGTCATCCATGCAAGAAGAAGTTCAAAACAACCAAAATCCACAGAGTCATCCTCTGCCTCTAGATGTAAAACTGTGGTAGCTCATTGCACTCCACCACTGACCATGAATCGATTGCTCAATTCAAAGAGACCATGAGACCCAATCCCACTAGTAAGTGGGTTGAAAGAAACTAATTGATTTACTACTTGTGAGAGGCATGCCAAGGAACCTATCGGCATCTAGGCGGTGGATGTTCAAGAAGTATGGCCGGTGTGAAGGAATATGCTGCAAGTATGTAAAGGAACCCGGGGCCAAAGGTAGTATTTGGTGATAACTCATCATGTCCCACTGAAGGTTATGGTTCGATGGCTGTAATGGAATACTTTTCTCTAGGATTGCTTATGTCAATGGTCTCAAATACAATCTCATCGGTGTCGGTCGGCTATGTGATGCTAAGTACATTGTACAATTCAATGACAAACAAGGTACCATTTTCAATGCCAACAAGGAATTTGTGTTGATTGCTCCGGGAGAGCGATGTTTATGTCTTAGACATGTCAACTCTCTAAAGATGGAACACGTCTCTTTGCCAAAGCCACTGAAACTATCAACCTTGGCACAAGAGACTCTCACACTTAAACTTCAAAAACATCAACAACTTGGCAAAACAAAACAAGGTCTTTGGCTTACCATCACTGGTTTTTGCAAAAGATAAACCATGCTCGACTGTGAAAGAAAAGGTAAACATAAAAGAGCATCTTTCAAAACCAAGCAAAACTTCTCTATCAAAAGCTGCCTTGACCTCTTGCATATGGATCTCTTTGGACCCGGTCGGTCCTAGATCAATCCGGCATGAGAAGTATACACTTGTCATTGTTGATGAGTTTTCAAGATACACTTGGTTATACTTTCTTTCCAAAAGAGTCGGTGATACTATAATGTCATTTATCGGGAACATTGAAAACGAATGACATTACATTGAAACAAATCAAAGCTGACAATGGTGCTGAATTTAGAAATGTTGAGCTTGAGAGTTTACGTGATGAAGGGAATCTCCCAAAATTTTCATCTCCTTATACCCCTGAACAAAATGGGGTAGCTGAAAGGAAGAACATAACTCTCATTGAAGCTGCAAGAACCATGTTAAATGGCTCAGCTCTTTCAAAGCATTTACGGGAAGCGGTTAAAAGCGACTGTTACACTCAAAATAGGTCAATCATTTTCAAAAGACATAATAAAACCCCATATGAGATATTCAAGGTAGACTTCGGACATCGGCTACTTCCATGTGTTTGGATGTCATGTGTTTATTCATAACCACAAGGATCATCTAGGCAAGTTCGATGCTAAAGCTGATGATGGACACTTTTAGGTTACTCAGCGATCTCCAAATCCGGGGTATTTAACACAAGGAGACAACAAGTTGAAGAAACCTATCATGTCACCTTTGATGAAAGTATAGAAAGCATCAGATTCACCAACACTTCAGTGGAAGAAATTGGAATTGATAACTCATCAAGATATCCTCTTGATGAGTACAACACTGAAATCAATTCCTCATACCAAGGCGATCTTGACATCTCATATTATGTCTTACCTCTAGCGGTCACAACCAACCATCGGTGAATACATTGATAATCGATCGTCCCTCTTTGGGTTAGGTAACACGATCCATATGATCGGGATCCTATAACTCAAGAACCTCTACCGAACAAGTCACCTCGACGGATGATCTAAATGATCCGTGGTTCTTGCTGAACTCACCACTTGAACTCCCGGTGACATCTTTAAGCTCAGATCCTAGACCACAAAGTAAGTGGACAATATCTCAGGACATTGAGCTTGTAAACATCATTGGTGAACCCATTGAGGGAATGCTCACTAGAAGCATGGTACGCTAACTAGCTGCTGCGGCCAATGAATGTCTATCTCGTGATTACCTATCGAAATAGAACCCAAAAGTGTCCTTTGAGGCTCTAAAATACCCAAGGCGGGTTCAGGCTATGCAAGAAGAAGCTACTTGCAGTTTGATAAAAATAAGGTCATGACCTTGATCAAATGTCCTCGGGATGTAGTCGTCATAGGAATGAAGTGGGTTTTCGAAACAAAGCCCGATGAAGCGGCATTGTCATTAAAACAAAGCGGACTTGTAGCCAAAGGTTACTGATCAACAAGAAGGCATTGACTATGATGAAACATTTGCTCCTGTTGCAAGAATGGAAGCCATCAGGATCTTTCTTGCATATGCAACATACATGAACTTCGGGGTCTACCAAATGGATGTTAAAAGTGCATTCTTAAATGGTGATCTGAAAGAAGATGTATATGTTAAAGCAACCTCCGGGCTTTGAGAGTAGTGAATTCACGACTATGTTGCGCAAGCTTGACAAAGCCCTTTATGGACTTAAACAAGCTCCAAGGGCATGGTATGAAACTCTCTCGGCCTTTCACGATACAAAACAAGTTTGTCGGAGGAAAGATAGACAACACCTTTGTTTGTCTATAGAACTCAACAGGATGTGATTCTAGTCCAAGTGTATGTTGATGACATCATCTTTGGCTCAACAATCTACAAACTTTGCAAGCGGTTTGAAAAGCTGATGACTAAATAGTTTGAAATGAGCATGATGGGGGAACTCACATACTTTCTTGGACTACAAATCGACAAGCCCACGTGAAAGGAATATCCATCGAGTCAAGAGAAATATACGGGAATCTCTTGAAAAAATATGAGATATCATTGCCTCGGTGAAAACTCCAATGGTCCCACCTAACAACCTTGGACTGATCTCAGCAAATCATCAATCAAACTCATTCGGAGGGATTGTAGGCTCACGATGTATCTAGCGCTTCTAGACGGATATCAATTCTCGGTCGTCTAATAGCAAGATATCAGTCAATCCTAAAGAATCCCATCTCACTGCGACCAAAAGAATACTTTCGGTACACGAAGGGAACCCCTAGCCTTGGACTCTATTATCCAAGATGCTCGGGGTTTGATCTCAAGGTTACTCGATTCGATTATCTTTGGTACGCAACATGACGGAAAAAGTACCTCGGTCTGTCAATTTCTAGGAGGAAAACTAGTTTGTTGGAGTGCTAAAAGCAACAATCGGTGGCTATGTCCTCGGTGAAGGCGAATATGTAGCCTGCTTGGCGGGATCTTTGTGCCAATGTATTATGGATGAAAATTCAACTCGGTGACTATAACATCCATTACAAAATGGTGCCCATCTTATGTGATAATACGGTGCTATTGCAATCTCCAACAACCCTGTCCTCCACCAAAGAACCAAACACATTGATATCAGATATCACTTCATCGGGGATCACATAATGAAGGGAGACATTGAACTTCATTTCATCCCTCTTGAATATCAAGCTGGTGATATCTTCACAAAACCCTTGGATGAACCTACCTTCGTGGCGAAAATTTGAATTGGGAATGCTTGACATTGAAAGTCAGTATCGAAAACCAATCTCGGTAAGATCAAAATGGTTCATTCTCCCGAACATCCAAAACAAACCTCTCTTTGAATGAGTAAGACTCACTCAGGGTCCCTGATAGAAAGCATTGAATGAGTAACTAAATGCTCCAAGTATTAGTTACTTAAATGTCCTAGGTTGGTAATCCCACCGATTTAATATAGGAATACATGTCTTCTTGTCGGGGAGTATCATCATTTACCTCACCCCACTTGGCATTAAATGCCCTCTCTCACATAAAATATCCTATGGATATTTTATTCTTTGCTAAAGTGCACTTTTCTAACGTGCATTGCAGCTGTTTTCCTTGAAGGCGGGATTTTCTTGCGTGAAGTGGTGGGTGGCATTAAATGTGGAATATCAAACGATTTCAAAATGGTCTTTACATATCCACATTTATACAAAAACCACCCTCTCTCCTTTGCTCTATAAATACCTCTTCAAAAACCACAAAACACACACAAATTATTTTTTGCAACTAAACTCTGTCAAAATCCTTTCTCAAAAAAAAAATTTGTGTGTTCTCAAAATCTTCAAAAACTCTTTTGGAAAACCCTCCTTGTAAACATTTACAAAAGTTTTTCATCACAAACTTGAGAGATCCAAATACTTTGATTGTTCTAGTCAAAACATTTTTTTCTAAAATCTTTTTTAGTAGAAATGGCTATAACACAATCTCTCGGTTTACTACCGATTAGTGGGATCTTACTAACGTTGAATTTAAAACAAATAATGTCATAGGAAATTTTGAATACCACGAAAGTGTCCCACCTATAAAGACATTATAAATTTTTATTCAACTGCCCACGGCGGCCTTTGTAAAAATCCCGATCTTGTACCCAAACTACCTCGGGGAATTTTGGGCTACGATAAAACCTCGACGACACCTTCTCTCGATGAGAATAACCTTAGACCACTCGGGGAGTATCTCATCGGTCGGTCTTAATGGGGGCAACAATACACCTGGATTACAAAACATTTTGCACTTCAACGGGGTTTAGATTATAACAAAGGTACTTATGTGGCCCATCACGAACCCTCGCGGTGAAGGATGGGTTAAAACAAATTGTTTTAGATCAACTTTTTGGACAAGACCCGGTCAAAAAAGCTCATTCCGGTGGCGGAGGATCCTCTTCACTTTTGTGATTGGTCCTCGGCGGGAACCACTCATCCTTGAACAAGTTAACTTTATTCGGTTGATGATGGCATCTTGCTTGATGAATGGGGTCACTATGGGGATCATTACGATGATCTTATGGCTTCTGAGGAAGCAAAACTAGGGCGAAGCGTTTGCATTATCCTAGGTTTGTCTCTTGTGCTTCTGTCGTTCTGGGTTCAAATTATACTCGGGATGAAAATTTTGGAAATTTACACGGCATCACGAGCCCATCAAATTTTCAAAAGGACCCATCCCTTGTCACTCCCATTGAATTGGCCCACATGATTCTTTGTAAACAATCAAAGTGGATCGGTGTCTCAAACCACCTCAAAAGAGGGGAAGTCTGGTGGGACTAAGACTAAACCAAAGTCGGGGCCACGAGGCTTTAGGAGCGACTTAGAGGCACATTAAGCCCAAGACTAAATAGACACCTACTAACCGGGCAACAACCCGTGACGAAGGACAGCGATACATCACGGTCGGTGCCCGGAGTCACACCTACTACTCCCGATCGGAGAAACAAACAACCGGCGGTAGGGGCGCCTTCCAGCTGATGATGACATTAACAAATCCAAGTCTTTGTGCGAGGGCACAGCGATCGATCCCAAAGACTTCGGGCAAACAACCCAGCGATAGGGATACAACAATCGCGACTCGCCAAAGGCAGGAAACACCCACGGTGTCGGGGGTCCGGGGGACAAAGACTTCGGAGGAAAGAAACAACAACCAGCCGATCGGAAAGCCAATCGACTCAGGAGAAGGCGGGAAACTCCGGTGCGAGGGCCAGCGAGGGTACAAAGACTCGAGGACATATACCACCGGATATGGAACCCATCACCAACCCCTTGCCACTATTCTGATGTCCCGGTATTCTATTCTCGAGGATGATCTTCTTGGCGAAGATGAAATTTTATGTTGGAGAAGAAATGGGCGAGGTTCAATCCGAACAAGAGCCTCGGCTGATCCAAGGAGTATCTTGAATCCCCATTCCAACATGATGATCATGCTTACGAATCCACCTCAAGCTCTGATGAATTCAAAGAATTTGACAATGTTCTTCCCTGGCTGAAAGCGGTTGGCTCGATGGATCACGAGGGCACCGGAAGCTATACCGGGGGTTACTAAAACATTATGGGAACAACATCTCGAGGCTGCTGCAAGTTATCTTTGATTTAAAGCGAGAGATACGGGGCCCGATGAAAATGTTCATGAGCCAGAGACTTGATGTATGACCAAATTCATTTGGATGAAAATATGGCTAACTTCTTAAGGCTTCGGATCTTGGCACAAAGATCGATGAAATCAAGGAGTTTGTCGGAGAAGACTCTTGCTCTCAAGTGCTAAAGGCTCTTGAGGCATACTTGCAACAATCTTCACGCCTTAGGCTGTTAGATGCTGCTCAAATCGCATGTTCGGGGTCTTCCATCATCGATCAGTCTCTTGGCTACAATGGACTCTCACGAATACGAGGTGGCGACCATGGCTCGGGCATCCTCTTCCCGGCACGGAATCTTGGTCCCCGGATGCGCCTTGGAGCTTCTCGGGCTAACTTGGATGCAAGGTCACCGCGGCATTGAGCCAGACACCGAGAGATTAAGGCTATGATAACGAAATCTATCGGGCCTTCAAGGGTCGCGCGCTCCGTCCTCGGCACCAACACCAACTCTTGCCTCACTGACACTCCGGCAGCGGTTGAGGGAGAATCTTGAAGAAACTCCTCTTCACGAGGGGAGCAATCACCACCAATCTCAGTTGCTCTACATCATACGCACCGATATCGGCAATACCAATCTCATCGGTCCACCACCAACATCAACTACAACAACAACACGGCGGTAGTCACACCACCTATCATGACAACTACACCTCCCTTGGTCGATCATCTTCCTCGGGCGGGACAAAGGCAAAGGCATAATGACAAGCTGTTGAGCACGAGAAGATTCCCTATAAAATTGGTGACCTTGAATACCTTGCTCACACGGAAGCGGCTAAGTAAACATCTAAGCTAAAGAAGAAAGAAGATTGAAACTAGGCGAGGAAGAAAAGGAGAGGGAAGACCGCTAAGGTTGTCGAAGAAGCCGGAGAACATGGGACTAGATCGAGCAAGCTTCAAAAGGGTCGAGGCGGAGACAAAAGTTCAAAGGCTGCTGAGGCTGCTCAAATGGCTGCAATGAAAAGCGTTATGAAGCGAAAAGGAAAGTAGAGCTTTCGGGCTAGAAAGGATTGATCATTACAATTTGGACAATGACAAGTCGAAGGAAGCCCTGAAAGAATCATCTTGATGTTAAAATCATCCCCAATACCAAACCAGCGGCAATGAATGCCTACGAGGGAGATGATAAGAGACATTTCGAGATTCATGATCCTAAAATTCATGACTTTGGGATCACTGAACTCGATGAACTTGGTCCAATTATTGAAAAAAAGAAAAACAAGGTGGTCAGGATCGATGAAAATGCTCGCAAAAGATATGAAAGGTGAGGATGCACCACCCAACTGGGGAATTCACTGCCTTGGTGCACCTCAAGGATCTCAACCACAAGCTTCCACTGGAAAAAGGAAAAGAGTTGAGTTCAACACGAAATCAAAGTGCACGGCCTAGAATGCAACAGAGAGTGCTGAGGGTGTCAAATTTGTGAACTGTTTGGTGATTGAAGAGCACGAAGAGGGCTATTCCATATTGGCGTCTATGGAAACCCGGCATTTCAAAGATGGAGTGATATTGATCGGTCGGTGTAGGCTGCAATGATCGACTATATACCGTGGCCTCGGATCAATCCCGGCAAACATCGGGTTCTCAAGACACGAATGCAAAGATAAGAGACCATCCGGCGAGGAAACACTCATCACCAAGAAAGTGAAGCTCGAAGCCGGGTATCCATCCGGTGACATCATTTTATCCTTTTGTACTAGTGATAGGAAATATGTATCGATCAATAAAAGATGTATGTTCTTGTCAAATTACTCAAATGTTCCTTATTGTATTCATTAGTACATTTAGTGTAAGAAGAAGCCTTTTTGCTCACTTACACGATCAAACACTTAGGCTATTTGTTTATCCAAATAGGGGGAGTCTGTTGGGTTCAGTAAATACCCAAACCCCTTAAACTAGGATTTGAATAGAAAATATCCTAAGTATTTAATCGTTAAACACAATCGAGTCCTTGGGCATAGTCTCTCGGTGAGCTATCTTCGAGACACTTAGTATGGGGCGAAGAAGGAGCCTCTCCACTCTGCAAGGCGGAACTTAAAGGGTGAAGACTAAGTCAAGAAGAAGATAGTGGATTCAGTGAGCGATGACAATAACTCATGAATCACTTCGACTCTCTCCAATTGTTAAACGAAGACAAATGAAAGAAGAGATGAAGACTTTAAAGGCGAAGAATGATTTGGATTAGGCGGGAAAGTTTTACCCAGATAAAACTAAGTCCCTCAAGTGTTTATCCGGTCTATACGCACGATCTCAATCTATCAAGATCATATCTTCCCATTTATAGTAAGCGTCGATTCTCTATCAAGGAAAGAAGCCGCGCTACTATAGAAAGGTGAAACGATAACCGAATATATCAATATTCGTGTTTCTTTGTGATCCATGTTTTTGTCTTCTAGGATAAAGTTAATAATCATACTTGTATAAATAGCATAAGAGAATGAGTGAAAAGTTTAAGCTTGTGAATTGTAAAACACACACACACAAGCCAACTTTTCACTCCTCCAAATACAACTTTATCCTTGAGCTAGCTCAGTGGGTTCTAAGAGTTGTGCTCGGACTTAGCTGAGCTTAGAGAGTCACCCAAACTTTGTCATTTCAATCCCAAGTACTATTCCGCAAGTACTTGGGTAGCGTATTCTTTTGATTTATTTCTAATAAGAATATGATGTTGAAAATTACTCTGTGTGTTTTACTTATGTTAACTTCAGTCATTATTCACTGTTAAATTGCTTTAAGTACTTAATTGTCCTTTTTTAACAATAGTGAATAGGGAATAACAATTACTCGATTTGTTGACAATTTTTAAGCGATCTTTGACCGATTAATCGGCTTGTTGACCAATTCTTAAGCGATTTTGTTGATTAATTTTTAAGCGATATTGTTCGATTAATCCGATTAATCGGTTTGTTGACCGATTTATAAGCGATATTTGACCATACCGATTAAATAGGCCGATTATGATAAATCGAGCGATCACCGATTATGCGGAGATTAATCGGCCGCCTGAGCCGATTTTTACAACAGAGATAAAAAATATCCTACGTATAAACGTAGATATTGCGAGACGACAATGTCTTTAATTGAAGTAAAATGCAAAACCATATTATTATACTAAAACACATAAATTACTTACCATTTTCAATAGAATGTGTGCATCTTTAATGTATGACCCCCTATTTTTACATATTGTGTGTAAATGGTGTTTAGATGAAAACGAGCAGGTTTGCCCGCGCGTTGCTGCGGAGATGCTTTATTGATGCATAGAACATTTGTGATAATGCATATGTAGGTTCAATTGTTGTCAAATGAACAGTTTTGGAGTTATATATGGAGACACCTACAAATTATATGGAGACACGTACATATAATGTTTAAAGGTATCGTATTTAAAACAATGGCCCCCCTTATGGTTTGTAAAATCCCAAAAGTATACTATACCAAAGTCAATCTAAAATATCTGCAAGTTTCAAGAATATCAAATCAAACAATCTTAGTTGGAATTTAAATAAGTATATCATATATATTCTCTCGGCTCACTGAATGAACCGGACCAAATAGGTAAGTTCCAAACAACACAATTTGTACTACCCAACACCCTTTCGGGGCAGAAAATACGCAAACCAAACACCCTTGATGGTGAGAAAGCAATTTGAACCAAAGCGTATACGGTGGTGAAAATATATCACGACACCAAACACCTTTTGTGCGAGAAAAATAAGCAAACAAAGCGCACCCTTTTGTGCAGAAAAATCAGCGACCAAATGTACCCTTTTGTGCAGGAAAATCAGCAACCAAATGCACCCTTTTGTGCAGAAAAATCAGCAACAAAACGCACCCTTTTGTGCAGAAAAATCAGCAACCAAATGCACCCTTTTGGGGCTGAAAATAAGCAGAAATCCAAACTCACTCTTTTGAGCACAAAATAAGCAGATCCAACGCATCCTTTTGGGCTCGAAATAAGCAGATCCAATGCACCCTTTTGGGCTGAAAATGTCCTTTAGCCGTGTGTGTGCACCAAGCGAAGGGGTGTACCTCCAGACAATGTTCCCATTGCAACCACCATGAAGCTTCTTACCACCAACATCAAGTTCAACATATCACATATTAGGATTCATCTGCGACAGAAAAAACCTGGTGTCAGCCACTCAAGCAGCATGCTTATTCTTAACCACTCTTAAGGGACAAATAATGGCTTTCAAAAAATATCAACTATTGCAACAAAAGAGAGTACTTAAGTGACTTAATAAGGAAAAGACAATATTTGCACAATATACGTTAATGCATCCTTCGTATGTTTAATACTCACAGGCCATTGGAGACTCAAATTTAAACCCCCTTTTATTCGCAAAGATCTAGAAATTCTTTTTTTTTTTTTGGAAAAGCAAGATCTAGCAATTCTAGGGTCTAAGAAAATGAACACCGAAAGAAAATTCACTACCGGAATAAACCCACTGAACCCTGCCCCTGAATCCACTATCTGAACCAACCCACTAAACACACACTTCTCATATTTAAACCCCTTAAACTTTTATGTTGCCAATAAACTTTTAAGCAGAGAATTGTTATACAAATTGACATAAAGTGAAGAACTTATAAAGCTTTTAGCAAATTTTAGCGTGTAAGTACTAATAGTTGTCGGCGCCTGCAATTAACTGAGAATGCGCCAGTGAGAGCTTTCACACTGGGAATTTGATTTTCTTTAGAACTTTATTACATCACACATCATATGCAACTAATTTTCAATGTGCGAAGGGGTGTGTATGATTGCCTATTTTAACAGCTTACACAGGGGTGTTTGGGTTTGCTTACCGGAGCTTATACTCCAAAAACTAATGTTTTTATAGATGAGACACTCAATTACAGAATGAAGTAAAACATATCTAAGATAACCACGATTAGTGAACAATCCTTTAGTAACCACAATTAATAATCCCAAACAGGCAAACAGCCTTTATAAATATATATAAAAAAAAATAAAAAAAAAAATAAAAAAAGGAAGACAAAAGCTGTTATTTTACCTGTTAGTATTAGTTCTTCTAGCACTTTTGTCATTTCTCTTCTCATCTTCCTATAACACAATACGGAATGCAAGTTAACAAATACAAACTAAAGTATGTAAATCTCATACAACAAAAATACCAGAAAATTACATGGAATGCAAAGCGTAAGTGTTCATTCTGAATTTGTGATGAGGTCATTCTACAATTCTTAAATGCTTATTACTTTATTAGCAAACAAAGATAGATATCTTACCAATTTCTGCCACACCCTGCACATGATCCCCATAACCTCATTCTCACGTTTTCAGCACAACCCTGACAACAACAAATTAATTGGTCATTACGCTCGACACATACCTAGGTATTACATATTTGGTACCTGCAGATATAACAAAATTAGCGCCGAATATTATATACAGTATGATCAAGTAAATTATGCAGATTAGTAACATGCTGCTTTCTATATCAGCCTCAGTTGCTACATGTATTACATTCCAGTTTCTTCTTACATAATCCAAATACACATGTATTAGAAAAATGCAAAAATAAAAATCAGATTCTTACGTCGTTCTGATGGAAAATGAAAAAGTTGGTGAAAGGATCACGACATGTTTGTCTGAGTAGAGGTTGGGTTTAATTTATTTTCAATTAATTCTATAAACAGTTGGTGCTAAATATGATTAAGAAGCTATTTTACTACCATGATAGTCTAAAAGTTTTTGCTAGTAAAGCCATAAAAAGATTTTATGCATTTGAATTCATTTTTTTTATGACTTTCAATCCTTTTTGGTCATTTTTCTTTTTAGTCAAACTCTTTTAAGCTAACTTATTTGACATGGGAGATAAAGACATAATAACATCAACCAATTTGAGGTCAAAAGAAGTGTTTTTACCTTTCTTGCCACCTTGGTGAAGAGTTGTATCCAAGAACTCGCCACGCATCTATACCGACAGGTTCCATGTAACTGGCCGTGGAAACTGCCATGGCTTTGGCTTTCTTATTTTTTCCACTGTTCCTGCAAGAGAATGAAACACCAGTGGTGAAGGCTTTCCAAAACCATGAATTAAATAAAAATAAATCAAAGACTTATGGTTTGGACATCATAGATTTACGGTTAACCCCACTTTTCTTGTTGAACGGTGATGGCCGCATCAACATTGCCTGCGTCCTATATAGTTGTGACTACGAATTATAGCAACATATAAGATCACTTCCCGTTACCAAACACTTGCCATGGTTGTAACCACAATCAAGGTAGTATGGTTGCCCCGCCTAGATACGGGTTGCGATAAAGAATGCATATGCACAACATATAAGTAATCCCACACCATAAATACGCAAGTAAATTATATAAGTAATCCCACACCATAAATACGCAAGTAAATTATTTTTAGTAAGAACAAAGTTGGAAACAAACACCTTAATAGGCTTAGCTGCAAAGATCATCAGCAAGGCCATCTACAAAACAAATCAAGAAAACCCCCAAATTAAAAAAACCCTAATTTCAAATAAAGATTAAAATAAAACAAATACCTAAATTAAATCATGAAATAACAAAAAGTAAATCATAAATAATTATAAAGAGTAAAAAGAAATTACATGTGACCAGAAGTTTATGGTGATCTCTAGATGTGTTTTTTTACCTTTTTTTTTTCAAGAAGCTTCTTATGCAGCTTTTGTTCTAGACATTTTTGTTGTTGTGGAAGAAGATTAAGGGTGATGAATCAGGAGTTTTTTTTTTGGTTTTGTATATGGCTTTGATGAGTGAGACGGTGGGATAATAGATATGATGTTTATGAGGTGTATGGAGAAGAAGAGTATGAATTCTCTGGAATTTTCTAGGTACAAAGGCGGTTTACACTTGTGTGACCATGGTTACATACATACACTGAATCTATGCTAGAAAGAAATACGTGAACAGTAAAGTGTGAAACACACTTTGGCCAATGATTAATCGCCACATTTGTATAACCATGTAATAGACCAATAAGAGATTGCCAACACCACATGTATAAACCTATTTCCTATACCATCGCAAAATGGTTATTAGTATATAGAATAATATTTGTCACTTGTAGATAACGAAAGTGACAACCTAAATGAGGTAAATGATGATTTTGTAGGAAAAGGAAATTGTAGCGGAAACAAAGAAAATAGCAGGAAAAAAATAATAGAAAGTGAGAAGTATATATATAAAACATGGTACACTTAGGGGCAGTTTGGTTGGGGGGTTTTGATTGGGTCTGAGATTAAGGTGCCGTTTGGTATAGGGGGACCACCCCAAAGATTTGGATTTGGCTTTATTATAAACGTTTGGTTCAAAGTTTAGATTTGTTTGGGCCCACATAAAACCAAAAACATGGGGTTGACAAAAGTAGTCAGCAAGGGTGGGATTTGGAAAATAAAACATTGGTATTACTGTGACAAGCAACGTGGAGCAACCATGTCCAATTGTACAAATTTCTTTTTGTCCTTTATGTTTTAAACTAATATATTTATTTATTAAATAATTATTAATATCTTAAATATATATTTTTCTCTCTCCTACATAAAATCTAAATCTAAATCCAAATCCAAATCTTAATCCTAAACCCATCTACAAACCAAACGGGTTATAAAAAGTGAAATTAAGTTGTTTGGTTGCTTTTTTAAAATTTGAGTTTGGATTTGTAAACCAAATATAAGTGTTTGTGTAAATGTAGGGGATTATGTGAGGTTTTATGATAATGGTGGGATCATTCTCATCCTCATATTTTTATTTTTTATCCACTTAATATTATTATAAATAATTTTTAATTTACATTTTAATATTTTAATATATTTTAAGAGTTTTCTTAAACACAGCCCTATGGGTTGTGTGTAAGAATTCCAAACTTATGAAAATAACAATTAATAAACTCATATAGTCCATAAATATATACTTTTAATAATTAGAGGTAAGTGATTATAACTATAAATAGTTCATTGAGTGTTCATTAAATGTTAATTATATATTTATAAAAGTCTTTCACACTACCCATAAAATTGTGTTTAACAAAACCTTATTTTTAAATATTATTTTTGCTTTTCTACTTTAAATCTAAATTAAAATCCTAAACCAATTTTAAAATCTTACAAGGCTTTTGGTATAGGGGGTTTACCCCCAAAGACTTGACTTTGGATTTAATAATATTGTTTGGATAAAAAGACATGTTAGGAGGGCCCACTTCAAAACTTTCAGCTGATATAAACCCACCCTCTCATATTTTTTTCGACACATCTTTACAAAAAATTAATTTTTTAATATTTCTTGTGTTAAATTCAAGTGGACCCTTCTCATCACTACATTATTTCATAATAAAATATAATATAATTTAATATTAAATCATATATAATTTTATATAATAATACTTTATTAATTTTATAATATATTTTTTCTCTCCTACATCAAACCCAAATCCAAATCCTAATTCAAATTTAAATCAAAATCCAAATCTTAATCCTAAACCCACCTACAAACCAAACGGGCCCTAAATTCAAATACTACTAATAAACCCATCTACAATCCGAATGGGAAATATACCCGATCACACCACTATACCCAAAACAAACAATTTTCTTTTCTATCAATTTTTATTCTTTTAACATCTTTTTTTTTTTTGAAAGGAGACTATTATTCACAGCAAAACGGCACTCCCCAAAACAAGGAGGCACAACCCAACTAAACAATTACACCAAGTTGAAAGAAAACCAGTCTTTCCAATCTAAACAACAATTATTGGATCTATTTTTATACCATAAGAAACTAAGAGACTTGATATCGTGGAAGATCTTCCGGCTATCAATCTCGTCGTTATCAAATTTGTTCTTATTTCTCGCATTCCATATACACCAAAGCATATGTCGTAAACATAATGCCCTTCAATACTTCCTTTTTCTTTTTATCAAACCCCAACCCCACCCCGTTATGGAGGGTAAAGATGTCACGGCAAGAGAACAGAAAAAGGGGGGGGCAGCTTGCACCAACGACCGACCATATTCCAGATTTCCATGGAAACGGAACACGAACAGAAAAGATGGTCAGTGTCGTCTTCAGAATTACACAGGCCACACTCCAAGGCAGAAGGCACAATTACGAGCATTGAGCAAATCCATGGTAGGAATCCGGTTCAAACCCACTCTCCACATGAAAATATTGCACTTCTTGGTGACCCATCTGGACCATTTGAAAACAAACCGATTACTAAAGTCCCGATGCGCTACTAAGGAAGTCTTTACAGATTTAACACTAAAGCTTTTCGAGCCCTGGCAACCCAACTCCAACTATCAGACGGTCACAGGAAAGACCGTCTAAGAGCGTATGCAGCGATGGCCTTCCTCGGCCGGTCGCGGCGACCCATTAGAACTATCCTGAATCCCGCGAACCTACCCAACAGCGAGTTAAACTTATCACTGACCAGGCTCTTTTTAAACTTCTCTTTTTTGAAGAGAAGAGAAAAGTCTTCCTTAAGCGAATTGACACCGAGCCAAGGGTCAAGCCAGAACCTAATATTATTCCCGTTGCCCACCTTAGCTTTAAAGAGCTGATCTAAACTCACGTCTGCAATTCGGACATTAGAAGTTAGCCTGACAATGTTAGACCAAACCCCCGACATCGACTTGCAAACCGGAACAGAAGACCAACATCTGGGAGAACCGTGAATAGCATCCACCACCATTCTCCATAAACTACCAGGTTCGGAGCGATATCTCCACACCCACTTAGAAAGGAGGGCGGTGTTGACGTCCTTAAGCTTGCTCAAACCAAGGCCACCAACACTCACAGGAGTAGCGACTCTATCCCAAGCAACCCAATGTATTCTTCTAACGTCCGACGATCCACCCCACAGAAACTTTTTAATGATACTTTCTAAACCATCCAAGACCTTTGAAGGAGCCTTGAAAATAGAAAGATAATAAGTAGGGAGGTTTTCGCAAGCGGCTTTGATAAGAGTCACCTGCCACCAATCGAGACACGAAGCTTTCCATCTGGAAAGCCCGGCGTTAAAAATGTCAAACAAGAAATTCCATTGCTATTCGTTCATATTGCCCCACTCGAATGCCCAGTAATCAAAGGGGCAAAACCCGCCGTACAAGAGACCTTATTAGCCATGTCTTGGACCACAGAATCCTCAACTCCCACACGAAAATCGAGATTTCCCCATGTTGATATTAAGGCGAGCAACGGACATGGAAGCATCTAAGAATTTGATTGACCTTTTTGATATTGAGAAGAGACCAATCACTCAAAAAGGTACAATCGTCGGCATATAACAAATGAGAGATGGACGGACCCCGGTTAGGCAAAGGAATACCTTCAAAAGACCCACATGAAGAAGCTTTCTTCATCATACAGGTCAGGGCTTCCATGGCTATAAGAAAAGAAACGGGAGATGGGGTCTCCTGTCTCATCCCTTTACAACATTGAAATTGAACGTGGGAGGCTTAACGAACAGAAGAACGAGCTGAGGAGAGAATACCAAAAATCCATCTGCACCAAATATCCGGAAAACCCATCTGAGACATAACCGATAAAAGAAACCCCCAATTGACATTGTCGAAAGCTTTATTGAAGTCAACCTTGAAGATTAGAATTTTTCTTTTATGTTTTTAGCCACGAGATAACCGTTAAGGATCAAAGGGCCATCTAGAATGAGACGGTCACTCAAAAAAGCGGATTGGTTAATAGAAATAAGGGGACTCAGAACCTGTTTGAGCCTATTAGCCAAGACACGAGAAATAATCTTACAAAGAGCCCCCACCAAAGTAATGGGTCTATACTCGTTAAGGCTAACCGGATCCTTAACTTTGGGGATCAAAGTAATAAAAGCCGAGGTGCAAAGCCTCTACTCAACCCCTACCTGAAAAAACCTCAAAGAGAGTTCCGAAATCTTCTTCGAAAAAATCCCAGAAATACTTGATGTACTTGAAGGAGATACCATCAGGCCCAGGAGCCCGGTCTTCCCCACATTCAAAGGCGGCTTTCTTGATCTCTTCCTTTGTAAACCGTTTGATCAACGAACTTGCCTCTTCTTCCGATAACTTATGCTCAAAATCACAATTCAAAGTAGGCCTGTCTTTCCAATTCTCACTAAATTTATCTTTGAAGAAGTCAAAAATTCGTTTTTTAATCTGCTTCGGTTTGGAGATCCATTCGTCCCCTGACTTAAGCCCATGAATGACATTACTTAACCTTCTATTGTTAATCAAACCGTGAAAGAAACGATTGTTACCGTCCCCCTCGGAGGCCCATTTACATCTAGAACGCTGTTGGAGGTCTTTCGTAATGCGAGCATCAATCTCGTCCATTTTCCTTCTACATTCATTTCTCGTCCATTCATCTTCTTCCGTAAGGTCATTGGACTCCATAATATGATCAAGTTCTTCCAACTCCTTTCGACAAAGATCGGTTTCTTCACTTTCCTTAAGGAGCAGGTTATCACGCCATTCCTTAAGTTTTTGACGCAACCAACAAAACTTCCTAACTAGCTTGACATCAGGAGCCCCCGTGAAATCAAATTCACTCAAAGCTTTTGAAACAACCTCCACACAATCCGGGTGCTCTAACCAGGAGTTGAAAACCCGAAACGGTTTGGGCCCAAAATTAATGTCCACCACAGACAAGAGAATTGGGTTATGGTCGGACAAAAATCTAGGGAGAGCTCTAAAACACGCATCTGGCCATTTATCGACGAACTCCCTACTAACCAAACAACGATCAATCTTGCTAAGTTTCTTACCCCTCTCGTCCTCTTTAAGATAGGTGAATTTGCCACCTTTCATATTGTATTCATGAAGATCCGACAAGCCAATGAAGTCATTAAAATCGTTGGCACAGTTTTTTTTAAATTTCGACCCTTTTCTTTCCTCACTAGACCTAACCGCATTGAAGTCTCCCAACAAAATCCATAAACCATTAGAACCAACATTCAGCGCCTGCAACTCATCCCAAACCCTCTTTTTGTCGCGACGGCATTGAGGGGCATAGACATTAACGATAGACACCAACTCGTTAATGCCTTTAAGGGAACCTCTAACCACCAAGAAATTGTCAGCTTTTTGACAATCAACCTTTTTAAATATAAGCGGGTCCCAGACACTGATTAAACCACCAGACCTACCAGTCGGGTTAACCACTTCGAAGTCAAAAACGGAATTTCCCCAATACCTTCTAATATCCGCTTCACCTAAACTCCCACATTGAGACTCTTGAAACGCTATAAAAGAAACCTTCTCTTTGTTCAAAATTTTACGAATCCATTTAGATTTCCTATCCCCCCCCCCATTCCTCTAATATTGATAGATAAATAATTCATTGGAAAACGGGATTATTACCTTCTCCTTCTATCATGTCTCTAACATGTTCCTCGACGAGTGATAGATCGACACCGATTTTTCTACCCATCTCAATAGTTTCCTGGACTTCATGTGATACCTCCACCTCCTTCTGATTATGATTTCCATGGTCGGTTTGACTGGCAACACTAAGGGGATCGGACCTTACGTTAAAAATGGGGGTGGAGTTGAGGTCAAAGTTAGGCAGGGGAACAGAGTTTATGTTGGAAATGCTATCATCTTGACCATCAGAAACATCATAATCTTTATGAGTATCGTTGAGACCCAAGAGTCCATCAAGGGAAAATGGATCAGACTCTCTAGGTCTTTTTCTGGGCCTAGGGGAAAGCCCAAAGTTTAATGTGTTCCAATCCAAGTTAGAGTCTTGGTATTTATTTCTAACATCACGTGCTGGAGCAGAAAACATAAAAGAATTCCTAGGTCCCATATTAGAATTAATACCAACATCATTAACTATATTAAAACCATGCGCCACCTTATTTAATTTATCCACTTCCCCATGCAAAGGCTCCTCGAATTCGCCATTAAACCCATGCATGGGTTCCCAAGCGTCTTCCTTTACCTCTCCGTCTTCTAATTCGTTCGACTCCGCCATGGATGACGTTGGTTTATGAGGGCTAACCACCAATGGGGGAGACCCACCCTTGCAGGGGATGGAAAAGTTAAGGTTCCAGTCAATTGGTTTTTCCGAAATCCATACTTTGAATCTCTGATCTCTCCAAGACAGAGAAACAACATCCTGGATTTGTTTGCCTTCTCCCATAAGAATACCGATGCTACCAACGGACCTATTGGGAGTATCGCTACTAACAGTGGATGGAAAAACGACCTTACCAAAATGCCCGCCAATCTTGTTGAAGGTAGACGAAGAAGCTAAATGGATAGGGACCCCATGAATTTCAACCCAAGCAAGACGTTCAAACGGGAGAGATTGACCTCGCCAAATATCTACCTTGTTGAACCAATTTTTCCAAACCTCCTTATTGATGAAAAACTTGTCCACATTTGTCTTGTCTCGGCAGAAAAGTAACACCGAGAGCCCCCCAAGGTATTGAATGCTTGAAACGAAATCAGTAAGGTTAGACAATAGTGAACCAAGTGTAGAGAAAGTTTTGAAGTTCTCACACCTAGCTACTAATGCTATCTCATGAAACCCAACCAACTCGTTAACGGAAGGGTCAATACGGATCTCGGTCACCCTCTTATCCGGACCATCAGGATCTTTCACAACGCTAGAGAACGACCTACCTCCATGGAAACCTCTATGAATCCCCAGCGGAGTAGGACCAGGATGACCAGGGCCACCATCTGCTCCCAGAGGAGGAGGACCAGGAGGGCGAATACCACCTCCGGCTCCAGCCTTCTCATTCTCTACGGCATACCTGGCGATGTTAATCACCAAAGTATGCCTTCCTAATTTGAATCCCTTCAGCTTTAACTCCAATTCCCTTTTATCGCGAACCCCTTTGAAGGTGACGAAACCGAATCTTTCTCCTATAGAGTTTCTCTTTCGAGCAATATAAACCCCAGCAATGGAGCCATAACTTTCGAGAGAAGACGCTAAGTCCCAAGGCCGGCAACCATCGGGGATGTTAGATACAAAGAGTTTGACGATATCTTTGCCCCGTTCCCTCTCTTCCCATCTTCTTTTCTTCCCATCCTTTCGACTTCTTTTGTTGATGACCTCTTCCCAACCCTCGTTTTTTTCTCTCTCACACACACACATATTCACACACCTTTTTTATTCTTTTAACATCTAAATCCCTCAAAACAAAACAAACGGGCCCTTAATTAATTATCCATCTGACTCGAAATTCTTTACATGAAAAATATTGGAGGATAAAACTTCCCTCCCAAATTTCAGTAAATCATCATCTTTCCCCACTCTTAAAATCCCCAAAAACATAAAAATTCCAAAATCCAAACCCTCACTCTCTCACCCACACTCCATAAACTAATCTCCCCCTAAATTCATAAAAAACCCCCAAATCAATCAAACCCCAAACCCTAACCCTAACCCTAGAAATTCAATTCCAATGGCAGCACAATCACAAGGCAAAATCCACCAAATCGAACTCGAAAACTTCAAATCATACAAAGGCCACCAAATAATCGGACCGTTTTACGACTTCACCGCCATAATCGGCCCTAACGGTTCCGGCAAGTCCAACTTAATGGACGCAATCTCCTTCGTTTTAGGTGTCCGTACTGGTCAGTTAAGAGGCGCTCAGTTGAAGGATCTTATTTACGCTTTCGATGACCGCGAAAAGGAACAAAGAGGTCGTAGGGCTTATGTTAAGTTGGTTTATAGGTTGAGTGATGGGACTGATTTGTTGTTTACGCGTGCGATTACGAGTGCGGGCGGTAGCGAGTATCGGATTGATGAGCGAGTTGTTAATTTTGAGGATTATAGTAATAAGTTGAAGACCCTGGGGATTTTAGTTAAGGCTAGGAATTTTCTCGTCTTTCAGGTAGCGTTTTAATACGGTTTATGCTGCTTTTAGTTTTTGTTTGTTGTTTTTCAGGTATAAGTAGTTGTTGATTATGTTTAGGAATAAGTGAATTCGTGCGTTTTTTAGTTGAATTGAGAATTTGTTGTGTTAATACTGTTTGTTAAAGTTGATTGGATGCTAAATATACGGAATTAAGTAAATTTGTGCGTTTATGCTATGTTTATTGCGTTAATACGGTTTACGGTGCTTAAAGTTTATGTTTCGTGTTTTCAGGTATATTAATTAATGAATGTAGTTATAGATATGTTGCACAAGTGGTATGTATTATGCTTAGAAATATAAGAAACAATGTAAATTCCCGTGTTAACGTGTTTATGGTTGTAAACATGAGATGTTAGTTTATTGCGTTAATATGGTTTACGGCGCTAGGAGTTGCTTTGATGCTAATTGTTTGGATTATACCTTGTTAGGGTGTGTTTGTTTTCTGTTTTTCAGGTATTATAGGTTGTTGATTATATTTAGGAATAAGTGAATTTGTGCATTTTATTGTTGAAATGAGAATTTGTTGCGTTGATATGGCTTTTGCTGCTTAAAAGTTGCTTTGATGCTAATTGAGTAATTTTTTGGATTGAGGAAGTTGGATAGTATAGTAACGCAAACATTAATATATAGTGTCTTTGGTTTTGTTGTACACATGAAAGAATGTAAAATCGTGTATTTATGGTTGAAATGATGGTTTATTGCGTTAGTACGGTTTACACTACTTAGAGTTGTTTTGATGCCTAATCTTTGGAAAGAGCTAGTATGAGAACTATCGTAAATTATTGCGGTTTTGATAAATGCAAGTAGAACCACTTAAGTGCCGTTTTCTTTTTTGGTATATTTGCATAAGTGTTTCTGGTTATATTTTGAAAGATGTAAAATATTGAAAAATTGCTGTATTATTTGGTTGAAATGATGGTTTATTGCGTTAATACGGTTTACGCTGCTTAAATTTTATTTGAATGCTAAATGTTTGGATTGAGGAATTAGGAAGAGTATAGTAAACTATTGTGGTTTTGAGAAGTGTAAGTACAACTTGTTAGCGTGTGTTTGTTTATATATATTAATAAATATAGTTACAATTGTGATGCAAAGTACTTCCTATTATATTCAGATAAATATAAAAGAATTCAGACTCGTATGTTTATGATTAAAATCATAGTTTATTGCGTTGGTGAGTTAGTATGGTTTACGCCACTCAAAAGTTGCTTTGGTGACAAATCAAAGAGCGAGTATGAGAAGTATAGGAAACAAACCGAAAGTTGCTTTACCTTTTTTAGTTTGTGTTTGATAAGGAATCGGGTGAGAGTATCTATGAAAATGTAACTCTGAAACTTTTGGCTTCCGTAAATGTCACTGTGGATAAATAATGTTGACCATTTTCAGTTCTGGTTATTGAAGAGAGAAACAAGCAGGTCTATAAATGACATTTCTTGTAAGTAAATATTTGCTTGCATGTAGGGCCTGTTCTCTCTGATATTGGCCAATATCACTTTCCAAGATAAGAAAGGAGAGATTTTAATGCCCATGTGACAATAATTTAATCCTCCATTGGCCACGGAGGTTCCCCCGCTGACTCGGGCTTTCCAAAAGGGTAGTCGCCCTCGGATTAGTCGGCGCGCAATGTCTAGTTGGAAACCCAGGTATACCAAAAAAATAAAATAAAATAATAATAAAGAGATCATGTTTAAGTGTTCATCAAGCAGTGATTTAAGGCCTTAAAAGTCTTTTCTAATATTGATTTAAGTTCAGGAATAAAATTGCTCATGTATGGACTTTGCTTATTGTTCTTTTTTTACCTTTTCTTGGCATCAACTGTAAATTAATAGGACTTAGTGCTTTGGCTAAACTAGTGGTTGTCTTGTAGGTTATCATTGACCATTTATGTTTGTTAAAATGCAGGGTGACGTGGAGTCTGTTGCATCTAAAAATCCTAGAGAACTTACCGTGCTTCTTGAGCAAATTTCTGGGTCTGACGAAGATAAGAGAGCGTATGAAGAACTGGAGGAAAAGAAAGGAGCAGCTGAGGAAAAGTCAACGCTTGCTTATCAAAAGAAAAGAACAATTGTCCAGGAGAGAAAGCAGAAGAAGGAGCAGAAGGAGGAGGCCGAGAAGCATATGCGTTTGCAAGAGGAGCTGGTATGCATTTTTGGGCTTATTAATCTCCATACATGTATATGTGTGTGTCAACGCCCACATACACACATCTGTATATGTACTTCATGCGTATACATGTATGTATGTGGGTGTGCGCATATGTGTTGTGTTAACATATTTCATCTGGCATCTCACTACTAACATATATGCACGGTCTTCATGAATGTAAACTAGCATTTAGTTGCAGTTATATTGATGCCGTAGCTTTATAAGTTACTCTATTTTGCCACTTTTTAAAATCTAGTTAACACTTTCGGGGATTATTATTTGGAGCTTGTTTTTTCTCCACTGAAGTTGCTCATATTTTTTCTTGTTTCTTGCAGAGATCTAAAAAGAAGGAACACTTCTTGTGGCAGTTATTCAACATAGAAAATGATGTTGAGAAGGCCAATGAGGAGATTGAAGCTGAACAGAGAAGCCTTCAGGAAATTATTAGTGAGTTGGATGGTTATGAAAATGAATCACGTATAAAAGAGAAGGAGCAAGCTAAATACAGAAAGGAGATTGAAAAACGTGAAAAGAAGATTGCTGAGAAGAAAAACAAGATTGATAAGAATGTGAGTTAATTCTCTCGTACTACTATAAACTTGTACACTCTGCTCTCTAAATATTTTTCTAGATTGAAAAGGAAGTAGGAAAGAATAGTAGAAAAACCAAAGAAGTTGTGTTCTCAAGTTTTTTGGATAGAAGAAAGGAATTGGGTAATTTTTAGTCATAACTTTGGTCCCAGATGTGAAAAGATTCAGCGAGAAAGGAATAATCGTTTAATAATATTTTTTACTTTTTACCAAACAACCCCTGGTTCAAAGTAGCCTTTTTACTTAAGAAAGGTATATTTGTAAAAAAATTCAGCTTTCTTTTCCTTTCTCTCCAAATATTAAAGCATCTTATTTTTTTTGTCCATGTTGAGAACATGCAAAAGATATTGCCACCCCCTCTCCCCCTTTATTTATTTATTTCTTTTTAACTCCTCTTTCTTCTCAAACTTGAGAGTACAGCGCGATTTTTTGGCTGTTAGTAACTGATAACATATATCATATTTAGTATTACAAAATCCAGCACTCATGATTGAACATATTAGACAATAATTGGGATGTCAAGGTTATGTGATTGATATATGCCAGGATGCGGTGGAAAGACCTGACATTCTTTTGATTGACTGAACCAGGCCTACCTCACTCACTACAGTTTTATCTCATCTCAAGGGTAGTAGGATGTTAGGTTACAACTTCATACTTTCATATACACATTTTTGTAGAAAAACTCTATTTTCTTCTTCAAAACCTTTAGTTCTTTATAAGGAAGGTATAAGGTTTATCTCTTTAGTTTACTAAGACATTAATGGAGACTAATCTGAAAACTATGAGAATCAACATCATGACTTAGTTGTGATATAGGATGTAACCCAACGTGTTAACATAAAGTTGATTCAACATTTAAATCTGTTGGGCTGTCGAATTTATAAATGTTTTTTGTTCAGTTTGAATCACAATCATGCTCTAGACAAGATTTTTGAGGTTGTTGAAGTCTTTCCTCTCTATATCATTCTTCACTCTGTAAACACTTATTATGGATGATTTTCATATTTTACAGCAACCAGAGCTTCTTAAGCTGAAGGAGGAGAGAACTCGCTTAAATGCTAAACTTAAAAACACTGGGAAAGAGCTTGACAAAAGGAAAGTAGAGAAGAAGAAACACATGGTTGAAATTGAAAAGCTTCGGAATGACTTGGAGGACCTTACCAAGCAACTTGAGAACTTACAAACAAAAGGTCAGTCTGAAGGGGGGAAGCTTCATTTAGCTGATGATCAGTTGGAAGCTTATAATCGCATGTAAGTACTTATTCATCTGCTGTTATTGCAAACAGGCCGTTATTGCAAACAGCCTTTGATATAGCATGTGTGAGTATCTTCAGCTTAAAAAATGTATTTGTCTGGTGTTATCAATCTGAAAAACAAATAGTGGAAAAACAATAAAGAAAAAAGATAGCAGTTTATAAATTATGATAGTCTCTGTTGTAACTTGTATGGTTTGTATTGTTAAGTTGACCTTTTGCAGTAAAAACACAAAGTTCAAAGTAGAACATACCATATTTACTAATTGTTAGTGGTTTCATACGCCTTTTGTCATCCTTTTTTGCACTTAATGATTTCAAGAGCAAAACCGTCTCAAGATTATTGGCCTATTAATTCACAAAGCTGTTTTGCTGCAGTAAGGAGGAAGCTGGTATGAAAACTGCTAAGTTACAGGACGAGAAAGAGGTTCAAGATAGGGAACAGCATGCCGACCTGGAAGCTCAAAAGAATTTGGAAGAGAATCTCCAGCAGTTGGAGAGTAGAAAGCAAGAACTTGAGTCACAACAGAAACAAATGCAAAGCAGGCTCAAGAAGATTGTAGACGCAATTGGCAAACATAATGAAGAGCTCAAAAAGCTCAGAAAGGAACAGAATGACGTCAGAAAGAAACTTGGCGATTCCAAGTAGGTGATTTGACATTTTTTATTATAGATGTAATGATGTATTAATTCTGGTACTCCTAAGTCTTAACACATGTGATACTTATGCAGAGAAAAATATGAGATGTTGAGGACAAAGATAAGCGAACTGGAGAATCAGTTACGTGAGTTGAAGGCTGACAAACATGAAAATGATAGGGATGCAAAGTTGTCACAAGCAGTTGAGGCTCTCAGACGTCTTTTTCCTGGTGTTCATGGTCGTATGACTGAACTCTGTAGACCTACACAGAAAAAATATAATCTTGCTGTTACCGTTGCTATGGGTAGATTTATGGATGCTGTAGTTGTTGATAATGATCAGACAGGAAAAGAATGTATCAAGGTAAATAATACTCTTAAAGTTTGTTGTTAATGTTTTAAGCTCGCAGTTAATGTGTTTAGCAAGTACAGCTGGTCAACATAATTATATGATGCATTATTCTGATCATTTGTCTTGTGCAGTATTTGAAAGACCAAAGGCTTCCTCCTATGACATTTATACCCCTTCACTCAGTTAGAGTAAAGCCAGTCTATGAGAAGCTCGCACCTTAGGTGGAACAGCAAGGCTTATCTTTGATGTGATGCAATATCCTTTGATACCTCCATTTTTTTCCCTTTTATATTGAGCACATGTAGGTTTCATGGAATAACTGTTAGTTATCATCTGAACTTGTTAACTTAACAATCACACATTTGACCCAGTATTGGATAAGGCTATTCTATTTGCTGTTGGCAATACTTTAGTCTGTGATGATCTTGATGAGGCCAAGCGTTTGAGTTGGACTGGGGAGAGATTTAAAGGTAAAAGACAACTTATTTATATCTTTGCAAAATGGTTTTTTATTAGTTTCTAAAACTGATTTTCAATGTGTTTGTAGTTGTGACTGTTGATGGAATCTTATTGACAAAGGCTGGTACCATGACTGGTGGTACAAGTGGTGGAATGGAGGCGAGGTCACATAAATGGGATGATAAGAAGATAGAAGGTTTGTGGTTTAATTTATCTAAGTTTTTAGTCTTATTGCAGTACTATTTACACGAGGGGATATTAAATAGGTCTAAAAAAGAAAAAAGAAGGGCTTGAAGCAGAGTTACAAGAGCTTGGGTCGATAAGAGAGATGTCCTTAAAGGAGTCTGAAGCATCTGGAAAGATCAGTGGGCTTGAGAAGAAGATTCAGTATGCAGAGATTGAGAAGGTTTTTTGAACACTGTCAGAATTTGATTTTTCTTTGATAACTGAATTTACTACTGAGCATCATCCTGCTAATGAGTTTATTTAGTAACCAATGAGTTGTAGACTTTGTGTCATTTAAGTTACAAATGAGTGTGCTGATATTATTTTTTTTCATTTCTCTGTTACAGAAAAGTATGGAAGAGAAACTTTCAAAATTGACGGTGGAGTACGGTAATATAAAAAAAGAAATTGGTTATATTGAACCTCAACTTCTTAAGGTACTGTTGCAACTATAAAGTCAAGCCTGTTATTCTGTTGACCTTATAATATGCATAATGCTGATAAGGAAGGGCTTTATTAAATTTTGCAGATAAAGGAGAACATAGATTCAAGACAACGCAAACTATTATCGCTGGAGAAAAGGATCAACGAAATTGTTGACAAGATTTACAAAAGGTTCAGTGAGTCTGTTGGGGTGGAAAATATTCGCGAGTATGAAGAAAACCAGCTTGCAGCTGCCCAAGAGTTAGCTGATGAAAGGCTTAGCTTGCGCAATCAGCAGTCAAAATTGAAATATCAGTATGTTTATTAAATTCTTAGCGTGCAAGTTGTTGATGCTTTTTAATAGATTGAATACTTAAATATGTATAAAATATCTCTACACTGGTTTTACTGTTTTGGCTCTCAAATTAGTTTTTGATATGTACTTTTAACTTTCAGGTTGGAATATGAGAAAAAGAGGGACATGGGAGCTCGAATTGCTAAGCTAGAATCATCACAGGAAGAACTGAAAAAGGCTTTGGTTGAGGTTGATGAAAGAGAAAAGGAACTTAAATCAACTATAGAAAAAGCTACTGAAGAAATTGAACAAATGAAAGAAGAAGTACAAGGTACTCCCATTTTTCCCCCCAAGTAATAGTTTATGATGTCATTATAGGATTTATTACCCTATTTCACCATTTATTGTGTGATTAATAAAATCTGTCACCATTTTCTTTCTTCCTTTCTTTAGAATGGAAATCACAATCAGAAGCATGTGAGAAGGAGATGAAAGAATGGAAAATAAAGATATCTGCTGCTACAACCAACATAACAAAGCATAAAAACAGAATTGATGCTAAGGTTAGTACTTGATCATGTTGATTTCTTTAAGTATTATTTTTTTTCAACATGTGTCATGGCTTTAACATCATGGTTTTGCAGGAGAATTTAATTACACAACTAAATTCAAAGAAACAAGATATTCTGGAGAAGTGTGAATTAGAGCAAATTACTCTTCCAACCGTGGCTGACCCGATGGATGTTGATTCAGCACCCGGCCCGGTGTACGATTTCAGTGAGCTGAGTAGATCACTTCAGAATCACATGAGACCTGCTGAGAGGGAGAAAGTTGAGGCAGATTTCAAGCAGAAAATTGGAAGCTTGATATCAGAAATTGACAGAACTGCCCCTAACTTGAAAGCTCTAGATCAATATGCTGTTTTGCTGGAGAAAGAGAGAGAAGCGAGCAAAGAGTTTGAAGAGGCCAGAGATGAAGAGAAGCGAATACGCGAACAGTTTGAAACTGTGAGGGATAGAAGGTAAACTTTTGTTATCATATATTATTGGGTCTTTCCTGCATAAAATACATACATGCTTTTAATTTTTCTATTTTAGTCATTGTGCCAATTTTTTGTACATCTGAGTCGATTAAATGGATTTGGCCCGTCATGGTAGTTTAATAAGCAAAAATCCCTTGTTACCGATTTATAAAAATGTTTTTTTTTCTTCCTATAAAAATGTATTATACAGAATGTGAAAAGTTATATGAATAACATGCTAATATTACGGGTACGAACTACGAAGTGACCCAAACAGGACACGAAACCATCTTTGAATGACTCAATTGTTCAAAAAGGTGGTACAGTGACTTGAAACGGGGCAAATGAAAAAGCAAGTTGGTATTTTATGCTTAAAAACCCGTATATATATTTGTAACTGAACATGTAAACTGTTATACCGAAACTTGTATTAATGCTGGAGTTTCTCTACAGGCTTTCATGCTTTATGGATGCTTTTAACCATATTTCTGGTAATATTGACAAAATCTACAAACAACTCACGAAAAGCAGCACACATCCACTGGGTGGGACCGCGTATTTAAACTTAGAAAATGTGGATGAACCATTCTTGCATGGCATCAAATACTCAACTATGCCCCCTACCAAACGTTTTCGGGATATGGAGCTATTATCAGGTGGGGAAAAGACCGTCGCGGCCCTTGCTTTACTTTTCTCCATCCACAGGTACATCTCTAAATATCTTTTATTTTTCGCTATTTAAGCAACTTTAACCTATTAACGTTTTTCTATTTTTTTCCAGTTATAAGCCGTCACCGTTTTTTATACTGGATGAGGTGGATGCAGCCCTAGATAATCTTAATGTTGCTAAGGTTGCTGGATTCATCAGATCAAAATCATGTGGAGGAGAAAGGGCTAGTCAGGATTTTCTTGAAGGGAATGGGTTCCAGAGTATTGTGATCTCGCTCAAGGATACTTTTTATGACAAGGCTGAAGCCTTGGTTGGGGTTTATAGGGACTCTGAAAGAGGGTAAGCCTTTTCTTAATATGCATTTATTTTTTAAATTTTATAAACTAAAACATGAGAAGTCCCAAAATATAGAGAAGTGTACAAATACGAAGTTTATGATAATCAAAATAATTTATTTTCTAATGTTTAATTAGAGCGCAAATCATTAATGAAAAGTTCACTCATAAAATCTGTTCATCAGATAAGCAATCTTAAACATCTTTTATTAGTCGAGCCAGTTCTGATAAGCAATCTCAAACACCCTCAAGGTTTTTGTGAGCAAGATAGGGGCCAGACCAGTCTAACGTATAACTGATGTTTCCCATGTCTTTCTACTGCAGCTGTTCAAGAACTTTGACATTCGACTTAACATCATACCGGGACTCATAACAGCTTTGAAGATAGGTTTCAGGTGCTTCTAAGCTCAAAGTATTTGGTAACGCTTTCATCATATATCGGAAGTACATAAGCATGACCTATCTCTAGATAGAAATGTAGGTATTTCAGGACTTGTTTAGATGTTAAAATGACCGTGCAACCAACTTAAGAATTAGTCAAGGGCTGTGAGCATTTGTGCAGGATTTACTAGCTTTTGTGTCTATTAGTGCTGTTAGTTATCTTTAAACGAAGAATAATCTGTTGTTGCATATTTGTTGGTGGAAAATCTATCTTTACATACTTTGTGATTATTTACATTTCATAATTTGTTGACAACAGAGAAGCTACTCAACTAGCATTTTATCTATGGTATGCGCCTGCCTTTATTATGTAGACGTGGTTAGCTGATCTGGTGTTTGAACTATGTCAAATTCCTATTATAGATTTTTTGAAATAGCAAGTCGGCTTGATAAAATTTGGTAACTATGACGATTTACAGAAGTTTCATTTGTGCATACTTGAGGTAAAATTTTGTGTTCGCACCATCAGGTACATACTTGAAATATAAATTGTAATTTTTGTGATTTTATCCAACTTATATAATCCATATATTTTAACACATGGAACGTTTTTTAAGTGTTACAGCGTCTCCTTTTTTACCGAATCAATGTCTTTCATATACAACTGTCCAATAATCCAATTAAAATGGATTTCCCTCGTTGAAATGAAATTATGTGGTCACCTAACAAACCTTATTTTAGCAAACAAATTAGTGTCGTTAAAACAGACGCGAGAAAGCATTAACCACAAACTTATAAACAATAACAATCCACCCACAAACAAATCACCCCCAAACCACCACTTTCCGGCCACCAACACACTTCCAGAGCTCAATACCCCGAAACAATGGAAGACGACAAAGACCCACAATCGCCAAACGAAACATTCCATGATACAATCGAAGGAGACCCAACACCCAAAATTGAACAAGAAACATCAGTCATTGCAGAAATGAGGAAAAAGAAACGAAAAGCATTAATTGATCTACGTACAAAACTTGAAGATTCAATAAAAAATTACACCCTTATAAGAGACAAATACAAATCATCAAAAAACCTACGTGAAATCGAACTATGGGGTGTCCCATTGTTACCTAGTAAAGGTTATGAACGTACCGACCTTATTCTTAAGAAATTCTTAAAAGCTAAAGATTATAACGCGCAAAATGCGCTTGAAATGATTGCAAGCACTCTTATGTGGAGGGAGGATTTCAATGTAGACAGTGTGTTGGACGAAACGTTTGGGGCCGATCTTGATAATATTGGAATTATTGAAGGTACGGATAATACTGGACATCCGTTGTGTTATCAGTTATATGAAGGTTTTAAAGATAAGGAAATGCTGTGGAAAAGATTAGGGAATAAAGAATCGTGTGATGAGTTTTTAAGATGGCGGATTAAGTTAATGGAAGGATGTATACGTAAACTTGACTTTAAACCCAATGGGTCGGATTCTGTTATTCAGATTATTGACGTGAAGAATATACCGAGACCGCTCTTGAATGAGTTGTTTCAGGGCAGTAAGAAGTATTTTTCTATTTTGCAGGAGAATTATCCCGGGCTTATTTTTAGATTTGTAAGTTTTTATCGAAACCACAATGTTTTAGGAATGTATAACTAATGCAATTTCTAATAGCTGATTGTGAAAAGGTATATCTTCTTTGGGTATGATACAGGTGATTGTCAATGTTCCAATGTGGTTTTTTGCATTCTATACATTAAATATGAGATTGATGACAAGAAAGTACAAAGTTATGTATGTGAAGCCATCGGCAATCACCGAGACCCTACTCAAGTTAGTTTTCCACTGGTATATCTATTTAGTTTTGAGAAATTTGTGAAATTAATGATATATATGCTTATGATGGTTTTAGTTTTGAACGATTTGGTGATCATGCATTACTAGTTTTCTTATTCTTTTTTGATGTAAAGGTCATTAAACCGTGATGTTAAATTGCTGGATATTAAAAATCAATGATCAGAATGTTAAAAATTGCTCTTTCTTTCTAGTTTCTAGTCATAGAATGATTAATTTTTGCTTGGATGTGGTGAAGATTTATAGAGCCTGAACACCTTCTGGCTCAATACGGCGGTGTAAGAAGAAAAGGTGAATTCACACGGATGAAAAAGTGACGGAAATGAAACTCAAAGGATATGCAACAGAGAACATCGAAATACTCACGTCAGAGGTAATTTGTTCTATCTATATTCAACATGTAACTTAAGGCTGGATACCATGAATCTATATAAATGTATGTACCATTGTATTATTCGTAATTAGTCATGTATATCAATGAGCTGAGGTTTCTGAGTTTTAGAGCTTAAGAATGAGCTTTACAAGTTCAAGCTCAAGCTTATAAGTTTGCAGTGCCATCAGGTGGATTTTGGTGGTCAATAATCAAATAGTATACCGTATGAGCACAAAGAAGCGTAAGTATATATGTAAAAGAAGTTACTATTGAGATCCAAGTTAAAGGTGAGGTTTTTATTTATTTATTAGTCATAGTATTGATCAAGACCCTTAAGATTTAGCAACTACTACAGATGAGCATCTGTCTCGGACACTATTATGAAAAGAATATTCAAACTCGAGTTGAGGCCATATTAGCAACTACTTGGCTTAGTTTGACTCGTTTACTTTAAGGTATCAAGTTATCAACATCAGAGTGGAGATGAAAAAAAATGCATAAATATAACCCATACCAAAAGATGATAACAAGAATATGTTAAAAGCATTGAAATTGATTTCCATACTCATCGATAAACTTTTTGGTAAATAAACAGGTGGGGATGACAGTATATTGGGATGTAAGTGTAACCGGAAGTGATGTAAGTTGCAAAGAAGAATTTGTACCAGAAGATGAAGGTTCATACAATGTCTTGGTTCAAAAAGGAACTCAAGTTGGGAGAATGTCTTCAAATTTATTTCATGTATATGAGCCTGGCAAGATTCTTATTACATTTGTCAATCCTACTTCTAAAAATAGAAAGATTTTCTATAGGTACAAACTCAAACCAATTAAACTCATGCACACTGTATCAATTACAGATTAGATTGTACTTCTTTTTTTCCGAAGTATAGTTGCTTCATTCTAGCCATTATATGTACCCACAGATGCACTTGTGTTAGATTATAGATGTTGTAGTATCTGTAATATTCAAGATATGGTTTATACGGATATTGGATAGGACAGACCGGTAATCGAACTCTTGCGATGGCGGAGCTATTAAGGGACCGGGAAGGGTCCCGGCCCCCTAGGCCTAAGTCCGTTAGTGTATTTTTTCGCGATTTTATGTATTTCGGACAAAAAATTTATTTCCCTCCCATTTAATGTATTTCCCCAAAAAAATTTGTTTCGGCCCTCCCACGAAATTTTTTCTAGCTCCGCCAGGCACGAGAAATCGATAAAAACGTTAAGAGTATTATTTTATATTCTGTTCTCAAAATGAGATTTAACATTATTAGGAACTTTATTAAGATTTAACATAAACATGCCATTATTAGTATCCAAAGGCAACAAATACACCATGTCTTCATAAGATATTCATACACTTGTTTAGAACCACACTTATTTAAAACGGGGCGGGACATAAGGTTCTTCCTAAGCCCCGATACATACACAACATTAACTAAAGTAATAGTTTTTTCCAGAACTGGATTCTAATACAACATTTTCACGTCCAAGTATTGATTTGGTTGACTCGCTTCCCATATGAAGAATGAATCCATCTTGCACTCGATGAAAAGTATCAAACCAACAATGATCCTTACATGCATGACAAGTTGCACCGGCGTCAATCCAACAAGCAATTAAGGCCATCCCGCACATAACATACTTCAAAAATATACGAAACATAATGATTAAAAGGAATTACATTAAATTCCAAAACCACACCTTGTGATGGAATAGGGTCCTTAGACCATTGTCCCGAACCAGAAGTGCTTGCATTATTGTTCTTTTTACCAACCCGACAATCTCTCTTGTAGCAACCAGTCTTGCCACACTTCCAACAAGTCAATTTAGACTTCATGTTAGAACCATCAAATTTCCGTTTTTTTCTCTTGTACTTCTTGTTCTTACCATCTCCTATCATGTTCAGAGAAGATGGTCCATCAATATCTTTACCCTTGCATTTACCACTTTCTTCCGCCCTTTGTATTCCTCTATGCGAAAGTGGCTTCCAAGTTGTACTAGTGACAACTCATCACTGTTTTGTTTTAAACTGTGTTTAAAATCCTTCCATGAGAGTGAAAGTTTGTTTATGATACTGGAAACCGAGATGGATTCATCCATCTTGAAACCGTATTATGGAAATTGTCCTAGAATTCGAAGGAGTTCGTGGTATTGTTTCATCACAGACCTTGAATCAATCATCTTGTAATTGTTAAATTTATTGACACGAATTTTTTTACTAGAAGCATCTTCATGTATTTTGATTCAAGTTGGTCTCATAACTCCTTGGTCGGATCCATGTTTTGATACACGTCAAATAAGGCATCCGACATACCGTTCAAGATGTGCCTATGAAAAATGTAATCGTTATTCTCCCATTTGCACAGTTTCCTTGTCTGATCCAACATCTCATCTTCAATCAATTCAGGCATCCGAGTACTCACATATATAGAACCTTCAACGTGGTAAGAAGAAAGTGCATCTTCTTTTTCCAACGCCTAAAGTCATTGCCTTCAAACTTATCTAACTTCCCAAACTTTGTAGTCATATCATTAACAGTTTCTCCCATGATTATAACCATGAAATACTTTAATCTTTGTAGGAAATATGTGGTGGTTTATGAATGGTTATAATATGGATATCAATCTAAATCGTGTGTTCACTTTCAGATTAAAGTGTTTCGACCCTATATGCCTTGGGTTCACGAAATCCTCAATTGGATAAGAAAGATTGGCAATTGAAATCTAAGGCAATAGAAATCGATCAAACGTTAGAGTATTATTTTATGTTCTGTTATGAAAATGAGACCAAGATGTGTTACTTATAAACAACCGAAAAACAATTATATTCAGTTAAGAGCGCTTATATGAGCAGTTATGTGGAATAGACACAATGTTTGGCAAAACAACTGTCTCGACGAATCTCTATTTTCAGCATAACGTAACGTATTATAAGAAAACTGGACCTTTCCATAAATCTTCATTTATGCATAAAATGTTGTGCATTATCAGAAACATATTTAGCTCTTGTTTGTAGCAGTATCAAGCTAAGTATAACAAGTGTGTACTTTGTATCTCCTAACTCATCTTGAGATAAACCTGTATAAAGCATTTTGATCTCAAATAAAACACAATCACCTAAAATAAATTGATAATACTAAAATTACCAACAATATATGAATAATGAATCATATAGCACCTCAGATAACTCCTCGTAGCCAAAGAAGAACCCTGAATGAGCCTTTTAAACAACTTTCAACACCCATTAACGAGCGTTTACCTTTTCTAGATGCTATTTAAAGAAGCATTTAGCGTTAGCGTTTACCTTTTTGCGTCAAAACACTTTATAATTACATGCATATTACTGCGACACAAAAAACTTTTATAAAACAAACAACAATTACAAACAACTACTGCTAATTCTGCCATATAAAATGGAAATACATAAGAAAGTGAATGCCTTTGTTTTGTTATCCAACACATCGTAAGAGTGTGTTTGTGGGATATTTTTTTTGCGTGAATCAAAGTTACGAGTACGTCATTATGTTTATTTCTATCACTACTACAAAACTGGGTAAATGCTACGGAAATTTGTAACGGAAATTTTCCGTTGTAAATATGTAACGGGTTTGCAACATATTTTCAACGGATTAGCGACGACACAGAAACCCGTTGCAAAAACTAAAGTAATTTCTTTTATATATATTTATAAATAATCCGTTGCAAATCCGTCAAGTTTATTTGAAATTTGTAACGGATTTGCAAAGGAGTATTAAAAAAATATATAAAAGAAACTATTATTGGCTTCCATTGCAAAATCGTTGCAAAATTTTAAATAATTGTTATTGATTTGCAACGGAATAACTATAATAATTTAATTTCAATTTATATTTTAAATAATTGTTATGGATTTGCAACGGAATAACTATAATAATTTAATTTCAATTTATATTTAATAATCCGTTGTAAATCCATTGAAAAATCGTTAGGGATTTGAAACAAAATATTCAAAGTAAATATAAAATCTAGCTTTCTAGAACTAGTATGATCACACTTTAAAAATGCCATAGGCACATGTACACTTGTATTTTTATACACTTTCCTAAGGTCACACTTGTCATCATGTCACATCAACTTTCTCTCCTACGATCGACACAGGATGCCACAGTCGATGACCGATTTTTTTTTTTTTAATTCAAAAATTTTGAACAACAAATTTAAATTCATTAAAATTAAAAACATTACAGTACGAAATTCAAATAAACATTAAAAACATTATGTAAATTATTCAAATAACGTTAAAAACATTAAAAAAAAATCTTCATCATCTTCCTCATCGTCATCGTCACTATCGACTTCATTCTCTTCATTGACATGATTTCGACGATTTCTCCAAATGTGTTCGATCAAATCAGATTTTAAGTGTTGATGCGTCAATTAGCTCCTGAGTAACTACTAACGATTCTTCATGCGATCTTAAGGGATCATGATCTCGGTGTCCTTCATTTTCGAACCATGTAGGACATATCGCTCGCTGCTTGTGTCGAACGATCATATTATGTAATATGATACATGTATACATAATATCTTGATATCCTTTTAAACAACCCTCGAGCGGGAACTTTAAGCATTTTCCACTTCTTCTTCAACACACCAAAAGCCCGTTCCACATATTTTCTTGCCGCCGTGCTTCCTCTTGTACAATATTATTTTTTCATCACCTGTGGGAGGATTTGAAATGGACTTCATAAGAACGGACCATTGTGGATATATCCCGTCAGTAAGATAATATCCCCTTTTATAGATTTGATATCATTGAAAACAGGGGAACGACGTAAATCGTTTACGTCGTTATTCATTCCGGAGACACCAAAGTACGCATGCCAAATCCATAAATCTTGGGAAGCGACCGCTTCCAATAAAATGAATGGATGTGGCCCGTGATCACCCCTAGCATATTTAGCTCTCGCACTATTTGGGCAATCATCCCACTCCCAGCTTGTACAATCAGTGCTTCCCATCATCCCAGGAAAGCCATGCTTATGCTCGTGATGAGCATATGATCTTTCAAGGTCAGAATACGTGGGCTTTCGCAAATACTCAGCACCATATAACTCCATGATAACCTTGCAAAACTTACGGAGACAATCACGGGATGTTGTTGCAGCCATTGCCAGATTCTCGTCAAGAGAATCATGAATGACCGCGTATCCCAATTGACGAATGGCCGCAGTACACTTGACCAATGGGCTAATACCAGGTATGCCCCTAGCATCAAGAGTTTGTTGAAAATAAGGAGAATGATCGGTTACCTCTCGAACAATATCTGTGAATAGTTGTCGGCTCATTTGGAACCGCCGACGGAATGTTCTTGCATCGAACTGCGGGTTTTCGGAGAAGTATGCCGCCACTAAACGATTATGAGCACCCTCATGATCCCTACGTATATACATTCGTCGAACTTTTAGCTGTGATGCTTTGTAAGCCTTCCAAGCAAAATCCGCAAACTCCACAAACTTACTAAAAACTTCTTCATCGTCGGAAGTCGAAGAAGAACCAAATAAAAGCTCGAACGACATATTAAAGAATGTGTTTGAAGGTATTGAGATATAATTGTTGATTGAAATTGTGTGTTTTAGAAATGTGTTTGAGTTAGTATTTATAGGAAAAGTTAAAGTTTTTTTTTAAAAAAAAAGTTTTTTTTTAAAGAAAAAAGTTTTTTTTTTTTTTTTTTTTTTTTTTTACGCAACGGTCAAATTTGGAAAATGGGAATTTTTGGAGCATTGAATATCGGTTGTAATTTTAACCGATACCCAAAAAAGTTTGTCTCGACCGATATGGTGACCAACGAACCACAATGGAGATGACCGATGTTGATATCGGTCGTGGAGCAAAAATTCGCATGCCCAACTGGTTTTTTTTCACCCACTATGCCCAGCCTAACAAGGGCATCGAGTATTTACTCAATAAAGATGACAACCAGTTGCTTGAGAACAACCGGAGAGATATCATAAAATAACAAGTAGGTGTAGTATGCCTTTTGCAATATTGATCACAAAAAGGTATGCAATATGACCCCCAAAAGTTCTTTCTATATTTAGTATATCCACATGATGTGTCGAGTCTTTGGGAATGTTTTAGGATTATAATACTTCAAGCTGACTAAATATAAAAATGGCACATGGTTAGTTTTATAGTTTTCAATAAATTATTGTTTTCTTACAAGCTTGCATAATATATTTTAGACGCCGAGTGTTTGATACTTCGAAGGGCTATTTTTAGAAAGTTTTAGATATTTTAACAAACTAGCAAGCTGTTAGAGTTTCACGGGACTTGACTTGGTTTGACTCTGGTTACAACTTACAAGTCCAATCGAGCCAACCAAGAGAGACCTCTCTTTACATATATTACTCAGATAGTAAGGATCAAATGAGAAGTAAAATTAAAATGAGAATGGTTTGACTCTCTTTACATATATTTCTCTTCCTCATTTGAAATGTATGACTCAAATTTTTTCTCATTCTTCTTATTTCAATTTCTTTTCTCACTAGATCTCTTCCCATTAGTCAAATAAACGATGGCTGAAAACCAAATACCATGATTTGAATGCTTGATGGTCCATAAAATATACGTTTTTAAGATAGCTTGTCCACAGTTATTGTAAATCTCCATTTAAGAAAGCTATAATTGGTTAGATTTAGAACAAAATTCAACATGCATGTCCTAAGAGCAAACACATCAATAATTTGTGTTAAAGTTTAACATCGTTCACGTCAGCGTCACATCAGCTTTAACATTTCACCTTAACATCCCCAAAAAACACCCACAACAATAACATCTCAAGTTAAACTTTAACATTTCATATTTTCAATTTCAACCCATAAACTAAAACAAACACTTCATTTATTAAACTAAACATATCATTAAATTTGAAAACATATTACAATACGGAATTAAAAAAAATAAAATAAAAAAATTACAACGAAATAAAAAGACACACTGCAAATTAAACGTTTCAACATAAAGGAAATGACGATAATACAATCTAATAACGAGGTTGCACGTTATATTTTTTGATGATTCGGTCTTTTTCCTCATTGATCCAAGCCACGACATTTGGATCTTTGCCTTCAGTATCAATCATCAAAAACTTTTTCTCTTCCAACCTTGTTATTGTTTCATCTTTTTCTTGTTGGGCCCGATACGCCGCTTGGGCGGTTTCACGTTTGATACGATACTCGTTTGCCATAGTTTCGGTGAAATAACTTGACGAGCTCGTTCCTCCAGTGCTCGCTCCCCCAGTACTTGTCGTGATCTCGGATCTTGCTTTCTTGGTAGCACGTTTCTTTCCCATGGGGCGTGGTTTTTCATCATGACCAAACAAAGCCTCGTTCGTTTGGCTTGGGGCATCGCTGGTTAAATCAACCGGTTCCGGTGTGCCCCATTTCTTAGAATGACGCAAAACCTCCCAAGCGTCATCGAGAGCAAACGGTGCTGCTTTGGTTTCCTCACGATACCATTGCTTTGCCCGTTTCATCACATCCATCTCACTTTCCCCGCTTCGTTGTTCCCGTTGCGCACGTTTGTAAAAAGAGTTGAACTTTGTGCAACAGGCGTTCAACGTTTTCCACTTGCTTGACATCATATCCTTGTTGCGCCATTGAAAGTTGAGTCTATTGAACTCATTTGTGACCCGATACCAAAACGTATCTTTGGGTTGTACACGCCCAACTTTCGGATCCTTCTTAACGCTATGTAACACCTTGCAAGTAATTCTTCCTTCTGCTGGAGTCCAACGCCCGATGGCGAATTCTTCTTCATCATCATCGATTGGTTCGGGCTCGGGGTCTTTGGATTTTTTGGACTTTCGTTTAACACGACATTTGGATTTTTTTGGAGGAGACGTGGGTGTCTCGGGAATATCATGTGTTTGGTTTGTGAATGTTGTGAGTGTTGTGAGAATTGTAGATTTTGAAAGTTGGAGTTTAAGGTGCTTTGTTGGCTTTGTTGTTGCAAATACAGATATTGTTGATGTTGTTGCCACATTTCTTGGCTCGACAAGCCTAGTGGGTTGGGAAAAGACAAGTTGGGGTTTGAAGATGAACCGCGTTCGGGTTAGATGATGAACCCGGGTTTGAGGTATTCCACCCACCACCGAGAAGATTCAAGAATGTATCATCGTTGCCTCCCGACATTTTTTTTTCCAGTGAATGAAAGATTGAAGATTGAGAGGATTGAGTAGTGGAAGTGTGAACAAAATGGTGTTTTAGTTGGGTATTTATAATGGTAAAAAAATGTTTTTGATTTTTTTTATTAAAACTAGCCGTTAGGGGCTGTTTTGTATTTTTTTTAAACTCAAACGGTCACTAGCCGTTATAAGGGGGGTCTTTTGTATATATATATATATATCTATACATTATATATAAGAGGAGGCATGCCACGTCATAATGCCACTTGGCATCCCATAAAGCCACGTCATATTTCCATGTCATCATTGAATACACGTGGCATTTTTTTTAAATTTAATTTGAATTTTTTTTTATAAATTTCGTGTACTAATTTTTGGATTAATTAAATCATGTCATAATTCCACCTAAGCATGAATTTATGGAACTAAAACTTGAAAATTCCAAAATTGTTTATAAAAATTGCCACTTGCAAGATTTGAACCTAGGGTGTTTGTATTATTAACAAACATAATTACCACTAGACCAACCCATGTTTTGAGTTATATCTTGCAAATCTAAATCTATAAACCCATTCGCAACCAATTATATGAGATAAGTATGAGAATCCACTTAGGTAACCCTTATACCAAAAAAAATATACGGTTCATTCATAATTTACTTTTTCTCAAAAACCCTAATATCCTTTTTCCTCACAATCTCCTCTAATGATCCGCTATCACAGGTTTGAACTTCAATCGTGAGCATCACCAGAAAATCCTAATGTCCTTCTTTTCAATTCATGCACCATTAATATCCTCCTAAATTCCTAAAACTCTAATACGTTGTATATGATCAAGTATAATGCATGCATGGTGTTTTTATTTTTTCTAACAGATGTTGTTTGTTTTGTAGGTTTACAAATTTTATGATTGTAGAAGAGTTTTAATGTTCTTTTTTTTTGTTTCTCAGTAACATATTGGATTTCAAAAACATTATGTGCAGTTTGTTACTCTTTGTTTCTTAAGCTATTAAATTCTGTTGGACTATGCCATGATTGCAGGCCAGCAGGTGAGACGTAGAAGGACATCGTTACGAGGTTAGTCATACTCTTAAGTAGTGTAAACTAACATCTACTCTCCATCTTCTCAATCGATAGTATGTGTGTTCTGTGAGTCATGGTATGATGGTTGCACAAGACAGAAAAAACTACATTAATATGTTACGTGAGTCAATAGGATAAATTCAGGTTTGGACTATTCTTTAATATTTACTTAATGAGTCTAGACGATAAGGTAGACATGGCTACATTTGATATAGAGTATTCAACATGATAGTTATGCATGCCCTACTTATTTCTTTGTATCACCAGATATAATTTGTGCTTTTGTATACAACTTATACCTACAAAAATAAAGTGAACAATTTTGAAACTGTAAAAGAAAGTGAACAATAAGACATACGTATATTGATTAACCAAAGTGGTACTTTGTCCAATTAATATCATCGGCAGGATAGTAAAGAGTTACAAAAAAACAATGTTGTGATATCACTATGATGAGAAGTGTCGATCTTTTGACTTACACCAAACGTATATTTGTAGGTACTGAAAGTTCTAAGAAGGCGGTGGTCGAGTGATTCAAAGAATTACGTCTGTTCAACCGAAGAATATGTAAGCATTATTTCTTATTCGAATGGGCATGATCTATTTCCGTTTGTCCCTAGATTGATCATATTGTATATCTTTAGTTTGTGGGCTGATTTGGTTATTTGAATTCTTTGTTTGGCGGAGGTTTCACAGCAAAATCTACTGTCGTTCCTGCTCACATGGGTTCAGAAAGGTTAGAATTTGCTTTTACCTTTTAACACATATTGAGGAACTCGTCTATCTCTTTTCTCTAACTATGCATACGTGTCTAATATGAAACTTATCTGTTTATCTCAGCTCTTTTTTAGCATCTGTAACAGATGTGATCTCTTGTTAAATTTAGTCCTTCTTTTCCTAATAGTTCATATTGTTTCTGGCAAAAATCTATCGACTGCAATGCTTATGGAGAGAATTTCTAGCAGGTGGCCACGTCCTAAATGGCATGCTCCATGGAAGAACTACAGAGTAAGAATCATGACATTCACGATACTTATTTTTTTTATCCTATTAAAGAAGGGTTCTTTTTACTTGTCTATATAGTTTCTGTGACTCGTGCTATTGATTTAGGTACACAAGAATAATAAAATATACTTCCTCTGTCCCAATTTTATTGTCCAAAAACGCCAAAGAAATTTGTTACAGATATGTAACAAGTGTGACTTGTAGTTAATGATGTGTCATTTTATTCTTGCATTCAATACAGCGTTAAATTGCAAAAATCCAATACTGGCAATAAGTAAAGAAAATTGGAAAAGCTAACGAATTTTAACCACTCGTATTATTTACTAAAAACTGACTAATTTATTAGGGACAAATCAAAACAGTGAAGTGGACAATATATCCGACTGAAGGAGTAGTTAACGTTGTTTTCACTTTTTGTAAGCCGATTTTTAACTCTATGCTCGGTTGGTGTTTTAGTGTAAAATTAGTGTATTATTACTTAAATAATAGTATCAGTAGACCAGGCTCTTGGATATACATATTTATGTGTGATAGTGATGTGCATATTTGATTCTAGACCTTATTCCTTATTACTTTTTAGTTTTGCTTGTGCCTACCATATGAGCTAATATATATGTATGTTTGCGGGTCATTAGCGCCACTTGGGATGGGTGCGATCTATTGAATTTAACCATGACAATGAGTTGTTCTGTACCGGTTCTGCAGATCGAACAATCAAGGTAATCATTTTTTCATTGTTTGCAGTGCATACTAAGGAACACATGGGCTATGCCACAATATATTTCATATGTATGGTTCAAAATCATTGGTTGCTTACAAGTGTACGAGTTGTTTTAGAAGGAAGCCAGCCTTATATGTGACAAAAATTTTAAGTTATGGACGTGTTCCTGGGTGAAGTATTTTAAAAATACCTTATAGAAACCGTAAGAATTAGTTTACAGGTTACTAATTAAGTTTATATTCTCTAATGTGATTTGGTTAATTTACTTATTATTTGTAAAAAAATTATAGATGCACGAGCTTACTTATTGTTCGGACTTTTTGAATTATCAAGAAATATATTCTTTCTTCAAACGCATGTATGTAGTGGATATTAGAACCATGCGTAAATGGATCAAATGTATCCTTAATCTATCACTAATTGTTATTGATTTTGGACAGATTTGGGAAACTCATTCAGGAAAGTTGAAGTTAACTCTGACAGGGAATATTGAGCTTAGAGGTTTGATTTTATACTAACCAGTTACTGTATCCAGTGGCGGAGCTAGAAAAAATTTCGTGGGAGGGCCGAAGCAAATTTTTTTCCGGAAAAACATTAAATGGGAGGGCCAAGATGAAATTTTTATTTTTAACACATGAAATCGCGAAAAAAATACACTAACGGGCTTAGGCCTAGGAGGGCCGGGACCCCTCCCGGTCCTCACATAGCTCCGCCCATGACTGTATCTACCAATGATCTCATCTTGGTATATTTTGTGGTCTTTGCTTATGAACACATATTCAATTATGTGTATTGCAGGTCTTGAAGTAAGCACCAGGCATCCCTACATGTTCTCTGTTGGTATCAAATACATAGTAGAGCCCCAATGACTAATATGGCTGGTCGTGTAACGACTATTATTCTTGGTGGTAATGCTGATTTTATGTAGTTTTTGCACTCAACATTTTACACTGAACTTGGTAGAAATCAAACATTTTCTGTCCAAACTGAAACAAGACAAGAAAACTTTATACGAAAGAATTTATATAGGTAGCATGTCAAAATAAATAAAAATTACATACGTTAAAATTAAGTTGTAATCATTAATAAGCAAATTTATGCTTCCTCAGGTCTTCCTTTTAAGTAACGTGTTCTGCAAGCACCACATACAACATTTATCAGTTCATTGACATGGTAACATGGTTGTGCTAATTATGTATGCATTCTTAGTGAATTGCAATAGTAAGACCGATCTTATTTCATCAGTAGTCAGCATTGTAATTTAAAAGATGCACATAGAAGGATAATTGATATATGCTACTTCATATACTGATTAGGTGACACAAACGTCACAGTGTATATGACTTCTTCAGGGTAACCCACGCTAATGTTGGAAGAATACAATTCATATTCATCATGGAAATTTCCTTTGCTTTTATTTTTTCCTTTGCTCTCGTGGCCGTCTTTTTCTTTAGTATACTTCTTTTTATTGAGATCTACCTGAAAAATACGACCTTCTCCGTAACTATAATCTCGCATGAGCCAGTTTCCGTTGTTCATATTTGGAAGGTATGGTGGATAGATGTTGAGAATGAGCTTTGATGTTGAGGAAATTCTTTGATAAAAGTTGTATGAGGTCAAGTCTGTTGTCCCCTTGCCACCAACGGGAAGGCCAGTTGCTCATTCACCGAGGTCCTATGATAAGATGCTACCTGGTATGCTTTATCATTTACAGTTGCAACATAATAAGTTTTTCTTGGCGTCTAAATAGTCTCAATACTGTAATCTTTTGCATACAGTTCATTCACACACCAAAAGCAGCTTGAAACGTGATTATAGCTGACGTGAGGAGCTGCCACTCGGGATTTCCGTTTTGATTTTACAAGAGGGTAATGTCGTAAAGATTTGTATATTATATTCTACATATAGTTTGTCTAAAACTTATCATTATTAATATCCTATGTTCGATGTTACACATATATGCAAAATATGTGAACGAATACATTGAGGGTACGAGCCAACCATTTTAAAGAAAAGAAACGGCCAAAGCTTAGCTGATAAAATGCGTTCTGTTATGACCAAAAGAGCTATGATTAATGATGCAAGTGAACCCACTTTCAGAAAGCAGATTTGTTATACTAACAAAAAAAAGGCCTAAATGGAATTGTTCTTGAAGCTTTTGTAGGTCTGATGAGCGCAAGCCTGTAAATGGGGTTGAAGAAGATCACAGGAAAGATGAAGCACTCCAGGGTTTTCAAGGTGATTCTGTTACTATATGAAGAGTGAAAGAAGAGAGCAAGGATGGTGCCTTAGATCATTCTCTTGGTGGAAGTCGAGTCAAATAAAACAGGTGAAAGGGGCGTTGCCACCACAGACTCTATTAAACACGAGTAAGCAAGTATGAATTTTAAGGGTTCATCTGAGAATTATAATGGATCACTTACTTCTCAAGGTTCTCTTAATGGCAGAGACCGTATCAACATGGAACTGAAAGATCTCCACACCCTCTTGTGCCTTATGCATGAAGGTATATGCCATGCACTCCAACGATTTAGTATGCCAATTTCGTTTGCACATTTTAAAGTAAAGGTTACAAGCTATATATTATTGTTATGTTGCAGGTAGTAAGTATCATCCCATTGAACGATGGGGCTGCTCCAAAGTTTGATTGTAGTTCTGAATTATAAAGTTACTTAAATTGATCATTCTGCCATTAAAAAGTAATCACACTTACCCCACACTGATTCCAACTTATTCTACTCGATCTCTTTTCTTTTGTCGTCCATTGACTCAAAACTAAGATAAGCGGTTGTTTTAGTAGTTTATCCATTATCCAATAGCTACAAAGTAGATCTCAAATGGGTGAGTTTACAAATACAAAATAGCTAAAAGAGAATGGGTAGAACAGGTTGAAGGCTACCCAAAGTTAATGGATGCAACCTCCTAATAGTTGCTACATGATTAGCAGCTCTAGAAGCTTTGAATTTATGTATTTGTCATTGTTGATTACTTGCATCTACATAGAAAGTTATATGTTGCTGCTAATTTGTTATTCTGTTAGTTTGTTGTTGAGAAGGAAATGCTGCAGAAGGAAATGGTTTTAATTATGGTGTTCAAGCAGAGGAAAGCGGATGCTTGACCAAGTGAAGTCCTTAAGATGGAAATCAGTTTCCTTGATTTAGATATCTTCTTCAAGATGATGATGGGTATGTTCCAATACATAGATTAATTGCTCTTAATAGTATTATTGAAAAGTGACTTTATATACAATTAATATATTTAAATTCGGATGCCTTCGTATTATGTGATTTGCAGCCACGTATATAATTTTTGGTAACCTTCTTATTAACTAGAGTGATTTTTTTTGCTATAATGTGTGTCTTTAATGTTCAAAGTCATTTGCAAGTAGGTCCAAATCAACCTGGCTCTCAAGGTGAGCAATTTGGGACCACTCACTCAATCTACTCCACCACATAGGGCCGGATGACCAAAGTGTCCCACATCATCCGCTCCAATGGAACGGATATGTACCAAAACCAAAGGCCACCCTTTTGATGATATAGAGCAGATTCTCATTTACATGGAGATGCAGACATGGGACCTTATGGACAGCCTTTGGGCGTTGACACATGTTTAATGAGGATGACAGCAGCAACCAAACACCCTTCGGACAAAGAACCAAACATCTCGGACAACAGCCAAACACCCCTTTACAAAGCGAAACACCCTAGCCATCCATACACCTTGCACGATCACGGTAACCATTGACGACTAAAGGTATATTTGGTAGATTATAAAATTATAGCTAAAATTTATTATTAGTCACGTCTATTAAACTAAATTAGTTTCCTTGCATCTTCATATATATGTTTTATTAATAATTATTAAGATGGTTTTGAATATCCAGGAATATTAGAATTTATAAGTTCACACCGAATAAATATAGTTTAAATATAATAATTAGTTGTACTCATAGTCCCGGTGACTTATTTTAATTATTATCAAAAATCGAGTCTATCGGTTAGGGTGCAGATTCTAGCCATTGGAGTAAAGCTACAATCATGGTAGGTAATAGTTTGATTAGATTTCTTTAAAAATCACCATTTATATTCATCCTGCACGTTCGCTCATGAGTCTTTTGATATTGCTTTCCCCCTTTTCGTCATGGGTCATATTAGATTGTTTTATTTGCAGGTGCATTGATGGAGGATACACAAAAGGAATGGAGCACAACTTACTTTGTTGGACCATTGAATATCGTAGCATGTTACAACATACTGGAATTGAAAATCACATGATCTGAAGTAAGAAGGTTTATATTTTTGCTAAATTCTACCATGAAACAAACTCATACGGTGTATTATTATTATTATTATTATTATTATTATTATTATTATTATTATTATTATTATTATTATTATTATTATTATTATTATTATTATTATTATTATTTCACTTTTTAAGGATGGAGTGATTAAGAGATAATGATGACGTTTCTTGTGCTTGCTGGATAAAAGCTTTACATTTGTGTAGAAAACATCTCTCTGTAGAATCGTTTCAGGTTTATTTCCATAATCGAATTATGAACAAGGCACAAGATTTGACAAGCATGCCTTCGCTCTAGAATAAGCAGCTTCACTTAATTTTTACGCGTTAAAGATTAGTAGCTTACAAGTCCTATTTTCATGTAAAAGTTTGTTGTAGAAGTATTATAGTTTAATTTGGTTACGAGTTTTATATAATGACTTAAAATAGTCAAGTTGCTAATTGATGTTCACAATTAGTTTGACATGTGAAAAGTTACTTTAGGACAACTGCTGTGAAAGGAGGGTGTATAAAGCTCTCATTTTGCTTCATTTGAAGGCTACCTCCCTTGTGATATATATACTAAATCTTTTGATATATATGTGATAACTTTGTTACAAAAAGATCAAGGAAAATTGGATAGTGAAGAGTCATTGATTATACGAGCACGGTTGTGTTATTCATGTGATAGTGCCTTAAATTTCACTGTTTGTATGGTTCCCACATGCTTGTTATAGATTTGAAGTTTGTATAATAATGTGATATGTGCATGAAACTAAGTTATATCTGATTTATTATTACTGCATCAACATTCTTCTATCATAGCGCATGCAAGCCAAGTGATTTCTGTATGCCCTTGAAGGTTGTTTTGATTCAATTTTGAGAGAGATATCTATATGATAAGGAATAAAGGCTACTTTTATAAGTTGTGATACTTGATCTATTGGAGTTCATGAATGTCCCACGTGTAGTATATGGGCAAAATCACATGTTATATTGATCAAAGTAAGGTATTGGCTTATGTGGTTCGTTATGGGATATTTTGAGTTTTATTTTCTTATTATTATGTTTTAGATCAAGTAACAACAAAATATTTCATAAGAAGCGAGTCTATGAAAATTGATGTCTACTAATTATTTCTATATAAGGTAAAGAATGTCTTGAAGCCTCCAAATGAAGTTGCAACTAATTGTAGGTAACCAAAGCCTTGCTTGCTAATAGCTGGCTTTGTCGTATTTCATATCTAAAAATAAACAAATCTTCGGTTCCTTTTTACAAATCTGAGAATCTAAAGGACTGTCAACAAATTGGTTGAGTCCTCATTGTGGAGAGGTGATTATTTATCAAATCTCCTACCATTTTCCATATATTTCTCTTTATGATAATTGGTTCATTAATCACAATAATAATAATAATCTAATCTTTCTAAGGTATCACATTTATAGGATTTTTGCAATTAAAGTACACTTTCGGCGACTTTTTCTAGACTAGGAAGTTACATTATCAAATGGTGTCAATCAATAATTGTTATTACCCATTTGTTTTAATCTATGGCTAATAAATAATTCTTTCTCAACAGGACATCCATTGTTTACAACATTTACGTAAGGGAAAAGGCGTTTTCTGCTCAACCCGACATGCCATGTTTTAACCCATATAAAAAAGTATAATCTTTTATCCTGCATAGGCAATACAAACAATGTTGGTATGGTGACATTGAAGCTAAATATGTGTTAATGTTGCATTCTTCTAGGATTAGTGAAGATACTAAAGAAACACAACAAACTAATTGACGGTTACATTTGTGTGCCTTTCATCCAACAAGTTATAAACGAACCATTTTACACAACTGACGAACTAAGCAATCTCGAGAAAAAAATGTGAGACAATGCTAGACCAACTTCTATCCATGGACGAACATTAGCCATCCCCATGGCTATTTTTTTAAACATTAATGGGTCAAACAGGTATATGAGTACTATAAAATAGAAACAAAATTGCTTTTAATTTATAGTACTTTTTGTTACATTTGTTGATAATTGCACCTAATATGTTTATTGCACCTTTATCTTTTGAAGTTAATGAACAATAAAAACTACAAAATTTAAAAAGTTTGGATAATAAATGAATAATATGTCTTTGTAGTATGTATTATATTGTGTCTCGCAATATTTTCTTGAAATGTGTGCATTTCATTAGATTGATTGCTTGGATGTATTTTAGATTTAAAAAAAAATAAAAAAATAAATAAATAAATAAATAAAACGGCACCACATTTGAAATGACTTTTAATTTTTAGATTCAATAGCCCTCAGTTACAACAATTTTATTGATAGCCCTCAATTTATTACACAAGAGTGTGATACATAATATATTTTGAGCACGTGCCTAGGTTCTATAGAAGCCATTTCCACTCATCTAGAGATACAAAATAATCTGTAGCAACCCATTTTGATGTAAAAAATTTGAAGAGGCTACCTATTATGAATTTTACTATCAATTTTCTTGATTTAGCGACCCATTTTGATGTAAAAAAGTTGAACAGGCTACCTATTAGTTATTTTACTATCAATTTTCTTGATTGGCTCTTGATTTGTAAACAAATAACAAAAAAGTACAAAAGTAGCACTTGGATTGAAAGAAAATGGTGACGGGAATAGTATAAGATGTATTTTCGTTGATTTTAAAATTTTGGATGATATTTACCACCATATATGAAAATTATGGAACTATATCCGTTATAGTTGACTGCCAAATATATTTGTTACCAACCCGAATAACCACGAAAAATATGGAATGATAAAATGTGGGCGCATCAAGAAAAATAGTATATTTCTTCATATTTCAAAAGTACACCCTTTTAATTCCCATCCACAAGTATTGTTCATTCTTAAAGAAAAACAAACTTAAAAACAAACGTTTACATACTCTTATCCATTAACTAACCATACAAAAACCATACACATCCCTTAAGTTAAATTTTATTTCATATTAACATTTCAATAATTAATGAACCACAATAATTTCCTTATACATTATTTATCAATAACTAATACCTTCGTAGACATATATCTTGCTATTTGAAAAGTAATACACTCAAAGAAAAGCATATATTTTGTAATGGCGGATATTTTATTACGATGTTGGTACTTCATTTACCATTGCTTAATTTATTCATGTGTCACTTTTTTCAGCTATTTTTTACCCGCATTCTTTTGCTATAGTCAAACATATCAACAATATTTATAAGCAATAAAACTTTATATAACTAATAACTACGTCATCAAAAAAATAATTAAAACACATAACACAACATAATATAATTATAATGTAAACTAACATATAATAAAAACCACAAGTCATACCCGTCCATCGGACGGGTTTTGCCACTAGTATATATATATATATATATATATTGTTATTTTTTATGCCCTAACGCCCGTTGGGCAAATAACGTTGGTCACTTAACGCGCATTTAACGCCGGAGGTCCAAGGGCTTAACACTCGTTAACACCGTTATTTGCACATTAACGCCCTATGGCGTTATTGATGTGCTTGCTCTAAGGAATTAACACGTTGATGATAAAACTTATGGGAAAATAAATTCTAAACAAAAGGTGGCCCAAAAAGAATTTTGATGCATCAAAAGATTTACTCACTGATATATGAGCAACTGTGTTATATTTTTAGCGGGGGCGGAACTAGAATTTCAAGTTAATGAGGGCCAATATAAAATTTTAGAATGATAACGATATAATTCTAACCGATATATCAAAGCATGAAAATCTGGAAAAGTAAACGAAGATCCAAATGTCTAATAAATTAAAGAAACACGTGTTTTACACTAATACAAAACCTTAATCAATCTTGGTAAGAATTTCAATGACCGTTAGCAACTTAGCGATTATCATTTGGTTTCGTTACTACTAATAAAAAAAATATAGTACCTCTTCGGTAGTTAATTATGATATTTGATTGCCAAACAAAAGTCATATGTGAAAGCTATGGATATAACAAAGAACTAGAACATCAAGGGGAGCATTAACCAAATAAAGTCTATAGTTGAATAAGTTTTCCTCAACATCATATCGTATCACCATCTTCAAATTCTTTGTTTCATGAATTAACCTGCGAATAAAAAAATATATTCAAGATATTAAAACACAAACGTTATGTTAATCATAAATAAGAAATTAAAGAAAAAAAAAAGTAACAGTAACAGTACCTTGCATTTTTTCATTTGAACACGTCTTTGTGTTTTGGAGTAAAAATCATCAATTAATTTAGAAGTACAAAGGAACAAACAATCTCTCTTTCAACACTAAGAATCAAGCTACTTTTAAGAAATCCATCACTCATTGTAATACGAAGTCTTGTTTTCACGATTTTCATTTTTGAAAAGGTTATTTCAGATGTTGCAGTTGAAACATGAATAGTTAATACAAAATGCAGAATCATTCTTATCTGAATACTTCAACCACCAGAATATTTTAAACCACGCTGCTTGGAAGCTACGCTTATGATGACCACACAATCTAAGAGGATAATGTGATTTAATAAGTTGATAAGTTCCAAGTGTAACATAAGTTCGTCTAATCTCATCTTGCAAGTTGTTTGGGTTTGGGTTTGAATTCCAAGGTCATGAACGACATTTTCTATTCGCTTGTAAAAAAAAATCAATTTGTCCTCTTTTTTTCTCATGGGTCGACCTAGAATCATAAAACTTTTACATCATAAGTAAAACAACAAGTCAATACGACAATATCCATAACTTTAAAAACACAAAAAAAAGGTTTGTAGCTTGTTTGCTACATTATTTTCTAAAGTAAATGTGTACAACAACTTAGCAAGTGAACAACATATAACTTTGTTACAAACATTTCTAACTCTTCATCATTATTATAAAGTAAATGTGTATGACAACAATTAGTTTCTATCATATCTCTTCTCTTGCAATCGCTTTGGCCTTATGACTTTACATTCAATCGAATCAAATAGTTTGTTCTGTTTTATTTAAATTATGAGTTAATACTTAATATGATCATTAATTATTCTTAAAAGGCAAATCCGTAATCAAGCATACAATAAGTGATAAATTGATAAATCATACAAGGCTACAATCAATTAATACGTTGATTGTTGTCAAGTGAATGAAGTGATCATTAATGAAAGAACAAAAACTATCGATTAAATCACAATTCAATATTTCAAGAATTGAAGACTCAAAGTTTCAGAAAAATAAATAAGTAATTGTGATCATTAATGAAAGAACAAATCAATAAAAGCATTCAATATCTTATCAGAAAACAATTTTTTTGATCGGTTTATTCACTTGTTACACTCGTCTTTCTCTTGACTCTTGAGTTTTAGCAGTTACAATTTTTATTAAAAAAAACAACATTTAATCGATAAATATTGGTAGGGGCCGATTGTTCGTATTCTTAAAATATTAGGCTTTTGAGCTATATTATAGTGGACTTATTGAGCTAGTTGTGGGAAGCTTAGCACTCACTAATCCCCCTATTGCGTCTACCCTTGTTTTTCAGCAGTAATACATGTGTGACACCATGCTTAATCATACTTTAGCGATAAGTTTCAGTGTTCCTAATCTTTCTTTTCATATATAAGTCAACCAATAAATACTCCGTCCGTAAGTTAGCTAATTTATGTATATGACATTCTTTTTCTGCTTAGACTAGTAAGTTTCAAGTTTGAGATATTTTTCATCGGTCATGAATTCATGAATATATAGTGAGGCTTTGGAAATGTCAAAGATGGAAAAATGAATAGGTTCGAAATCTAAAAATAAAACAGCCTTTTAATAGAAACCACTCAACCAAATCATACGTACCTTCCTTCCACACACCTTTTTGCATTTATTATTTGTCTCTATCATAAGCTCCAACCAAGCACCTTTTCACGAAGATATTCTTTTTTAATCAAAAACACAGAAACATGCTAACAAACCACGTGTACTTTCATTAATCTTTTCTTGTATACACTCCTTTTGGTTATTCCTCGTCATAGTATCATACCGAAGTGATTTGCACACTTTCATAATTGACTGACATATTTAAATTATGAGTGTGTTAGACATTATATTTTTACAGGGTAAAAATAAGTAAAAATGATATGAGGGTACAAATGTCAAAACACTCATAATGTAAATGTGCCAATCAATTGTGAGAGTGCGCAAATCACTTCTCTTCCTCATATGAATGATTGAATGAACTAACGCTTAACAAAATAACTTAATTGTGGCTGTAAAGTGTAAACAATCTAGCGAGGCTCCTTCGTCTTTGTTTATAAAGTTAGCATGACAATTGATGGATCATGGCTTGTTAATTGAATGAACATTTATGTTATATTTGTATATTAAGAAAGTATAACTACGATGTCTTTACTCGGTTTCTTTTTGGTGAATACCATGTCATTTCAAAATTTTCATAGAACACTACGTGAATATAGATGAACAATATTAAGGAAAAAACATTTAGATTATACGCAAATATAGATGAACAAATTTAAAGAAAAAATTATACATAATATTGTTTTCCTTTTATTTATTTATATTCACTTGTCTATATATGAATTATTTTATGGGAAATAAACATCAAAAGTTATATCAAAATGACAAAATTTAAACTTAAAGTAAAAATGTAAATCGACCTCAATGATTGGATTATCACACATTCTTGAGCATGTAAAAATCTTGCTTATCTTACTCGTTTCCAAAGCATGTATTAACAAGTCTTAGGTTATAAAAAGTACAATAATTGATGTGAATTTTACAGCACAAATATGCCAACCATTGTTACACTTTTTAGGACATTACTTTTTAAAATTTTCATAACTCTTCTCTTTGCCCCCATTGTGAGGAGGAAGTGGAAACTATCGATTGTTTCTTTCTACTAACATGTACCCGGGTTTCAGATGGGTGGAGAAAACTATTCTTTTGGTGAAACACGTAAGCTATACTCCTTTTGGATCAATTGAAGAGGTCATCAACCACAAAGGGTTATCAAATTTCAAAAAAAAAAAAAAAAAAAGACGGTGTGACAAGCGGTTGTTGGTCAATGTTATATGCTTATATACTATCCGGCAAGCTAGAAACAAGAGGGTATTCGAAAATAAAGTGAAGGGTTTGCACTTTGCAGCAGTATGTTTTGAGAAGAAAAGTTAAATGCTAGACTAAATATGAGAAGGGCATAATGGTCAATTCAAAAAAGAAAAATTATATATGTGTTTATTAATTTGCTACGCGTAAATATCAACTTCCCAGTACATCCCAATAGAACGCAACTTGAAATAAAATAAAAGATGTCATAAAGTAGACTTTTGTCATTTAATGAAATTTTATATTACATAAAATCTCTACTGTTACATATAAATACAGCTACTCATTTCTTATCACAAACCCCCACTCTGTTTGAGCTTAAATCCACCGCATAACTTTTCCCACATTTATGGCCCCTTCATTTGATAACCCAACAACTTCTACCTCACGCGCCGCCGTCTCAACCACCGCCAAACGCCGGAAAATTATGGTGAACGACGAAAACCACTACAACCCACTTTTACCTGGTCTACCTGATCATATAGCTCAACTTTGTCTCAACCTTGTACCACCCTCAAAACTCTACTCCGTTTGTCGGTCATGGCGGCGCGTGATCTACACGCGCGAATTCCCATCTTTTCTTTCTATCTACACTCTATCATCTGATCAAAATTCAACACTCCAACTGTCTTCTTTTGACCCAATATCTTCTACATGGAGTGTGATCACTCCAACACCACCTGATCTCCGGCGCGTGTGCCTCCGTCACCCGTCGTTCATCGCCAGAAACTTACCAGTTCAGTCAGCTTCAGTCGCCGGAAAACTTGTTTTACTCGCCGGAAGTTCTAGCGACTTAACTCCCGCCATTTCGAAGCCTCTAATCTTCGACCCACTTACCAAATCCTGGTCCTCAGGTCCTGAAGTGGAAAACCCACGAAGGTGGTGCGTCGCCGGAGCTTCACGCGCCGCCGTGGTATGCGCTAGTGGGATTGGCTCACACTACTCCCAGACCGTTGCAAGGTCTGTTGACAAATGGGAATTGCTTGAAACGAATCCTTATGACAAAAAATGTGTAAATACAAATGGGGTTTGGTCAAAAATGAAAATTTTAAAAGATGTGAAGTTTAGCAGAGAAGCCATTGATGCAGTTGGAGTCAACGGGGAGCTTTACATGGTCAACGGGGAAGAAGGGGCTGTTTATGATGTGAATATGGATACGTGGACGGATATGCCGGCTGAGATGTTGGCTGGTTGGAGAGGTCCGGTGGCTGCCATGGATGAGGAGGTGATATTTATGGTGGATGAGCTAAAAGGTGTATTGAGAAAATATGATGATGTGATGAAAGTGTGGGTTGATGTTTTGGAAGATGAGAGGTTAATAAAAGCTGAACATATTGCTGCGGGTGGTGGTAGAGTGTGCGTTGTGCGTGGTGGTGGTGGTGGTGGGATATTAGTGGTGGATGTGGTGGCGTCAACTCCGCGGGTGTGGGTTGTGGATACGCCCGCGGGAAGTCAAGTGATGAGAGTTCATATTTTGCCTAGAATGTGTCCGACTGAGTTCGAGTCGGAGTTGTAAGTAGTTGTTAGTGGTATGTTTCTATTAAAAAATGCTGATAACCGGCAATGTTAAATAGGTATAATTTAGGTATAAGATTATTCATTGATTTCATTTTTATGTCAGTTTATAGCAAGGTTTTTTCGTTGTAGTTTGAAAGTAGATTTGCAGATTTTTTGATATCACGTATAATATATAGAAATGAATATACATCATAAATTCGATATTGGTTTAGTTTTATCTATGTTCATGATGTTTGAAGTTCAGATCTCTAAGTATTGAACTTTTATTTGTTGTTGAGTTTGAGTATCTTGTTGATTGATCACATCATTTTAGGAGATTTTTGTTTTAATTAAGGGTGTAAGTAGGGTTGGGTTGACCAAAAGGTCGGGTTAATCGGTTAATAAAACTAGTCGAGTTTGTTTGATTCAAACTTGATAACCTGATATTATTATCGGATCGGGTTATGGTTAGATTATTTATCTTATCGGGTTATTAGTCAACCCGATAAATCCCCAACAATGTTATTTATTTCTTTTTTAACATTGCATGGATTTGTTTCCAAAGTTGTGAAGTATGGCAGCTTGTTGGAGTTTAAGCTCATATGATTTTCCGTTAGGTCTCTTTTTGCATAACAGTGTCATACGTACGAAAAGTTGATACCCTTTTTGGCATGTTTGAGCATGTGACTCACAGATTTTTATAGCAACTAATGTCTTATAGTTGGTTGTCACCTTTTATTTCTTGGTTGATGCTAGATTAATTGTTTATGCTATAGGGAAAAACATGGTGAAGAATATTGTGCAATGTATGACATATGTGGAGGCACGTAGCGATGAGAAAATAGTAAACTGCCTCTTCGGTTCTCCATCTGTAAATTGTAAAAGCAATAACATTAAACATATACACATCGACATACGAACATGGTTAACAATAGTGAACTGTAAAAATAACTTAGTCATCTAATAACACATATGCACATCGATCTCTGTTGTCAATTACACATGGTATAGTTCATATTGCATGTTTCACAGTTGTCTATCTATCGGTCTATTTACATAAAGTTGAATTTATCTTATAACCCGACAACCCGAATCACTCTACCTGACTTAAACCGACCCGATAGACACATGAACTCGATAACCCGATTTCTTATCGGATCTGGTTGCGGGTCACTTTTAGCTTCAATCCATTCAGCCGGCCCGATAACACCTATTTTAAAGGTATAAAAATCAATCAATCACTTTCATACATGTTTCAAATATTTGATTGAAATTTGATAGTAAGAAATGATATCATTAATTATTGATCCATGCGACTATATAGAGAGGTTACTATTTCTAACCAATCCTGTGGAACTTATGTATCTTTATTTTCTAATTTCTACCACTATTTTTTTTACCACTAATTGGTTTAATGTGATATTCTTTACTTTAATCACTAAGAGTCCGTTTGGTTGGAGGGTTTAATGGTAATTGAATAATAGAAAAAAAAAAATGTATGTTTGTTTGTTATAGTGGGTCCATCTTTTTGGGAATCAAGGTATCAATTTTTCATAGATCTCATAAATATGTATATTGGTAGGTATCAAAAGAATCACATATTTATTTTTTGTTTTTTCTTAATATGAGTGGACCTCACATTCACACTATCTCACATTCTTTTTTTTTTTTTTATATTAATCAAAATTCATATATAATTTTAAAAATAATAAATTGTCTATTTTATAAGATATTTTCTTTCTCTTACATTAAATCCAAATCCTAATCCTAATCCAAATTTGAATCCGAATCCGAATCCGAATCCATCTATAAATCAAACGAGCCCTAATTGGTTTGATGTGATACCCTACGGCCCTACCCTAAACTTATACGAAACAACAACAATAAAATTGATATATTTAATCTCCATACTCATAGTGATTCCGGTTAGCATACCAAACAAACTCTAGAAATTCGAATATTCATTAAAGATGGAATCAAAATTCCAGTAATCTCTTATTAACTCATCAATAAGTTAGACTACTGGTAATTAGGCATGAACAACGCGTCACATTGGCTTGTGGCACCGTGAAGACATGTGCTACCTATTAGCTTGACGCAAGGAAGACGCATGATGGGTTGGAAAATAGGAGAACTCGATCGTTCAAACAATCGAGTTGTGGTAGGCATGGAAGTTGGTGTTCTTGTTGTGCGTATTGTGGTTAAGTTGGGTATGTTTTATTGGTGATGTTGATGTTAGTATTAAAATTTTATTTATATTAGGTTTAACCATTAGCATATATATTGAGTCATATATAATTTCAATTATCAATTACTTTAATAAATATTTCGCTTAACATGATATCGAGCCTTAGATCCTATCTAAAATTTGACGTCCTACTTGCTTTGTCAGACGCCGTCAACAAAACAAAAACCTCCGCAATACAATTGCTTATGGTGAAAATTACTGTAGTACCCATATTAAATATGGTGTGTTTGCACAGACCTACGTTTCTTCTCAATATCAAAACTACCCATCCATGTCGTGTATTTATCATCACTATATACACGACATGGACGATATGACTAGGAATGGTCTTTTCAATTAAATTTTTAGCAATGTCAGGTACAAAATCCCATGTATACACGACATGGGTTTTTTTATTGTTGTTCACGCTTACCCAAGCTCATCTAGTGTATAGAATTACACGACATGGTGAGTAAATACACGACATGGGACAAAGTTTAGGGCATGTCGGGTATAGAGGATGAAAATACACGACATGGGAAAATCACATGGTAATGTAGGGTATAGTGATAAAATATACACGACATTGACATAATTTGCATTCTCATTTAAAGCCCTAGACAATGTCGTGTAATATAATACAATATAATACCTTATACACGACATGTTTTAGGGTTTTGTTTATTTTCTACTATACATGTTTTAGGGTTTTGTTTATTTGACATGAAATGGTAAATGACAATAGAATTTGTATATATATAGACTTAGAAACACATATCTCACACATAAAATCTTTTCGATATAATGGTTAATGTATTTTCACTTCTGTAGTATACAAATCCTTTAAACATTACATTTTTTCATAGTTTTTTAAAATGGTGGGAAAAAAGTAAGTACTTAAATATATGCCAATGGTTAGATATACGGTTTTTAATTTATCTTGTGTGTAGAATTAAAAAGTACGTCTTGAAAAGCATGGAAGCATCTACAAAATTGTAAAAGAGTTCATATGAAAGTCATTGATTAGTCATGTCATGATGTCATATTTGTTAAATTGTAGCGCAAGCGTGACATTGTCGATGAGTTGTCATATCCAATGTTCATACTTAAAATGTCATATTTAGTGTATAAAATTGTAAGCATACACGACATTGTCGGTGATTTGTCAAATCAATGTCGAGTTCTTAAAATGTCATATTTAGTGTAAATTTTAAAGCATATAGGACATTGTCAGTGAGTTGTCATATCGACATTGTCATTTATAACCTACCTTAGAATTGAAATAAACATAGATTTATTACTTCTCTCTAGGGTAGCCATGAATTCAAATATTAAGAAGTTCAAGTGTGTATTACATTTTGGTGATCGACATCGAGGTGTAATTATGTATAATGATATGACGTACTTCGGGGTTACTTGGTTTGGTGGTGAAGAAATTCAAGTTAGATCCAATTCTTAGATTTATTTGTCTTGTAAGTTGCCTTCATTTGACAATCGTATTGATATTCTTGAAGATGGCAGAGGTAATGTTTTTCGTTGAATGTGCCTCTTGCTTATGATGGAGTGCACGGATGTTTGTTGTTCAACCCAACAAATAAGAAGATTGTGTTTATGTTTTTATCTTATGTGGTTTGTCTTTCGTAATGAAGCGTTTGTACTTTTATTTGAATAAATGTAATTTGAATACATAGGCTAACATTCATTCCAACATTGATAATGAAAATAATATAAATAAGACAATATTAAAGCATACATGACACTTATTCATTGATATGATTATGAATCTGAGCGATTATTCCATATGGCTTTATGGACGGACGTTAATTTGTTTTAGCTTCCTCATTCTGAAAGTGTTCTTGTTCGGCCCATTCAACCATTTGATCAAATGTGTCATCGATTACGATTACGTGCTTTTTCCGTCTTGTTGTCACTTGTGTAGTCTGTTATCACACGATCCATTATTTTTGCCAAGGTAGCATTTGGGCATATATAATTTTCAATAACAAAATCGACACCGCATGGTCAATGTAAATTTCCAAGTTGCCTTGTCTTCTTTGAAATGTCAAACATAACATGCATATCATAGTTGTTTCTTAGTTTGATGGTGCTTGTAATGCCAAAGTGTGGTACTTCATAATAAAGAGTATGAATCTTCATCAGCGATATTAAAGCAGATATTGCTTCATTTCTTGTAGCTTCATTCTTGGAATACTGATGTTCATCTTCCAACCATTTACATATTGTGGTTTTTCCGCCAATACAAACCAATTGACCGTTATTGTGCACGATGGCCGAAAATGGTTTGTGTATCTGATATAGTAGGTTTTTGTTTTTGTTGTACCAAGCTTTATACCGAACACGCTCTTCAAGCTTGTTTTTTCTTTTAACCATTTCATGTAGATCAGGACAGCTCTTCACGCTTTAGTTTTGTTTCTTCTAAAATTACACCGACAAATGATTCTTCTAGAGAACCATCATCGGAATCAAAATTGTGCTTAAATGTATTGGTTGCTCGAAGCGAAAAGTTGGGCTTCCCAACAACCTTTAGATGTCATACATAACATCTATATCATAATCATTTTCAATTGGTTTCAGACCGTTCAACGTTTTGTTTTCTGGCAATGCGTAATATAGGCTGTTGACCCTCGTTGGTATTTTTCTCTTTAGATAAGTAACCATATCACGAAAATCAATTTACGGAACATTGATATTCATGTTTGAACCATCTTGATATGTTACTGGGTTAAGTGTAAACTTTCCGTTGAAGTTGATAGTGAAGTTGAATGTAGGCGTACTAGATGTTGACATTTGATGAATGAAAGAAGTAACAATTGAATTTGAGTAATTGAAACCACCACAAAGTAGTGGTTATATATATATGATTAAAGGTGCTTAGTCATTTCTTTGTCAGAATATCATGATCAGTCTAGTTTCGGTGTCATGGACTTATAGCAATTGTATCATTTTTGTGACATCATTGTCATACAAACTTATACTTGTGGTAGTCGTATCATACATATACATAAACTCTATGAACTCACTCAACCTTTGTGTTGACACTTTTAGCAATGTATTTGCAGGTAACTAAGGCATTCACTTCATGGCATGCATGTGGACATATCATAGAGTCGCTTGGTGACAGCGTCTCACATGGGATTTATACACTTTAAAACATCGTTTGACTTGTACCAAACTTATTTTCCGCACATAGTAACTTTCATTTGGGACCTATCTTTGTAACTCTGAATGTTTTTATTAAATCAAGCGATGTATTTTCCAAACGACACTTTAGGTCGTTCAATATAACTGTGATTGTGATGCTATGACAGTCAATCCCCAGGAATTCCATTCCGCTGCAAAACAGGTAATTTGGGGGTGTGACAGTGAAACTCTCCTACAAAATTAACCGACTCTGCGTACGTCGCCTGGTATATTGGTTTTTAAACCAATGTTGAACAAATTGCACACAATCCGTTTGATTCAAAACCTAGTGCCGGCAATAACTTGACCACAAGGTATGCCGAAAAAACGGCCATTTCGCGGCATTCACATGACATGTTCTCTAAGTTCACTTCGCGATTGTATCGCCATCATAAACATGGAACCGACTTTCATTAACCCCATATACACTCCAAGTTAAGCTTTTTAGTTTCCTTTATCCACCTTATGGGTATTGATCTGTGATTTCATACTTCATTTTATTGCATGAACACAAAGCGTGAATAAGTTTCTTTGTAGTAAACAAAACCATTTAAAAAATATATTTTCTTTTGGAAGATAAATACCTGCAGCTTGTCGCCGTTTATAATACCAATCTTGCACCATTGATCGATATTGCTCGGTCAACATTGTGATTGGAAGCTTCCTTGATTTTACGGATACAAGCATTAACGGACTCAGCGCTGCTTGATGTACAATAATTGTAACGAGTCGTGGGCAATCTGGACCATCTTTGCACATCGCTTCAAGTAACTTGTTGTATGCGCCTCAAGCTCAATAGCACTGCAAAATTTGCATATGACTATCAAATTCTTGAGTGTATCGCTTTATATGCTCCAATATAGCCCCTTTTTTTTTTCTTTTTTAAAGAAATGTTCATCAAAAGATGCGACAACAATATACCATGAAAGCGCCAATGGGTATTCATTGCGTGCTAACGCATAATGGCGGGATGCCTATCGGATATTATAACCAAATCCCGGTTATCACCTATGCATTCTTTAAGTACGGAAAACCACCATGACCAACATTCTGATCTCCCCTCTGCATATCTGGTAGCAATTGGCACAATTTGGTTGTTTCCATCCATGCCTACTGCTAACAAGTTTGTACCTTTGTATACACCCTTTAAATGAGCCCCATCGACTATAAGCAGGAGAGATGTTGCACGAAAGTCTGAATCTACAAAAAAAAAAAAAAAATTGTAAACTACGTTAGAATAAATTTACAATAATTATTTCATGTTTATTTATTTAAAAAATATGCATGTGATAGTTGTAAATACTACCGAAACACCAATGGCAACGAATAACATCTCAAAAACTTCGTGTTTCGTTTGTCTTGAAGCGATGTGATAGTGCACAGGTTTTTTTTTTTCTAGATTGTGACAATAGTACGGTAACATTTCAAAAGATTCCGTCGGTGAACCCCGTATCATTTGTAACCCATAATCCTTTCCTCTCCATGCTTGTTGATAAGATATATTTATTTTATATTGAGCCAAGATGTCTTTTTGTATATCTTTCGGTTTCAAATCACGGTTATTGTCTTTTAATTTATCTCTAAAAATGTGACCAATAACCTTTTTATTTGCATTTCGATGGTTAGGATATGTTTGAGTTTTGGGACATGTGTGAGTATCTATCATACTGTAACTTCGAAACACATTTGTTTTTCCACACGTTTAGCGCAAATTCTCCGGTTGCATTCTTTAAAATGATAGCACTTACAAGAAAACCTATCTGGTTCCGACCTACTTACCAAAAGCGGTAACCTTCTTGTATACATTTCAACCTAATTGCAACGTCTAACTTTTCTCTTGCGTCAAAAAACTTTCCGACATAAAGCGTCGACGCATCGCTATTATATTGATTTGAAATTATTGGTTTGGTGGTAAATAGGTGCTTCGGAACATCGGGCATCAATGAAAAAAATATTCTTCAGGTCATATGGTGAGCTGGTTTTGGTTTATCATCTACATCAACAAAACAATCATTTTCTTCATCGTCGCATCATCATCGACCGAATGCAAATGATGATCACTGGTTTTTGAAATTTGGCTCATCTTTATAGCCGGAATCATTATTTTCATAATCAATTGATTCAAATTTTTGAGATGGGCCATCATTTAAAAAGACATATTGTTTTGAAAAGCGAGATGACCCGTGTTTTGGTTAGGTGTTTCTAAAAAATTGTAAAACGCTCGGTTTTATTGGGTTGACCTAAAATATGTAGCTTCTTCCAACTGTGTTGTTTTAGCAACATAGGATGAGACATTCCTGTATTAGCATAAGTGTAATCGACAAAAAAAGTTACCTAGGTCGGTGATATCCATTCGAAAATCAAATGACAGGTGCTTAAATTTAAAATTAAGTTGAATATTGGGATCCAACTTGAATTTAGAACGCACAAACTCAACTAACCATGAGTCTGTGATATTAGTGTACATGACCACACCTCGTTGGGTATTATCAAAATGTAATATACAGTTGAATTTATGAATTTAGAAGTCATGGTGATGTATATATGAATTTGCTATGTTTGGATATACGTTTCGGTTTGTATATATATATACATACAACGTGTAAATTTTACCGAAATATGACACAGATGGGACAACTCTATGACAACGATTTGACTACTCCATGACTATTTCTGTATGCGTGTAAATTTTTGCGAGAATATGACAGATGGGACAACTCTATGACAACGATTTGACTACTCCATGACTATTTCTTATCGTGTAAATTTTACCGAAATATGACACGAGATGGGACAACTCTATGACAACTTGATTTGACTACTCCATGACTATTTCTTTGCGTGTAAATTTTACCCGAAATATGACACAGATGTGAAATGATTTGACCACTTTCAATGACTATTTACAGTGCGTGTAAATTTTACGAAATCGACCTGGATTGGAGACACTCTGCCTCTATTTAAGTCTTACATTGTCAATCTATTTGCTTAACAAAAATCATTGATAATTTATCCTTTACATTCTAAATAAAATGTCGGACAACATACCATTCGACCTTCAAGTTGATATCATGAATAGACTTCCAGTTAAGTCTTTACTGCTGTTTCGTAGTGTCTCAAAGAGATGGAGGTCTTCCATAGACTTTTCCAACTTCATCCGTAGCTACGGCTTCGTGATATCTGAAGATATGTGTTGTTTAATTTAACATATATGCAAGGTAATGTAGGTTTTATGTTTTGATTAATGGAAGTTTAGCTTTCACGCACCTAGATACAACTCTTCATCTTCCAACTCTTAAGACAATTGCTACTTTTGAAGGTGCGGTGCTTTTCATATGGTTCAAATATGATGGTTGTTATTTGGAACCCATCAATAAAGAGATCTATAGGTGTATTAGTCCCTAGTTTCTTGAATCAACTGATTCACCAAAAATAGTCATTGGTTTTGGTGTATGCGTCGACAATTTAGACCTAACCATTTTAAAAATTAATTACCCATATACGGTCTGATTGGGGCCATGTACGTGTCAGTGTATACATTGAGTTGAGAAGTGTTTGGAACCATCTTGAAAAGTGGCGTTTGCCCCAAGAAGAGATTAGAATAAAAGCGATTGCGGCCAAGCGGTAGTAGGTGGTAAAATTTTTACGGCTTGGTTATGAAAAATTTCTTTTTAATGATGGTATTTTGTACAAACGATATGTGATTGTTTCATTTGATTTGGTTAGTCACCAATTTATAGACTTAGGCATACCTGAAGAGATAAGACGCATGGTTGGGCCTCCATTCTATATATCCCAACTACGGAACTCTATCGTAATTTCAGGAAGTTTCCTTGCAAATGGGTACAAAGTTTGTTGGAATCACTCCTAAACCTTATTCAAGTGTTAGTTACTCATATGTAATAGTTAGCTTATTATGGCCTTTATGTTTGTTATTAGCCTTAGGCTTATGTAGAAGGCCCATAAGCCTAGGCCTAGCCCAATAAGGAAAGGAAGGGAACTAGGAGTGTTGCCCTAGCTTCCCTCCTATAAATACCCCTTGTAAACCTTCATTTGAAGGTTGGTTGTTCAAGTTATTCTCTTTCACTACATGCTCTACGCCTAACCGTTTCATATTATCGTGTGTGTGTGTGTGATACTTGTTCAATCGCCTCTCTATCTTTCTTATAAGCTTGTGTTGTAAAACTAGTGACCTAACAGTGGTATCAATGGCCAAATAATTGGGTGCACACTTTTGTTTTTGAAGTTTTTTGGTTTTGGCTATACGCGTAAAGATAACGTGATCTTTGGTACGCTTCAAAACTTGTTTTTTACATTTTTTAATCCAAGATTCTTGTACTTTCAACGTTTTAAGGTGTTAAAATACTTGTTTTTGGCAAAAAGTTTCAAACTTTATGCGTGGATCATTGTTTTGAACTAGTTTTTATTCGTGGGTGTCATTACGCATAGCTTGTTTTGAGTGCTTTGGATCATCAAGTCTCACACTTTTGTGTTATTTTGGTGTTATTGAAGCTATTTCATCACACAAAAGCGGTTTAGAAACATCTTTGGGCAAAATCAAAATTACGAGTAATCCTACGCGTATTGAAACCCTAAAATTACTCGTAAGATTATCCTTGGTTTGATCTTCATTTTTGTGGTTTATTCCGTGTTTTCTTACTTGGATAAGTTTGAAAATACGTCGACTTTGGATATCTTTTGCACTGTGATAGTGTAAAAGATCATTTGAGATAAAACCCTAAAATTACGCGTAAGCTCAACTTCGGCGTAGAAATCCTACGCCTAAGCCTTGTCTTACGCATAAGCTAAATACTACGCCCTAAGTTTCTCGCTAACTTTGTTGTCTACGCAACTTTAGTCTTTTCTCCACGCTTACTGGCGTAAGCTAAAACCTCACGCGTAACTCCTTATTGTTGCGTAACTTTGGTGTTTTTCGGCAAAGTGTTATTTGGTTATTTCTCGCCTAAGGATACTTCATCAACAAAGGTTCATTCGACTACAAAGATCCATTTTACCAACACAAGTTTATCAACATGTCACAACCACCATACTCTAACTATTTCCCTTACACTTATCCTCATCCTCAGCGTCAACAACAACTAACTCCACAACATCAACAATGGAATCAACAACAAGCAATTTATCAACAACAATTTAACCAACAACATACTCCACAACTTGTTGCAAATCCACAACCTCAAATGGTTCAACCACCACAAAGTCTTCAAGCTCAACCATACACAAATGACTTTAATCAACATCCATCAAGGATCACTATGGGGAACCCACTTGGTTTGCAAAGATGTTTGAAACTTTAAGCAACCAACAATCAATTCATGAGGCTGGATCACTTGATAGACCTCCAATGCTCACTCGAGGAAACTACGATCAATGGGTAATAAGGTTCTTTAGATTTTGTGATCTAAAGAAGCCACATGGAAAGTTCTTAAAGAATTTTATCTTGGAAGGTCCTTTTGAGATGCCTCTTGTCATTGTAGGAGATCCAAATGCCATTCCACGAGATGAACAAACGAACATTGCTCATTGCGGACTTGAATCCTCAAGAACTTCTACACTATGAGGCAGATGAGCTTGCAATGGAATATATCCTCCTAGGATTACCAAACCTAATTCTACGTAGTGTTGATGCTCAAAAGACTGCAAAGAAAATGTGGGATCATATTCGTCTTCTTATGGAAGGATCCGTACTCAATCAGGAAGATTTGGAATCCAAAATTTACTTGGCTTATGAACACTTCATGATTGAACCTGGAGAGACACTCGAGTCCTATCATCACGATTTTCAGACATCATCAATGATTTGGATAAACACAACATCCACATGCCAAGAATTGCAGTGAATACTAAGTTCCTAAGTAGTCTTGGTCATGAATGGGAGAAGTATGTCATTTTTCTCCGTCAAGCTAAAAACATGCATCAGTCTACCTACGGATTGTTGTGCGATTACTTGAAGCCTCATGAAAAGGAAGTTGATAGGGAAAGGATTCTCCGTGCTCAAATTGCTCCACCCACACATCAGGAAAATCAACAACTTGCCTTATATGCTCAACAAAATTATTCTCCTCAACCGGCAACTCAACCAACTGCTTCAAACCCACCAAACGATCAATCACATCAACCTCAACAAAATCAGTTGGTTCCTTACAACACCAATGATCAAGCACTTCATAATGAGGAATCCGATCCGTTCGAAGCATTGCAACAAGGATTTGCTATGATTGCTAATGCCTTTAGCCGTTATACCAACAAATCCAACAACCGCATTCGTTCCTCATCTAATACAAGGAATCAAGCTGTTGTGAACAATGGGCGAGTTGAAGTTCAGAATCGTGGTTATGGTCGTCAGATGGGCGGTGGTCAAGGGTTTAATGCTGTGGATAGGAATAACAATCGAGCTCAAGTGGTGGAGCAAAATGCTCGGCATGGGTTGAATGGTCTTCGATGCTACAACGCAATGAGAAGGGACACCTGGCTAATGCATGCCCAAAGCCAAGGACTAAGGGCCGTGCTTATTTCAAAGAGGCTCTTCTTTTGGCTCTTAAGGATGAAGCTGGTGGAACTCTAACGGACAAAAGCGAGCTTTATGGCGAATCTTGACTCGGATGATGATATGGAGGACTTGCGGGCCAATGCATTATGTTGATGGCTAATATGCAGGAGTTACACATGAGTGACACAGGCCCAGTGTATGACACTGATGGCTTGTCTCAGTACCGAACAAACCATATTTATCTCGATCTCATATCTCGCCCACATCGCATCCGGCAAGGCTCAGAATGTTCAAAATGAATCGTCCACATCTCATTCCGGCGATTTTCAACTAGACCCCGTAGTTATATTTGGCGATCAAGATGACCAACCGGTTTCCCTTGATAATCAAATTGACTCCGTGGTTATACTTGAGGATCTCGGTAATGATCATGTTATGACTCACGTTGAACACGTAGAACTTTTGCCTCATCAGATTTTGCTCGTTTCATACAAGACCAACAGACCATAGTGGAAAAATGTCATGCCATTAATCAGGACTTGAAAAGCAAAAATGCACTGTTAAACAAGGATTTTGAATGTTTACAAAAGCAACTCAACTTTTTCAAAACTCAAGAAAAAGCGTGAAACGGTTTTGAAGCGACCTTTGCCAAATCTTATCAAAATGAAAAATATTTAGAAAGACAGATGCGTGATCTAGCAGCTTCGAAGAATGCTTTGTTGTCTGAAAATAGAACAACTGAAACATGAACATAAAAAGCAAATTAACGCTCTCACCTTGGAAAATCAAAAAGCAAAGGCTGAGTTGTTAACTTGTCAAAAACAGTTCTCTGCATACAAAAAGCATGCAACGAAACGAATAGATGATCATCTTGAAGAAATCATCGGCTTGCAAAACAAACTTAAAGAGTTTAAAACTGTTGTTTACAAACATGGCGAGTCGGTCGCAGCCATTGAAAAGTTTACTTTAAAATCCAATCTAAATGGATATGGACCGAATCTTGCTGATTACAAACCTAAGCTTTCAACCATAACATTCAAACCAAATCACGAAGTTTCGGTCAGAATATAAAGTTGATAATTATGTTATGAATGTTGTTGAATATCATCGTCAAGAGGAATTAGATGCAGAAGGCGAGAGTCGATCAAAATTAGAAAAAGTTGTTTACAACAAACCTTTTAACTATTCAAAGCGGTCACTTTCGTCACACCAACGGATTCTTCTAACACACCAAGGGTTATCATCAAAACACCCGAGTCTTCTAATGTTAATCCCCAACCAGATTATGCACAAATTTATGGTCCTTTACCTTCCATCTGTGAAGTAAATTCAAACACGAAAATCGAAAAATTCTTAGATATTTTGACATCTTCATGGCTGACCTCAAAATTTTACAACATGAGATAGAATATCGTTCCGAAATCAAAATTGATCATTTTCAATCGCCTCTGGCGCGAGAACAAAGAGACATTTTTTAGAAAAATCTTTTACCAAATGTTAAAAATTTGAAAAGTTGTGCAAATTGCTGGGAAAAGGATTTTCATAAGGAACTTGGGGTGATGAAACGTTTTCGAGAAAGCGAAACATCTATTTCTAATACTAAGCGTAAAAGCGTTGAGAAAAGATGTTGATCGACTCTTGGAAGATGTCATGTGATGTCCATAATGTTTGTGTTATTGAATTCTTTGTCATATGCATTTGATCATACCTCTGCTGATACTGTTGATTCTGGGATAAATGTTGAGAAACACGATAATGTGCTTGGTCGAGTCCTTAAAGTTGAAAACAAGCGATTGTCAAGCGAACTTTCAAATGCAATTCGTCGTCTTAATTGGTGTCAAAAAGATATTCACGATCAACAACTTTCCTTTCAACACAAAATCGCATGTTCGCGTACAAAATCTTGATCCTAAATTTGAGCAATTGGATGATCAAACGTGTCTTTTAAGTGTCAAATCTCAAAATATGAACAAGAACTTGTAAAAGTTAAAAGGAATATGGTGTCATATTTGATTTACTCAAAAAGACTCGTGATGAAGCATCAAATGAACTTGATAATTATCTTGCACACACTAAGGAAGTTATGCATTTTCTTTGGAAATGTTAGGTCTTAAAATCAAGATCGATTCACACTATCCTCAAGTTAAGAGAAATGTTAGGAAAGTATGAACAACTTCGCCAACCATCATTAAGAGATTAGCCCCAGTAACACTTAGTACTCATGAACCTAGAATTTCTACTCCAAATCACAAGTAGCTAACGTGCTTCCTTCTCTGAAAGCAGAATAGTTGAGCCTTTTCCAAAGCGTCCGCACTTCACACCTAGAGCACTCAATGAAGAATAGGAAGTTGCGACCTAAGAAAAGATCAATCAAGAATGCTAAAGTAGAAGAACACCCTAGGACTATGAATAAGACTCACGTTGCCTCCACTATAGATATTGCGTTCGGCAAATGTAATAGAAATAGTGATGTAACGAATGCTAAACCGTTAAGTACTTTTGATATTGATCGATGCACCTTGTGATATTTGTGGTAAAAGTATGAATTTTGATTGCCATGATAAATGTGTTGCTAAAGCTATCATCTCTCGTTTAAGGAATCCTAAGAAACGGAATACCTCTAGGCCCACTAATCTTTCTAAGTCTGTGCTTGGTAGACCGCCATCTTTAGATTCTAAGAAACGCGTTGTTGTCCCTGCAGCTCTGTGTCACCTCCTAGGAATGTAGTACCACCTAGTGCATTCACTAAGACTAAAGCAAAGAGTAGTTATAGATGGCAGAAATGGATATATAACACTAGGATTTAAGTGGATACCTAAAGCTATTGATGTGTGTATATCTACTCTAATTGCTACGGAACCCTCTAACATTTCGGGTTCCACATCTACTTCTATTCCATCACATTATTGATGCGTGTGTAATGCAGGTGATCTGAGATCATTCTCTGGATTGTTGATAGCGGATGTTCCCGACACATGACGACCAATCTTAAACTGTTATCAAACTTTGTTGCAAAGTTCATTAGCACTGTCAGGTTAGGGAATGATCACTCAGCGACTATCATGGGCTACGGAGACTATGTCAATGGGAACATCGAAATTAGCGGGGTTTACTATGTGGAAGGCCTCGGTCATAATCTGTTTTCGATGGAGTCGAGTTTTGTGATGGAGATTTGGAGGTTGCTTTCGGGAGAAAACTTGTTTCATTAAGTGATCTACAAGGAAATGACCTTATATGCGGATCGCGTAATTCTAGTCTCTACACTATCTCTATGAAAGACATGGTTGCTTCATCTCCCATATGTTTACTTTCAAAGGCAACATCAACAAAATCCTGGCTATGGCACCGTCGTCTCTCATCTAAACTTTCAAACCATCACCAACCTTGCTCGACACAAACTACTTGAAGGACTTCCACGGGTTTGGTATTCTAAAGATCATCTTTGCTCAGCTTGTGAACAAGGCAAAAGCACTCGTGCTCATTTTCCTTCAAAGGTGGAACACGACTCTCAGCATGTGCTTCATCTTCTTCACATGGATTTGTGTGGCCCGATGCGCGTGCAAGCGATCAATGGCAAACGCTACATCTTAGTAATTGTTGATGACTATTCCGCTGTTGGACTTGGGTATACTTTCTTCGAAGCAAAGATCAAGCTCCACATATGATCATCACCTTTCTCACGAAAATACAAGTTCAGCTCCGGAACACCGTTCGACTAATCGAAACAGGATAATAAAGGAACTGAATTTGTTAATCAAACTCTTCGTGAATTCTATGAGAAAGTGGGAATTGACATCGGACATCTATTGCCGCGTACACCGAACAAAGCGGAGTTGTCGAAAGCCGAAACCGAACGTTAGTGGAAGCTGCAAGAACAATGTTAATTAATGCTAAACTTCCAGTTACTTATGGCAGAGCGTATCTACTTTGCATGCTACAACAAACACCTTTCGAGCTCGTCCATAAGCGAGAAACCGAATCTAAAACACTTTCATGTATTTGGATCTCTTTGCTATCCGAATAATGATCGTGATGACTTTGGAAAGCTCAAAGCCAAAGTTGACATTTGAGTCTTTATCGGATCTTGTGATAATTCCAAAGGTTTCGAATCTGGAATCGTCGTACAAAGCGGTGATGGAAGCGATTCATGCTCATTTCGATGAACTTACGGAAATGGCTTACGAGTATAACACTTAGAACCGGTCACAACCGCTAAACTTCCCCAAACCCCATCATCAATTTGAACAAAGCCCCGGCTTACTCGTCAACAAATGGAAAGGTTATTTGCTGACCCGCCAGTGACGATATTGATGAGCGTGCTCAGGTGTATCCATTCAGCTGCTCAACACGATCATACTCTTTTACGATACACTGCTACAACAACTCTTTTTTGCAGATGCACCTACACCAGTTGACTCCACCTTGAGTTGAACAAACGCTTCCAACAATGATGAAGCTAGCGATGATATTACGAATGTTGTACCCCCACCTGCATATTTTGATCCAAATGCATTCTTCAACCCGTTTGCTAATGAGACTGGCGCACGGATGTCGCGGAATCTTCAACAAACCATTTGAATCCTCAGAATCAGCACAATGTATACCAACATCAACCCTCCACACATAGATGGACGAAAGACCATCCTGCGGAAAAAATTATTGGCAACCCGAATCAACCAGTCGTTACGAGACAAGCGTCTTCACCTGACGGTGAACATTGCATTTATGCACTCAGCAATGTCTGCCAATCTGAACCTAAAACATCAAAACGCAATGACAAAAGACAACTGGATTGAATCCATGCAAGAAGAACTCAACCAATTCATACGTCTTGAAGTATGGGAGGCTGGTTGAAAGACCAACGAGGAGTCGTCATTGGTCTAAAATGGATTTGGAAAAACAAATTGGATCTTGAAGGAAATGTTATCGAAATAAGTCACGCACTGGTGGCTAAGGGTTATCGTAAGGAAGAGGGTATTGACTTTGAAGAATCTTTTGCTCCGGTTGCTCGTCTTGAAATTTTTCGGATATTTCTAGCGTTAGCGGCTCATATGAATATGACGGTCTATCAATGGATGTCAAAAGCTGCGTTTCTCAATGGACAACTTAAAGCGGTTTATGTCACCAACCCGGATGGATTCGTTGATCACGAGTTTCGAATCCGCGTCCAAAGCTGAACAAAGCTCGTATGGTCTCAAACAAGCTCCTCGGGCATGGTGCGATAAGCTATCATCCTTCCTCATTGCTAATAATTTCACCAAAGGTTCGGTTGACCCAACTCTTTTTATACAATATCACGGGGCACATATCTTAATTGTTCAAATTTACGTGGATGACATCATTTTGGGTCTACATAAAAAGTTTTCAATCGCTTTTGCAAAACTAATGAAGAAAAATTTTGAAATGTCCATGATGGGTGAACTTACATTCTTTCTCGGACTGCAAGTTCATCAATCACCCGTGGTATTTTCTTGAGTCAGTCCAAATATGCCCTTGAATTGTTAAACAAATTTGGAATGAAAACTTGTGACACCTATGCCACATCAATGGCTCATACCAAGCTAGGCTGATTTACATGGGAAATTGGTGGACCCTACAAAATACCGTAGTATTATTGGGTCTCTCATGTATCTAACGGCTAGCAGACCTGATATTGTCTTTGCCGTATATCTTTGCTCTCGTTATCGGTCGCGACCAACTGAAACCCACCTCTCTGAGGCTAAAAGAATCCTCCGATACATAAAGGGACCAATTAACTTGGGGATCGGTATCCAGAAGGATTGGTTTTGAACTAATCGCTTTTCAGACGGTGACCACGCAGCGGGGATGCTTAGACTCACGGAAAAGCACCGGGAGCTTTACAATTTCTTGGTGATAAAGCGGTGTCATGGCAATCGAAAAAGCAAGATTGTACATTGTCCTCAACGAAGCGAGAATATGTAGCCATGTACGTTTGTTGTGCTCAAGTCATCACGGATGAGAACACAACTCAAAGACTATGGTTACATATTTGACAGAATCCCGATGTACTGCGACAATCGCAGTGCCATTGCGATCTCGTGCAACTCAGTTCAGCACTCGAAATCAAAGCACATCGATCTTCGATATCATTTCATCAAGGATCACGTGGAACAGTGTACTGTTGAATTATATTTTGTGGGTACAGAATACCAATTGGCAGATCTTCTCACCAAAGCCTTGCCTCCGCTAGGTTTAATGAGTTGGTCCACCGGATTGGTATGAGGTGTTTGACTCAAGAGGATATGGATGACCTCCTAAAGCATCTTAAAAACATCAAACACCAAAACTATCTTTTGTAAATAATTTTTTCAAAAACAAAATACAAAAATATAAAACATGATAAAATCAAAAATATTCTTCTATCTATTTTCTTTCAACATTGCAAGTACGTTTCTTCCGTCAACACTATAATCTTTCAAAATTCAATATTTTTTCGATCAAGTGTTGAGGGGGGAGAAATCATAACTTCTTGTTTCAAAACATCACATGTACTTGCATGTTATCATATCCCGGTTGTTTCTTTTATCATTGGTGGTAAATTTTACGGACAATGACACTCCTCGGACTAAAGTTATAACCTTTCATTATTTTCTCGAGTCAAAGGGGAGTGTCGTCAAAGTTTCTTTCCTAAAATCTTTGTTTGGTAACCAAAATGGAAGTTAAATGGCTTTGTTTGAAAAAGGAAAAGGTGGAGGGACTAAAACTATCATAATGTTAAAGTTATTTTTAACAAAAACACCTCCCACCTACTTTTCTTCTTCACATTTATTACTCATAACCTATATCATCCACGATCCATAATCGTTTAACAAATCCGTGCTTTCGATCATCAATTTGTAAGTGTTAATACCTTCATTGCAACAATCTAAGCATGGGTTTTGAATTTTATTTCAAACTAACGGTTAGATTTTTGCCTAGAAGGGATTATGTGTTCTACGCGTAAAGCATGAACACATGATCATATTTGTGTGTTTATGAGTGAAATGATAGTGCCAAAATGTTCTTATTACATCAATGAATACATTTTCATCGCTTAACATACCAGAAACGAATTGATTAATTAGGGTTTATCGTTAATTTGGGTATTTTCAAATGAGCGTTTTGGTAATAAAGATTGTTATATGAGGTTGCTTTCAAGTTGAATTGAGCATATTTAAACCAAATCACCCCAGAAACACTAAGGAATCATTAATTGAAAATTAGGGTTCTAGTTCATAATTTGGTAATTTTTGATTCATGGCTTATTTGATGTTAAAACTTGGTTAAACATACTCTGCAACACTCTTAGACCTCCGAAACACTTTGGTGCAAATCCTATGGCTAAAATTCTTATACGTAAACTATGAACTATTAGGGTTTTAGCTTACGCGTAGGTTTTCTAGCATAATTGTTTGATATACCGTCATGCCATGATCTGATATAGAATGAGTGTTAGTGTTAATATTGATCTTATGATGATGTTATTTCAGGTTTGCTACTCGTAATTCTCAGAATCAAGGTTATTGCAACTCTACGTAAGGATTACCCTACGCCGTAGTCATGTTACAGCGTAAGATTAATCCTCATAACGCGATTACGCGTAAGGTTCTACAATGGACTACGCGTATCCGTGAAGGATATGCGTAACGTGATGATTTTCGCGCAAGGTCTACTCTTACGAGTAAGCCTTACGCGTAAGGTATATATATACTCTGCGTAAGCTCTCGCATAAGGTACCCTTTTCCTACGCGTAACATTTCTTACGCTTAAGTTAGGATCCTACGCGTAAGCTTTCGTCTGCATATGTCAATCTGTTTACGCTTAAACTTTGCCACTACTACACGCTTAACCTGGATTGACCTTCATGATGAATTGTTACGTTTACAAACTTGTAAATAAACTAATCATAACGTCACGAATCCAATAATGTCACTAATAAACTTATCGTTTGATATGTTGTGAACAATAAGTGATAACATAAACTTTAAAACTTAAAGTTAACTGACTCACGAAACATTTCCGCGACATCATTAGACTATTGAACAAACAAGTGACTTAGGACTCGTAACAATCATTGACTCTGTACATTCAATAACTAGACAATAAGACCTTCCGTTGACTAACACTATGTCTTTCGATATGTTGGTTCTTTTGGCTAATGTTATTTCAGATCAAGACATGGCTGAACAAATGAATATGGATGCATCCGAAGTTCTCTCCATTGCTGATATCTATCCTCATGGCTATCCAATGAAGATTGAAAAGAATAATCTCGTAGGGTTGACTTTGACACACTCACTTCGCGCTCGAGTCTTCGTGTTTAATTGCTATTGATATACTGAGGACTCATCCGTATCAGAATATGCTCACTCACTCTGCTGTTCACGAGATCTATATCCAACATTTTGGAACACTATGGAAAGGTCAAAGGGTCGGGCTGCTGTGAATGGTGACTCGAATCACAAACAAGTCACCATTACACCTGGACTTAAGGGCTGTTCTCCTAATTCACGTCGAACCAACCAAACTTTCGCCACACCTGTTGAAGAGCTCACTCTCCAATTCTTAATCAATATCGGTTATGACGAGGCTTGGGAGTAATCACCAAGCATTCTCACGTAGAGCTTAAGAGTATTCCTCAACCATGGAGAACTCTCTACATGATTATCACCAAGTCTGTTTACTGGTGTGACGGTGGCTATGAGCATCCTAAGCTCATGGAACTGCAAATATTTTGGGCATTGGTCAACATGAAACACATCGCTATCGAAGCTCTGATTTGGGATGACATGATGTCATTTTTCAACAAACTTGGCTCAAAGATTCCCTACATCAGATATACTAAACTGTTGATCCAGAGAGCACTTGGACTTCATCCTGATATTCCCAAGAGGCTCAATGACCCTGACAATCACGATATGTTGGTGGAACCTATTCTATCGGTCGAGAATCAAAGGAATGCGTCTACAAAGAAACAAGGTCTTTGTGTTGACGATTTCCTTCTAACGAAGATGTCAGAAAGCTCGAAACATACAAAAGGTATCGGAAGCAGTTAGACAAGGCAAAGTTGGTCATCTCGACGAAAAATCTTCTGGAACATCTGTAAGGAGAACCAGAAGAGGAAGTGCTAGAAGTGTTACAAGTACAGAATCTTCTGAAAGCTTCCCAAAGGAATCCTCCTCGTAAAAGGATTGTTCCTGTAAAGGAAGCTGAACCAATTCCCGAACCGCAAAGAAAGCTTGTGGACGAAAGCTCTGAAGGTACTGACACAGATGAAGAAATTACCTACTCACGAATCTGCAACGTAACACCTCCTTCAGCCCGTGACCAAACCTCCAAGTCCACCGGTGACAAAGGAAAAGGAAAGACTCACTGTACTTGTACCATATGATGAAAGCTCGGATCATGAAGAGAAAACTGGATATATCATACAGGAAGAAGTTTAATATCGTTAGACACCTTCATAAAGCTGAAGAATTTGCTAAAGACCAGATGGGTGGTCGGGAGGATCGAGTCCGGGCTGTCACTCTTCACCAGGTCACGATGCGATTAATCAACCCAGATAAGGGATGCGGGTGCCACCACTCTTGTGCAACAACAAGCGCTTGTGAAGGAGTCTCTCGATCTTGATGAGGAATCGAAGAATAAGGCGAGAAGAGAAAGCGATGAAGAAGCTTGATCGATCGGAAGAAAAGGATCAGGACATGATGACGAAGATTATGATGACTTCCTTCTCAACGGTCCAACTCGTTCCAAGGAGGTTATACAGGAAAGGACCCGAATCTCCTCATGTTCCCTCCTCATCAGATTCGTCTTCTCACTCCTCGCCACCACCATCAAAGAAGTCAACCAAATCATCATCCAAATCCGTGAAGAAACCATCTAAATCTTGGATTTCTCAAGCTCATGAGCGGATTACCAAAGCTGTCAAACAAGTCGAGAAAGAAAAGCGTGCTCAACAAAAGCTAAATTTCTTTCTTTGATCACATACGGCATATGTATGCGAGCATGAAAGATAAAGGAGAAAGGAAGTTTGTTGAGGGAATTCATGAAAAATCACCGTCAAGAGGCTGAGCGAAATGATGAAGGCTACACGAAAAAGTACCTTACGGAATACGTTCCTAAAGTCACAAACGAGTTGTTCACCAAACAACTTTATCCAAATCTCATGCACGGTCGCCAAGCAAACTATTCGATCAAGCGCCCTTACCGTCACAATCAATCCAACCGATCCGGTTGTTTTCTCGGATAATGAATTGGTGGCTAAGCTTGTCACACAAATATGCACGATCAGAGACATTTACTTGATGAAGGAAAATTGTTTCAAGCATTCTTGGACTACCAACTTCAAGAAGCTTGTAGATTTGAAGCTGAAAAGTCTAAAGCGTCCTAGAGCGATGAAGACAAGGATAAGGATAAAGACTCGCACCTTAAGCGTCGAGAAGCGGTCACGGTGAATCTTCTTTGATGCAACCTCCTCCACAACGGGCTCTTGTTCAACAAACATCTCCTCCTCGCTCTTCTCTTGATAAACCTCGGGACAATTCGAGTTACCACCACGACTCGAGAAAACCTATGATCACTTTGAGTATCACGGTGGTGGCGATGAAGAGGTCCTTGAGCCCTACAACAACCCACCTCTCCCAAACAAGTCGAGAAACCAGAATCATCATCAAGGCCTTCTAAAAGAAGAAGAAGGCGACTCTGTCGGAGTCGTATCATGGCTAGATGATGATAAAACAAAGCAGAACTTTGCATGGTTCTCTACACTTGTCAATCAAACTCCTACTACGATGAAGGTCAAGATATGGTCGAAGGTTCTACATTGGAGCATGCAAAAATCTTACAAGAAAAGTTCCATGTGAAGAAAATGGCGAAATCGAATTGAGGAAATCAAGAATGAAGCGTTTCAACTTCTAAAAAGAGCTCCGAAAGTGCCATCGAGGTTGAATATCACCTTGAGAACATTGCTAGAGCCATGTCTAACAACATGGATTGGCTCAATCCGGAAGCAAACATTGACTTCACACAGCGGGACAACCCTCCATATTACACCGATTGGACCAAACCCTAACCGACCATTGGCCAACCAGATGAACCACGGATTCCCTTGGATATTTCTTCAACAAAGACACGGAATTTCTTCTCCATGGTGGCGATGGTTTAAGGAAATATGCTACATCCTTAACACTTCCATTCCCTGCGACTATCTACTCCAATTGCATGGCCATTGAGGCGTGCCAATCACTTGTTCTCCAACGGTGGAAGCATATGACCAAGATGCATTGTATGGGATTCATCACTGGCGAGCACGCCGACGAATCTACTACAGCTGTAGGGTTGAAGTCTCAACATGCAGTGTTTAGTTCTAAAGACATCGTTGCCATCAACATGTTGGTCTTTCATCCAAATGGGACTACACATTCTTAAGAAGATTGTGGTCAAAAGACAAGATGAAAGGGAGTATGCATTCTGAAGTGACTTTGAGAATTTGTCTCTCAACGACATTGAAGACATGTACCTTGCCAAAGTCAGGGTGCGCATGAGACAATTTTCAACGAAATTCACGAGAATTCATCAAGTCACTTGCTCATCTTCATCGGCGCATAGTCATAAAGCGTGTTGAAGATCTCCGGTGGTACATTGAATCTTATCGGGCAGCGTGTCAACTTCACTCCTCCAAAGCTTGATCTTCCGATATCAACAGCTATCTCAATATACACTCATCAGCAAACCTTTCGGAGTTGTTTACCATAGTGAACTTCAAAGAAAGCTTAATGCGTGTAGCGAACTCCACAAGTTAGGGGATCATACTTTGAAGGCTGGTTAGGGATGGATTGGCATCTGAGTTGAAGGATATACGCTTGAAAATTGGGTCTCCTAAGCGCTATGGAATTCTCAGAAAGGAGGAATGTGAGGCGGATCATCACAATGATTGATGAGCGGTTGTTTGAAGGATCGATTCAGGACGATTGGAGAGTTATGTCGGTGGTGCGACCGGATTAACATAGCCGGATTTCAGCGCCACATGCACACTCCTGCTCACGGAACATCACTTCACTTCTGGTACCCCTTGACTTGCTTTCTTCATATCATCTTGGATGTTTGATTGATTATGTCAATGGCTTGTGCACACATTACAATGTACAACCCGTACTTGTAAATAAAGGACCCGTGTGCGGCTTCAGATGCCACAATCCTTATAAAAGGAGCGAAAGCTTCTTACTTTTGAGTAAAACCTATCAAACCTTTCACTTTTCAAGGTTTTGCTCAAAAGAACAAGTACTTTCCCTTATGATTTTCAAAACCTCAACCGTTTATATCACTTGTTGAGGGGGAGTACTTGAATCAAAACTTTGTTCAAAATTGTTCTCGGTGGTCATTCTTCCCGCAACACTCGAAATGGTCATATTTATTCTCAAGCGTTTCAAAAATAACACTTTAATATGCCATTTTGAGGGGAGAAAATATGTGATAAGAAATATGTTGTGTAAAATGCAAATGAATTTGTGTGATTCAGACTTAACCAACGAATTGGCGATGCTTAGCTGTAGTAACTTCGAAAAGACTTGTCTGGACGGGTAATAATTTCAAGCTAGTTCGCTAGTGATGTAAACGTGTCTCGCAAAGGACTTGTGCGAGTAGAATGTACCATTCGAGAAACTCTTGATAAACATGAACTCTGGCGGGTTTGACGACCTTTCGAGGATTGTCTACACCTTCAAGGTAGTTATTAGAGCTTGTTGTCACCTAAAAGCTGACAATGCAACTCTTTAACTATGCCACGTAACCGTGTCTCACGAGGGATTGTCTATCTTGAGTGAATCAATTCAAAATGTAGCTCTTTCCTCACTTTGTGCATTTTAACCGTTAAAACACTTAAGCACATGTGGAGAGGGAGTATTTATGCAAAATCTTATCTCAACAGTGGTACTAAAATGTTTTCATTCATAAACACTGTGAGAGATTTTTCATATCAGTGGTCTTATGGCAACATAGGTTAGTCATGGAGTTATAAGGTGACTAAGGTTAGGAAAAACCGTCCTATGATCCTTGAGCGAGGAGGATCTACCCGGACACCACAAATAGTTAGTATTTAGAAGTCCTTAGGTATGATTGTAAAAGGAGAAAATGAGAATCGGAGAAAGAAGGAGTTGAAGAATTAAAAAGAAATGCAAAGAAAAGGGTGAAAAGAAATAGCCCTTTAGATTATTCAACTTAGAGGCGGAACCATAGGGTTCAATTCATATGCTCTTGGTTGTCACTTTGTGACGCCGGTATTGAAGATTAAAAGTAGTCATGGACCCAGTGACGCATGCACTAAACCTTCTTATCCACTCAAGTTTCTCTCAACAGAATCTTGTTTCATTCTCACTGGGAACCCTACGTAAACTATCGGCTTTCTCTTAGAGATTGCTGGTATTGAAGAAGGAGACCCTCTCCCTAGTCTCCGCTCAGGAAAACCAAACGCACTATTGAGTCTAGAGCCACGAGATTCATCAAAAGATCTCTTAGGTACACTTGACATTTAATCACTTGATGATCAACAATAAGGTTATCAGTGGTTCATATCGAGTCCTTTACAGATCTTAGCAATCACATCGAGAACATTTATGAGAGGTTCACATTTGTGATCCTCGGTGATTGAATGGAAACTCTGCCAGGTCAACATCAAAGCCATGACAGCGAAGGTCGCTTAAACGGCAACTCCCGTGGATTGCGCTTAGTGGTCTCAAGCGGTCTCTGATCGTGAGGTGATGCTTGGTGTACCTCGGCGACTCATCGAATCGTAGATGTACTTCGGTACATCGTGTTATCTCACTTGTGGGACTCCTATTCAGGAACGGCCTTTGTAAGAATTAGAGTTGTGTTTTCACACTATGCAGTCAACACTCTCGAAGTTCAAACTTGTAAGTGCGGAATCCGCTTATTACTAACCGTTTAAATGTTTTCTTCTTATGGAAGCTCTTGAGCGGAATGATCGTCGCGATTCTTCTCATGCTCACGCCAACAACATCACTAATGGAAGTTCTATCAAAAAGCAACACAACAGTCAGAATGATTCTTCGTCATCAGAGAATCTACAAAGTTTAAGACTTAAAGAACTCCATCGATCTTTGAATTCCAACGTCAAAGGCGTGTGAGCATGTTGAAGAAACGTGGAGACACTTTAGCTTGTGAAAGCAGACGAACTGAGGAACTTGATCACGACAACACAACATACTATCACTTTCATCACAAAGAACAATGATCAAAGAACAAAGTTAAAGATGGCGTCAAAGCATAACCGTTCAAAATAAACTATCTCTCTACATTGGGGAGATTGTTTAAATCAAGGCAATTCTTCTCACAAGAAAGAAGAATGTCAGAGGGCGTCAAAGCTACTATTACATCAACGCCTTCACCGCTTATCATCACCAACACTTGAGTGTTTGTTACTCATATGTAATAACACTTGAGGGGGAGATTGTTGGAATCACTCCTAAACCTTATTCAAGTGTTAGTTACTCATATGTAATAGTTAGCTTATTATGGCCTTTATGTTTGTTATTAGCCTTAGGCTTATGTAGAAGGCCCATAAGCCTAGGCCTAGTCCAATAAGGAAAGGAAGGGAACTAGGAGTGTTGCCCTAGCTTCCCTCCTATAAATACCCCTTGTAAACCTTCTATTGAAGGTTGGTTGTTCAAGTTATTCTCTTTCACTACATGCTATACGCCTAACCGTTTCATATTATCGTGTGTGTGTGTGATACTTGTTCAATCGCCTCTCTATCTTTCTTATAAGCTTGTGTTGTAAAACTTGTGACCTAACAAAGTTATGTGTGCATGGGTGTTAGAAATTGATGGGGGTATTGTATCATCGTGTACAGTGCTATTTACCATCCCATTCCCAATTAAGCATGTGGTAAAATTAGTTGGATTTACCAAGGATGACGAACCAATTGTTGAATCTAAGAGCAACGAACAGCTTGCTCACTCGCTACAAGTGTACAACGAGCTCTAAGTGTTGCAAAACATAGGTATTGAAGCGAATGGTGGTTCATTTTTCATTGGCCCATATAAAGAATCACTAATTCTTCTTAATGAACCAAATCATACCATTGTCGTTTAGTTTGTGTCTTTACCGTTATCAATGTTTGTTTCTGTACTATTTTTTTAACTATTTAAATGCAAGTTGTTTGTGTTTTTTTAACTAATTAATGCTCTACATAGAGTTAACATGATTGTAATGTTGTGTCTGATAGTGTGTCAACTTTGTTTAGACGATAGAGTAAATGGTCAACTTTATGTTTAGACGATTTGGAAACATAAAAGTTAGAACTCACATTTTTAGCAATGTGATATTCAGCAACATGATTCTATAATGGTCAGCTATATAAAAAGTGACATAGTTAATGAATTATTGCTCTACAATAGTTAATGAATTATTGGTCTATAAATGGTCAACTATATAAAGCCATTCTAGTGGTAGCATGTGTTGATAAGGCATTTATGATGCTGTTCATTGGCAGAATTAGCCATACTTTATTGACAGTTCGTATTCTGTACACTGACATGTATTTGACAATTCCATGACATCAACGTGTATGTGTAATTTATTACGCGATATATGACAAGGATTTGACAGTTCGTTTTCTGTACACTGACATAGATTTGACAATTCATTGACATTAACGTGTATGTGTAATTTATTCCGCGATATATGACAAGAATATTTTCTTTATCCCGACATGATTTGACAACACCATAAAAATTTACCTATAAAACCTCATTTACTTCTATTTTTCTAAACACATATCAACATTATTGACATTTGTACTCTCTACAAAGAAGGTTAGTCTCCACAATATGTCTCGACAAAACAATACCGGAAACACCAAACGATACAACAACTCACCATTCGTTCCACCATCCCAAAGAAGGGACACAACATATGCACCCCAACATAACGTTGGGGGTTCTTCAACCTCTTCAAACACCCGACTAGGATAATACCTGGTCCTGCTGGTATTCTTCAAGCGGCTATTCTCCGCAAAAATTCAGACATTAGGGAGGTGGCCCGAATATTGTGTAGTGCAACAAAAGAGTATGTAAGGAAAATAAATGAGGATGTCACGGAGGATGATCATTTTACCCGTGGGCCATGGCTAAGCGCGATTCATAAGCTTCATAATGATGAAGATGTCATTGTAACTGGTTGTCTTGGCGATATAAAAAACTATTGTGTGAAAGGGAAGCTTGAACTTGTTGTAGCTGTAATCAAGACTTGTACACCTAACGCGCTTGGTGAGCTAACAGTGACACTAAAAGATCCAACAGGAACAATGTCTGGTACAATTCATCACAAAGTCCTTACAGAAGAGGCAGGTTACAAAAAGTCTATCAAAGTCGGAGCTGTGTTGGTACTTCGTAATGTTTCGGTGTTTACCCCAAAATCAACACCCCCTTCTCTTAACATTACATTGAGGAACATGGTTGCTGTTTTCGACAAGGATACCGTTTTTTTGGATGAATCTTTACATATTCATCTCCTACTTTTAGGTAATGTTATCTATGTAATGTTTATCTAACTCAACGTCATCTATATGTAATGTTAATTTACTTGAATAAAAGTTTGAATTAACATCAAATATAAGTTAAACATATAATATAAAAATATATACAACTTTCATTAAAAATCATTGTCAATCATATCCACAAGAACTAGTCTCCTCGCAACGACAATCGTAAAACATCTTAGAGATACTATATCTAATATTCTTGAAAAAGCCTTCAACATCATAACTCCATTGTGGTGGAAACTTACCAGTAACAAACTCATGCATGAGACAACAAGTGATAACTCCACAATCGTGAGTGTTAGTTTGGTGTGGGATCGGAAATCTTTGGTCGTTGTAACGGAATTTGAAATTGTAGTGCAGACGTCGGGTTCTTGTGAAATGTCCTAGCTCTTCTAAACATTTGTTAAGAACTCCGGTCCATTCTAGAACATACCCTCGTAAATAATCACAACGCTCTGTGCTAGGCAAAGAGTCGAGAACCAGAAAAGTGGATTCCCTTAGATCAATAACTGTTGTGACCCAATGATACCCTCCTGCATTCATTGGCATCACCACCTGCGTCGAAAATATATTCAAATATATACAGTTAAATAAACTAGCAAAGCGTAATTCATGAGAAAAATTAATTATAGGTTGAAACACATTTACTTACCCATCTTACTTGATCCCATGAAGGGTACGGCTGCGTGCTACCATCTAATGTTCCCATAATCGAAGGAGCTATCGAAAGCATGGGTACACTACCACCATTATCTGTGGGGTAAGTGGATGATGTCCATGCTGACGATACTGTCCATGGCGCTCCATCTGGCCTACTTCTTATTAATAGCTCAACCCAACAATTCATTTGCTGAGTCAAGAGATTAAACTAAATCATTTTACGTTCTTCAAACTAAAATAATCTAAACTTTTAAAAAAATATAACACTATACTTACGTCGTCAGACAGCCAACCAATTTTACCAGGCACTCCTGGATCAGTGCCGTTCTTGTATAATTCTGGAAGTAGTTGTTGAAAGAAGCTAAGCTCTGCTACCCAACCCTTTGGATGGCAGTCAAGGTATATCGGGGATGGGTTTAATAGAAATTCCTCCAAACTAACATAACGCTCACGCCTCACCTGAAAAAACAAACGATAAAATACAATATCAAACATTGTTAATTAGCAATTTCATGTTAATAAATTTAAAGGGTCCAGTATACCTTATTAGGGTCAACATTATAAACTGCAACAGGTTCGACACGACGACTACCAAAACAGGTAACACCACCAGGATACTCTTTATACTCATCAACCGCTTTTTCTTCCAAATTAAACGATGGAATGTTCGAGGTACTCTTTTTTTGCGTCTTCTTAACGGCACGTTTCTTAGGCAAGATTGTGGTTGGCCCCTGTTCGGTGTAAGGATATTGCAGACATTTACCCGGACGAAAATCCCTCTTTGGTCGCTCGATCGGATCCTTAAAAAATAATAAACAATAAAAAATTTAAAAATCAATATAATTACTAGTAACAATATTAACAATGAAATATTTTATGTAATTAATAGGTTACCGGGACGTCGACACCAACATCATAGGCGTGAGATGGTCCTGCCTGATAATCAACAGGCGTGGCAAAAGAGCCGAACCCAACTAGCGTACGGGAAGCCGTATGTCCGGTGGAGGGAAGCCATGATGGACCAGTAGACTTTAACGGCGGTGTAGGTACATGAACACCGTCAAAGAACGAGTCGTTCGGTGGCTCGCCAAATGGACGGTCGGCATTTGGTATTCCCTAAATGTAAAATTATAATGTAGAGTTGGTTATTTTTAAACATATTTAAATATAAAAAAGATAAAAGCACGTAAATATACTTACGTGTTTTGAATAACAATAAATAAATTAACGTAAGCTACTTACCCAAAAATCGCCACCAAAAAATCGTGGATCAAGTTGTTTGAACTTCAAGTCATGTTCTTGTAACTTCGCCTCAAGTGCCTTCATCTGCTGTATAAATTCCGGTGCGATAAAATCGTAAATAGGCTTTTTCACTGGAATTGGGGTCGGATTCCCAGCAAAATACGCTCTGCTTTGAGCCCACCACTCAGTATTTTCCTCATAGTCATCCGGCCTAAGCCTCATCAAAGGTGGGTTTACCTTTAAAAAACATGGACAATATACACAACATTAATAAAAACCAACAAAAAATTATAATCATATTGTAAGAAATTAAGGTCATATTTCAAACTCACATTCAATTGGTCATCCAAAAACCGGTCTATACACTCTCTAAATACCACGTTTCTATAGCTCTACGCAATTGATCGGGGATACAACTGTTTATGACAAAAAAACCTTGGGGTCGCACCATGAGGGAAACTCTCCAATATCCACGTCTGTAAAAGGCAAATTTATTTTAAATATGTTAACGATATACATATACATGAACTTTATAAATTTATATATGACATACCTTGAAGCCCCATATAAAGCCATTCAAATTGTACTTAGGAAGTTTAGTAGGATCCCTCCCCTCGGCAAAGTGCTTTGCCCTGCGCTTATTTGCTGCATCCTTAAGATAATTGTACAAGGTTGGCCATACGTAAGACCCCCACGGGAACACATTCCATGCATCTATATCCTCCACTAACCTAAATACAAAATCGTCGACTACATTCCTAAGCTCGGTCCCTTTTAACACCAACACTAACACGGCTATCAAACAAAGACCAACAGCATCTTCGTCGCTCAAACGCCTCAACAACTCAATGTCTAGCGTACGGAACACATCACCAACTTTTATTTTTGAAGAATCAGTTGACGAAGGGAACACTCGTCTCCTAAAGGGATTAGGTCCATCTTCATAATCCTTTCTAAAATCTGTTCCAAATCTTAGACCAGTAATTAGACAGAATTCCTCCCTACCAAACTGAACCTCAACCTCACCCACCCGATTAATATCACGTACACGATATCTCAGAGGAACAATATTTGTATCTCCCTCTACACATGGCACTTGGTGGCATATGAAATAATGTACTAACACGCCACACTCTTGCATTTTTGGCAAATCTAACAACCAACCAAAACATGTACCTCTAAATAATGTTTCCCCACGGGTGTTCCAAATCATACTTTTAATAGCACTAATCACGGATAACCTACTCCTACATGTAACTTGGGCAGGATAATCCTAAAATAAATAAACATATATTAATACACATATACGTAACAAATATAAAAAAACTACAAGTGTAAAGGAAAAAAATTGCGAAATACCCGGTAATCTTCCATATTCACAGCCGTATCCACCACCACCCCCACATCACCACCACTGCACCACCAACACTTTTTTTTATAACCGCCACAAAACCACCAAACTCACAAAGTATTTCAACGTCACCACCACAAAACCACCAAACTCACGCACCACAATGTCACCACCACAATGTTACCACCACCATACAATGATGAAGAAGATGTCGTGTATATTGGTGATGAAGAAGATGTATATTGTTTCAAGATACAGTGAAGAAGATGTCGTGTATATTCTTCCTCATGAAGATGTATATTGTTTCAAGATATAGTGAAGAAGATGTTGTGTATATTGTTCCTCATATATGTGATGAAGAAGTTGTTTCAAGATATAGTGAACTTGCAAGAACAAATACATACGACATCGTGTATATATTCAAGCTTTGAATGAAGTTCATCTACCATCCATTGAATCATCAAATCAACCTTTTAATTTTGCTCTTTCCCAATGCTAGAGATAAACCCTAAACCCTCTATACCCGACATGACTTTAACGTTTTCCCCATCTCGTGTATTTTCGTCCACTAGACCCGACATGACCATATGATTTTCCCCATGTCGTGTATATTAGTCCTCTATACCCGAAATTTACTTTTACTTTTTCCCATGTCGTGTAAGAAAGTCTATGTCGTGTAATTGTATACACTATATGGGCATAGGTAGTTGTGAACAACAATAAAAAAAACCCATGTCGTGTATACATGGGATTTTGTACCCGACATTGCTAAAAATTTAATTGCAAAGACCATTCCTAGCCATACACGTCCATGTCGTGTATATAGTGATGATAAATACACGACATGGATGGGTAGTTTTGATATTGAGAAGAAACGTGGGTCTGTGCAGACACACCATATTTAATATGGGTACTACAGTAATTAACACATTGCTTATGGGACAATCTAATCTTGCACCCCATATTTTCCTTCTCATGCACCTCATTAGACCAATCATTGGTCCAATGATTGGTTTCTTTTTTTTTGTTTTTTTTGTTTTTTTGTTTTTTTTTGTTTTTTGTTTTATTTTGTGTATAGTTTTAAGTTTTTTTGTTTTGTTTTTTGTTTGTGTATAGTTTTATTTGTGTAATGTATATATATATTATATATATATATATATATATATATATATATATATATATATATATATATATATATATATATATATATATATATAAGCTCCGGTTCCATTGAGAAGGTTTTTATTTTGAGAAGATTGAGAAATCTTCGTTTGAGCAAATTGATTCATGTTTTTTATTTGATTCACAAGTAAACATCATTTTATGGTGAATCGAATCTATAAATCACAAATTTGATTCACAAATCATTGTTAAAATCGAGTTATAATGATGTTTCATTAAATTTGTACAGATGATTCAGTATTCTACATATATCGCAAAATTGAGAGATTTTTAACATTGATTCAAATTTTTTTTTACACATTTTGAATTTTAATCACATTAAAATGAGTTTTACGCTTGAAAAACATGAATCAAAGTTAAAAATCTATCGTTTTTGAAAACCTTCTCAATCTTCTCAAAATAAAAACCTTCTCAATCGATCCGGATTATATATATATATATATATATATATATATATATATATATATATATATATATATATATATATATATATATATATAGGCTCCGGTTCCATTGAGAAGGTTTTTATTTTGAGAAGATTGAGAAATCTTCGTTTGAGCAAATTGATTCATGTTTTTTATTTGATTCACAAGTAAACATCATTTTATGGTAAATCGAATCTATAAATCACAAATTTGATTCACAAATCATTGTTAAAATCGAGTTATGATGATTGTTCATTAAATTTGTACAGATGATTCAGTATTCTACATATATCGCAAAATCGAGAGATTTTTAACATTGATTCAAATTTTTTTTACACATTTTGAATTTGAATCATATTAAAATGAGTTTTACGCTTGAAAAACATGAATCAAAGTTACAAATCTATCGTTTTTGAAAACCTTTTCAATCTTCTCAAAATAAAAACCTTCTCAATCGATCCGGATTCTATATATATATATATATATATATAGTGTGTATTTATTTGTGTAGTGTTTTTATATGTAGAGTATATTTATTTGTGTAGTGTTTTTACGTTAAAACATTAGACATTAAAACATTAAACAAGTACAACAACAAATGTATTCAATATTACAACGAAATCTACTCCACATTAAGATTATTAATGTCATCTATAAGCTCATAGAGTATTCCACTCGACTGACATGTGTGATCAACTGGATTTCTTGCCAATTCCAGTGATGCCTCCAACGTCTTTATTCTTGCCTTCAACAAATTGTTTTGAGCCAATAGCATGTTGATTGTTTTATCTTTAGTTTCGCAGTTTGAGCACTGCGTTGAAGAAGAGGCTTCACCAAAGTACTTTTGTTGAAATATTTCCTTCCACATGAAGTATCGACACCCATAGTCTTTAGTCCATGGCTGTTACATGATGAAACAATTATAAGAAATGTATTCTAAACAAACAAGTTATTGATATATTTACGCAAATAAGCAAACGTTTAATTAGTTACCTTTGACAAAGGACATGCATAATACTTCAGCCACAAGTTTTGGGCTTGTGGGATGTTCTTTCAATTATAAATCCACGTCGACAACGACACAAGAAAGGATTTTCTTGTTGCATCTGGCCAAAAGAATTCGTATAATTATTCACAACATAAATCAATAATATCATGGTTCACAAAATTAGAAGCTTCGAATACATAAATAACCAATCTTGTAATAGATTAATAGTTGATACATGGTTCACAAAATTACAATATAACTAGAAACTAATTTCAATCACGCCCGAGGCGTAGTCGCTCCAATGATGCTGCCATCTGTCCCACACGAGACTCTAACTCTGAAATGCGTCTCCTCAATCCGTCAATCTCTCGCTCGTACTCGTCAACGCGAGACGGCTGTAACAAAAGATGAGGAAGAACCGGAGAACGGTGTATAAAACTGTTCTCATCTGTAGCTGGAGATATAGCTGGAGAGGGAGGCACATAAGATTGTGAAGAAGGCACATAATCTGGACTCTCAACACGAGCGGGTGTGTTGTTGACACAATGAATGTCCCTCCACTGAATTTCATCCGATTCCTGTAACAAAAGATGAGGAAGAACCGGAGTAGGAGCAGAAATCTGTAACAAAAGATGACCAGTCGTTTACTATAAATCAATAATCGTCTATACATGTTTTGTCATTTACAATATAAATCAGTAATCGTCTATACATGTTTTGTCATTTACAATATAAATCAGGAATCGTCTATACATGTTTTGTCATTTACAATATAAATCAATAATTGTTTTCTATGTCGCTCTAAACATCGTCTGTCGTTGAGTAAACATATGTGCCCATCCCGCGGCTGAGTCATTTCTGTACCATCTCCATTGCGGGTGATTATACGGGAGTGGTGAGTTTTCATCAAGAATCGCAAGAAGAAAGTGAGCACCCTGGTTTTCCCCCACACGAAGAATCACAACGGGGGTCAATGTTGGTGCTGTATCTGGACCATTTCTCAACGGAAGACACAAAATAGATTGTGAATTGGCTATACATACAATAGGACGGTTAAGAGCTGTAGCAATAACCACGCCCGTCTCTGGCATAGTCATCCAGTAACCTAAGGGTGCTGGACCTTCAAACCAATTCATCGAGTTACGAACATTTGGAAAATAATCCCCCCACATTCGCCTGTAAACTTCCTCGTGAGTGTCTACCTCTTCCCTAGCAATAGCTCGCATCATGGGCCACATTCGTTCCTGATGACCAAAACCTACGGCAAGAGCTCGATAGCCACAATTTCCATCACCTACCACGTTAAAGATCCCTAGGATCCAGCGTCGGAAAAGAGGTGGAATTTGAGCCATAAAATATTCGCTAATGTCATCTCGAACGTACAAGTGGTGTCTTAAGTCGCCCTCGCTAATGTCATCGCTAGCTTCTTCATTTAAGTCTGGGACGTTAGAAGGCCCTCCCACATAAGAACTGTGTCTCGCAGCTTCTTCATTTAAGTCTGGGACTTTTTTAGGTTTTGTGTAGCTTCTGCGGTGCCTTGTGGGGGGTTCTTCGTTCAAATCCGGGATCTTTTGTTTAGACTTGGATTTGTTGTCCTTTGCGCTCGGACGTCCACGATTATCGTCTTTAACAGCAGGTTGTTGGGCTGACACTGATTCAGGAGCGTATATACCTCTGAGCCTGTTTAACATATTTTTTTTGACAAACGACGATGCTTTGGTAAAAACACTTTGGAATTTTTGTACGTCATCTTGACAAGAAAAATATTCAGGCTCTTCAGGCCCTTGAGGCTCTTCAGGATATTGAGGCTCTTGAGTATTTCGGACAACTGGCCAGGGAACGCTTAAGGTTCTCCAAAAATTATCAACAAAACCAAGCGGAATAGGCAATCCTGTATTCGAAAAAAGGAACTAGTTAAAATTATCGGTATTGACGGGGAGAATAACTTGATAGGCATAAATTTAAAATACACACCGTTTGCTTTAAGGTAATACAGTTCGTGATAGCATGGTAAACCATAAACTGACCGCAACTGATGATCACATTGAAGTGGGTCGACATCCCGTTTACTTTCTGCGAGTAACAGTAGTAAAGCATCTCTTGAAACATTATAGCGCATTTCGCTAAATAGCTTATCCTTACACGCATGCAGTTTCTTGATTTTGCTTGTATTCAAAGTGGCTCGTATCGCAGTTTCTTGTGCAACTATAATCTTGTCGACCGAACACAACAACGTGTCTAAGCTGGACTGTGTGGAGCCCAAGTATAACTTCAACAGCGCGTGTTGACTCTCAACCCTACATGTTGTTGTATGGCCGAAGCTGCGATATTGATCGGTAATGTATGACACAAATATGCGGTCGTAATCTCTGAGCCAGTTACGAAAATACCGCAAAACATCTGAGAAAACAAAGAATTAATAAAGTGAGAAAACAATTCGAGTAGTTATTTATTAAATAATAATAAAAAATGTATTAATGGGTAAGTACCCTTTTTTTGGACTAATAAATCCTCTAGGTGCTGATAATAATGCGTGAACACATCTTCGGTCGGAGCTGTAACCATCAAATCCCATGTCCATCTAACGGACTCATACTCCTTTACCGAATCGAATTTGTTTCTGCAATGCTTGAGCACATTTTGATTGATATGCCATCGGCAGAGTAATCTGTTTGCGTTTGGGAATTCTTCTCTGCATGCCCCAAGCAACGCTAAATCTCTGTCGGTGACGATAACGCGCGGGTAATATTGTTCTTGTATCACCAACTTAACACATTCCAACACCCATTTGAAATTTGGCTTTTTTTCCGTGTCCAAAAAGCTAAACGCCATTGAGAATGTTGTGTTTGTTGGAGTAACCCCAACAATTGTAAAGAATGGCAGTTTAAACATGTTGGTGTTGTATGTGAAGTCCATCAGCATGATTTCCGGATATGTTGTCCACAGGGCATATGACGTCGGGTGAAGAAAAAATATTTCATCCAGCTCATTGGTGTGGTCATTTACCCTGGGGTAATATGTATAACCTTGACGCTGAAAATGTACTAAGAGGAGTTGTATCGGAGTCAAATCACCACGATTGGCGCGACGTATCTTGTCTTGTGCATTGTATATCATTTTAATGCCAGACACGTTATTCGGATCGCTCTCTTTTATTGTAGAAAGTATAATTCGTGGTGCTACATGCTGTTCTGTCAACTGCTTCACCAAAACTAACTCACTTTCTTTTAATCGCATGGCTTGTGAAAAACCATGGAACGAGTCTACGAATTCATGATTATGCCTCGGACACTTGACCCTCAATATCCAACCATTTCGACGTTTTATAAATTTCGCTAGTAATCTGAATGGGCAATTAATTTTAGCGGTACTAGTCTGCCTTTCAAGTTCATCTTCTAAACCTTCACGTGCAGACGTCCCATTTCTAGAACACAACAATTTGATAGAGTACTTATAGCCCCTATATGTTTTAGTTCTTCCTTTAACAATAAGAAAACCAATCGATTCAGCAGTAGATTGCACCCAATCAGTTAAAGCAACTTCATTATCGAACACCTAAAAAATAAAAAACACAACAACTTTTATAACTTCATCACGGAACACCACCACCGCCACAGGTTGTCATGATTTCAATATCTGTGACAACTTTTGTATTTTTTTTAACAATTTTTGTAATTTTTTTTAACAACTTTTGTATTTTTTTTAAATACAACTTTTAATACAACTTTTGTAAAACTTGTATAAAAATTAAAAAAATAAAACTTTTAATAAAACTTTTGTAAAACTTTTATAAAAATTAAAAAATACCACTTTATAATACAACTTTCATTATAAAACTTTTATAATATAACTTTTAATATTTTATAATACATTTTATATAAAACTTTTATTTATAATACATTTTATATAAAACTTTTAATATACTACTTTTATAACTTTTAAAACTTATTTATATAAAACTTTAATTTATATAATACTTTTAAAATTTATTTATTTTTTAAAAACTTTATAAAATGTAGTATAAAAGATGTGTGTGTGTGAGTGGATACGTGTTCCATTGTTGTGGTGTGTACGCGTTCCATTGTTGTGGTGTGTACGCGTTTTCTGCCTTTGATATGATATCCTGTCCGTTTTCTCTCTCTCTCTCTCTCACTATTCTCACACCGTTCGTTTTCTCTCTCTGTGATATCTCTCTCTCTCTCTCTAATACTCCGTATCAAAAGTTTTTAGATCTAGATCTAAAAACTTTTTAGATCGTGATGTTACTATGGTTTTGATGTTGCAATTGTGGTGGTATCTGTTTTGTGGTGGTATCTGTTTGTCATGGTATCTGTTTCGTTCAAGTTTTTAGATCTAAAAATTTTTTAGATCTTGAATCTTTTTAAGATCTTGAAAAAAATTAGAGGTTTGTTTAAAAGAATCTGATGTTGGTTTTCTTTGATTATCTAAAAACATATTTTAGATCGAAAAACTTGATGTTGAAAAAAATTTGTGGAAGTATCTGTTGTGGTGGAATCCGGTTGTGGTGGTATCTGTTTCGTTCAACTTTTTAGATCTAAATTTTTTTTAGATCTTGAATCTTTTTAATATCTTGAAAAAAATTAGAGGTTGGTTTAAAAAAATTTGAGGTTGGTTTTGTTTGATTATCTAAAAACATTTTAGATCTAAAAATTTGTGGTGGTATCTGTTTGTGGTGGTATCTGTTGTGGTGGTATATGTTTTGGTGGTATCCGATTGTGGTTGTATCTGTTTCGTTCAAGTTTTTAGATCTAAAATTTTTTTTAGATCTAAAAATTTTTTAGATCTAAAACGCGTACAAACCACAAGAATGGAACGCGTACAAACCACAACAATGGAACACGTATACTACTCTTTTATAAATAAAAGGTAACTCTTTTATTTATAAAAGAGTATTATAAATAAAGTTAATAATATTTGGTGGTATCTGTTTGGTGGTATCTGTTGTGATGGTATCTGTTTCGTTCAAGTTTTTGTGGTATAAAACTTTTATTCATTGTTATCTGTTTGGTTATGTTTTGCAGGTTTGGGGTGCCTGAATAGCATGACCCTTGCAACTTTCATTACCATTACTGGATGGTAAAGTGATCATTTTTAGCTCACTTTGCAACTTTAATGAAAAAAACTTGATTGTTTTGGCATTTTAGCTCACTTTGCAACTTTAATGAAAAAAACTTTCATTACTGGATGGTAAAGTGATCATTTTAGCTCACTTTGCAACTTTAATGAAAATAACTTGAGCTAAAAAAAGGCAATGATGATTTTTAAAAAAAAAACTTAAGAGTTTTGGCATGGCAATACTGAATTTGCAGCCAACATGAGCTAAAAAGCTATTAATCTGAGCCTATTCGAAAAGTTTACCTCTTGTGTTACAAATGGTGACCCATACATGGTTGTTTGTTGGTGCTGTTGTTGCATTTTGTTGTTGCTTTGCTGTTGGTGTTCTTGTGTTGTAGCCTTCTGTTGGTGCTGATGGTGTTGTGGTGTTGTTGCTTTATATGGTGTTGTGGTGTTGATGCTGATGGTGTAGTTTGTGTTGTAGCTTTCTTTGTTGGTGTCGTTGTGAAGTTGCTTTCAAGTGGCATTATAAGCTTGTGAATGCCTGCTATGCTGGTACCCCTTTGAGAATCTTTGTTACTTTCTTGTGAATGCCTGCTATGCTGTTTGCAGTTTGAGAATCTTTGTTACTTTCATGTTGAAAACGTGAGGCTTGTGAGGCTTCTGTCCTTGTGCAGTTTGAGACTAGTGAGACTTTGTGCAGTTGTGGACTTGTGAGCCTTTTGCAGTTCCTGTGAACTAGTGACATTGTGCATGGGAAGGAAATATTGGGGTGCAAGATTAGATTGTCCAGTTCCTGTGAAATTGTGACTATGTGCAGTTGTGCCTTAAAATTTTCCGAGGCAATGATGATAAAAACCGAATGGACGGTAAAGTGAGATCAAATCTCACTTTGCAACCTTCGGGTTTGAGCCTAAAAATTTTCCGAGGCGATGATGATTTTTGAGCCTAAAAATTTTCCTAGGCGATGATGAAAACCGAATGGACGGCAAAGTGAGATAAAATCTCACTTTTGCAACCTTCGAACTGAGCCTCAAAAAATTTCCGACTACGTTTTTTTTTAAGTTTTAAAACTAATTCAAAAAAAAAAAAAAAAAAAAAAAAAACTTGTAAAAAAGTTATAACTGATTCAGATATAGTCTTTACTTGTAAAAAAGAAAAAAAGGTGTAAAAGTAAAAAAAAAAAAACTGAAACTTGTAAAAAAACAAAGGGTGAAAGTGACAAAAAAACATTTTCGGCACGGAAACCAATGTACCAATGATTGGCAAGGAGAGAGAAAACGCAAACACCCCCTAATATTTTTCTAGGGGGTGCCTGCGTAATAGGACCCTTGCTTATTTGCTTTGTTGCTTGCTTTCTTGCTTCCATAACTCACAAAAGTAAAAAACAAATCCAAGCAAAGCTTCCATAACTCACAAAGACAAAAGTCAAAAACAAATCCCATCAATAATATATACTTTGCATGCATCACGTCAAAACCCCAACAAGAATCTTTAGTCTACATTCACAAAAGTTGATTGTCTCAGTTTCTTTTTTCATTTGACTATAACAAAGTCGACCACTTGTTTTTTTTATCCTTTAGTCGACTTCAACATATCGATAAATTTTATTCTGTTAACTCAATCACTAATAAAATTTCTATTAAACTTGATGTAGACAAAACAAACTATGTTGCGTGGTGTTACTTCTTCAAAAATCATTCTGAAAATTTTGATGTGTTAAAACACATCACGGGTACATCTTCTAGTGCAACTAGTTCGGCTCCTCGAACCGCGGAATGGCTAAAAGCGGACTCCATAGTTAAATCTTGGATTTTCCAACTCTATCCGAAACACTTTAACATAGGCTTATCACGGCTAATACTAAGTTCACTAAGGATGATTTGGATCTTTTTGAAAGTATTTTTCTTGATCATAAGCGGACATGTACCATTGCTTTAAAAGGTAAACTTCATGTCATACAACTTGGTGATCGTACTATTGATGCATAATTTTCAATCTCTCCGTTGTTACTTTGCTTAATGCTCTTGGTTTTGTATGCCATAATTGGCTTGATTGATAAATTTTCTCACGTGGTCGGTATAATTGCTCATCGGGATTCCTTTCCTGACCTTACTAAGGTTTGCTCGATGGTTACAACCGAAGAGATGCGTCTTAACTCCAACCAATTATCTTTATCCATTGGCGTGTCTCCCTCGGCTCCTATGGTGCTTCTAGCAGGGATGGTACCTTGTACTCGTGACATACGTAACACTCGTGATTCAAGTTCCTCTTCTCGACCAAAGGTTTGTTTTAATTTTGCTCTTGGTTTTTGTCGTTTTGGTAACCTGTGTAGGTTTATGCATGATAATGCGGCTCGTTTTCTTTCACCCAATAACTCCTCGTTATGGCAAACTCAACAAAACATGCCTTCTGCTAGCCATGCACTAGGTTCGAACAACAAAGCTCCACATATTGGGTCCTATTACTTTAACTATGGGGTAGGCCTAATTTTTTCCCTTTCTATAGGTCGAACAATAGATGCTTGAAACTATGGCCCAACAACTTGGACAGACCCAACAGACTAATTCAAGGCCCACTGTTCCACCTGGTCTTGGACATTCAACCCATCAAAAAGCATAACAGGCCCAAACCCAACCTCCACAACTGGCTTCGTTGGCTGGTCCTAGTGCTACTGTTCCGAATGGGTTACTTGATGCTTCTAATGTGTTTATTGGACATGAGACTTTACTTCCTCAGGAGTTTTGTACAATGACCTTGCAAGATCCTGGCAACCCGAACTGAAATATGGACACATGTGCATCATATCATGTCAAATCTTTTATTAATAATCTTAGTACTGTTTTAAATAAATGCTTTATCCGTCAGTCTATGTTGGTGACGAGAAGTCCTTTTTAGTTACTAACATTTTCCATAGTATTTTGTGAACTCCTTTTCGACCCCTCCATTTATATAATATTCTTATTACTCTCGATATTATAAAACATTTGATGTTTGTGAGTCAGATTGTTCGTAATAATCGGTGTTCTGTTGAGTTTTATCCTTTTGGTTTTTCTATGAAGTATTAGTTGATATATCAAATCCTTCTCAGATGTGACAACACGGGTGACCTGTATTTTGCCACGAAGTCATCTCATATTCATCAAGTTTTTCTTGTCAGTCAAAAAATGTTGCACCAAGGACTTGGACATACGTGAATTGAAGTGTCGTGATCTTTTATTTCCAGTCTTGTCAGCTTGGCAAACACGTGAGGCTTCCTTTTTCTAGTTCTGAAACTGTTGTTAGGTCTGTTTTTGTTATTGTACACTTGGACTTGTGGACTTCTCCACTTCCAAGTGCTACGAGTATTAAATAGTATGTCTCGTATTTGGATAATTTTTCGTATTATTTATGGGTTTATCCTCTTCGTAATACGTCTGACGCTTTGTTTAACTTTATTCATTTTTGTTCTTTTGTTAAAGATCAATTTAATTTCAATATTAAATATTTGCAATGTGGCCATGGTGGTAAGTTTGATAATCATGCTTTACACTAATTGTTTGGCACAAACGGCATTAAAGTACATTTTTATTGCCCAAGACTTCTCAAAAAATGGGAAGTCCGAACGTATGATCCATACCATTAACAACCTCATATGTACCCACCTCCTACTTTTTGGGTCGAAGAACTTCACATGGCGACCTATCTTTTAAACATCTTAACCTCAACCTTAATTAATAATGAAACCCTTCATTTTCGATTATACAAGACTCACCCTGATTTTTCAACTTTTCGTACCTTTGGGTGTTTATGCTATCTCACCTTTACCAATAATTTAGCCTCGTGCCACTCTTTTTATCTTTCTAAGTTACCTCACAAGTCATCAAGGGTATCGTTGTCCTGACTTAGCCACAACAAAATAATACATTTTTTCAATGTCACTTTTAATGAGACTACGTTCCCATATGGCTTGATGACTCCCAATAATCCTGCCCCATACACCTTTTAGACCCCCCGGGCCAAATATACATATCCAACAACTTCATTTACCAAATCTTGGCCCAAATATACCGACTACTCGCGGCCCAACTCTAGCCAACCCAATTACTTCCCCTCATCCTCAACTACTCAAGGTCCCACAATCTAACCCACCGTGCCTAACACTCTTGGTCCGACTCCCCAATCCACACCTGATTCAGATTCATAGGCCCCAACGATCCCTGTTTTGGGTTCGCAGGCCCACTTGGAACCTGCTGTGGCCCAGCCTGCTTCTGGCCCAATTCTCGCTGCGCAACCAACCCCTCCACAACTACCCAATCTCACTTCAATTAATCCCATGGTTACTCGTTTTCATGAGGGCTTTAATATGACTACTCAACATTTTACTTTAAATGGGTCTAATGTTAGTCCTCTTCCTATGTCCGATTTTTAATGATCTTAATTTACAAAAGGCTATGATTGCTGTAACACCCCCAAATCTCGGTACAGCGGAAGACTTAATCAAGTTTTCGGGGCGTTACTTTTTGGATTGGTATCGCACACAAGTAAAATAAAAGATAACCATTTAACCATTTAAAACCAATACCAAATCAAATATTCAAACATTTAATCCGAAGATATAAATTTTAGGCCCAAAACATAGTTTAACAAAATAGGTCCCCATTGTTTATCAGAGTCAGAAAATGATCCTTGAACCACGCCTCCATGCCAAGCTTCCACACATCAAATAATCCAAACATCTCTCAAATACCTGAGAAATCATGCTAAAAGGTCAGCTTACGCTGGTGAGTTCATAGGTTTAAGTTCAACAAAATCATAGTGGACCTGTAAGAGTTGATTTGCTATGCAAGACCTAGATAGAATAATACCGTTTGCACACGCACAGATCCTACCCGGATCACCAACCATATAATCACTTACTCGGGCCCCTGCGACTCTAGTCCAGCACTGTCGTGGCAACCTCTAGAACAGTTGCCAACCCCGGGCTAGGTCAAGATAGAAGTCTATTCTTAGTTAGGCACGGTTAAACCTAGACTAAGGCAACAACTATCACACATCTATCTACTCAGTCAAGCATATAAGCAAATCCGAATAGTTTTAACGGTCCAAAAACAGTAGCCTGATTCTCACCCCAAAATAGTTCAAAACGTAGTTAAAACGTATATAAAAGTGGGGCTATGAAACTCACCTTAAGCAATCAACGCACAATCAACGCACAAATATCACTAGCAGAAGATAACAGAAATCACAGCACAGCAACTATCGACTCGGCACAACCTATTAATGTAGACCAACTTAATATATATTCCTCAAAATCAACGTTATCTACCCCAATATATTCCATTTCTTTATTTCCAAAAACGTCTCGTTTCACCATTTATCCTAGTATTTGGTATCCTCATGTGTGGGTGTATCGACTCAATATGATGCCATGAATGCACTCAAACACGAATAAATGTATCGACTAAAAGCTTTTCGGCTCCACGCGTCTCATCCAAACCTCAACTAAACCAATCAATAAGCTACCAAATCGACCCGACTCAACCCATGACCAATCATAGGCCACATACGACACCAACCAAGACCCCAACGTGGGCTTCTTGGTGCGTACGCCCCATATGTCACAACCAAACCTCACCAAATCCAATCTACCACACTCAAATCCAATCATTCAAGCTCCAAACACTAACTAAACACAAAACCCATAAACTATTTTTAATCAAGAACATGCAACTAAACCCTAAAATGCAAAACCCATCAAATTAATGCACCACACATGTACCAAACACTAATTACTTGTTTATTTCAACACTAATTAGCTTTAATTTCATGTTCCACCCAAAAGCCCCAAAAATTGTTCATGGGTCGAAACCCTAGAAATCAATTCGTGGCTTTTTATAGCCTAATCAAGCCAATACATGTTCCATTTACCTTATCTAATCACCAATTGCAAAAGCCCTTTGAAATCTTTTGAAACCCTAAAAGTACGAATCTTAATTCTTGAATTTGAAGGTGTTAATGAAGTCCAAATTAAGTGTATGATATATGGTTGGAAAGAGGAGAAAGAGATCTTGCTTTTGGTGGTGGAGGTGGTGGTGGACACGCCGCCGGTGGCCGGAGAATGTCCGGAATACGGCCGGCGGTGGTGGTGGTGTTATTAGGGTTTTTAGTGAGAGAAAACTAGAGAGAGAAATGGTGTTGTGTGTGTTTTCTAGTGAGAGAAACAATAAGGTGAAATGAGGCTTGAGTGTGGTATTTATATTCATGAGCTAAGGACCTCAAAATAAATAAAAATGATGGGGGGGGGGGGCGCCGGCTACAAATAAGAAGGGAGGGTTCGGGTTGTAATTTTTCGTATCTATCTCGTTTACCCATTCCCGAGCTCACACATCGTCCCCCGAGCGTCCCATGACATTTATTTAACTTTCCAACATCGTTACTTACGTTTTTCCACGAGTTTTGACTATTTATTTGTCAAATTTCGAGTTACGGTCTAAAAGTTACAATAACTCTTGTTTTAGGCTTTTCTAGTGCCGAATCGAATATTGCCTACCAAATAGAGTTAAAACGCATACGATAACTCATTTAATAATGAAATAAACCGTAAAAACCAATCGACGATATAAAATCAGGTCACGGTTTATAAAATAGTGTTAAAGGCAAATCTCTGTTTAATTTAGCGTAATGCGGTTACCTAAAATAGACTCCCTAAATTGCCAGTTGTCACAGCCTCCCAGCCTTAGAAGAAACCCGTCCCGGGTTTCACTCCGAGTTGCTTGGTGTCATAAACAGTTTAGGATACTTCCTACGGAAAACGTCCTCACTTTCCCAAGTGAACTCCGGTCCATGCCGGGAGTTCCAACGAACCCTAACAATCGGAATTCGGCTATTCTTCAGCCTCTTAATCTCACGATCCATAATCTCAATCGGTTCCTCAACAAAATTCAATTTCTCATCAATACGAATATCTCTTAAGGGCACAACTATGTTTTCCTCTGAAAGACATTTCTTAAGATTACTAACATGAAAGACATTGTGTACACTACTCAGTTCCGATGGTAGCTCCAAGCGGTTTGCTACCGGTCCGATTCTTTCCAGTATTGGAAAGGGACCAATATTTCGGGGATTGAGTTTTCCACGCTTTCCAAAACGAATCACTCCTTTCCAAGGAGAAACTTTCAACATAACATGATCTCCAACCTGAAATTCTAAAGGTTTCCGCCTCTTATCGGCATAACTCTTTTGTCTATCACGAGCGGTTTGCAACCGGTTTCTAATCTGTACTATCTTCTCAGTGGTTTCTAGGACAAGTTCGGGAACTGTAAGTTGACTCTCGCTAACTTCAGCCCAACAAACAGGAGAACGACATTTTCGGCCATACAGTGCCTCAAATGGGGCGGCCTTAATGCTAGAGTGATAACTATTGTTATAGAAGAATTCGGCCAATGGGAGATGTCTCTCCCAGCCTTTGCCGAATTCAATAACACATGCTCTAAGCATATCCTCTAAAGTCTGAATGGTTCTCTCGCTTTGACCATCGGTCTGTGGATGGTAAGCAGTACTCATATCCAAATTCGTTCCTAAAGCTGTCAGTAACGACTTCCAAAAGTGGGATGTAAAAAGACTATCCCTATCAGAAATAATAGATATCGGTACTCCATGACGCGATACTATCTCCTTAAGATACAACCGGGCAAGCTTATCAAGGCTATCGGTTTCACTAATAGCTAAGAAGTGAGTATACTTAGTTAAACGATCAACTATTACCAAGATAGCGTCATTGCCGCTAACTGTTCTCGGTAATTTAGTGATAAAGTCCATGGTTATCCGCTCCCATTTCCATTCCGGGAGTTCAGGTTGAACTAAAAGTCCTGATGGTTTCTGTTGTTCGGCCTTAACTTTAGAACAAGTCAGGCACCTACTAACATACTGAGCTATATCGGCTTTCATATTGGGCCACCAATAAAGTTTCTTAAGATCCTGATACATCTTATCGGCTCCGGGATGAATAGAGTATTTTGATTTATGCGACTCGTGCATAATCAACTCACGGATTCCACCATGAAATGGTATCCAGCTTCTGTCTCTGAAGCATAATGTTCCATCGGAACGCTTCAAGAATCCGTTTTCACTTTCTACCATTCCATGAAGATTCTCATAAGGACGGTCCTCTTCTGTCAATGCCTTTACTTGGGCGGCTAAAATTTGAGATGGTAAGGGCGAAACAATGATCATTCCTAAGGATCTAAAAAGTAGGGGTGGAATGTCCTCCTTATGACTAAGGGCATCAGCCACAACGTTAGCCTTACCAGGATGATAACGAATCTCACAGTCATAATCACTAAACAATTCCAACCAACGACGTTGTCTCATGTTCAGTTCCTTCTGATCTAAGATATGCTTCAAACTCTTATGGTCGGTAAATACGACACACTTGGTTCCATACAAGTAATGTCTCCAGATCCTAAGAGCAAACACTACAACACCTAACTCAAGGTCATGGGTGGTGTAGTTTTTCTCATGCTTCTTAAGTTGTCGGGATGCATAAGTAATCACCTTCTCACATTGCATCAAAACAGCACCTAAGCCTTTATGCGAAGCGTCGCAGTACACGACGAAGTCTTCGCTTCCTTCAGGAAAAGCTAGGATGGGTGCACTACACAACTTCTCCTTCAGAAGTTGGAATGCTTATTCTTCCTTTTCTCCCCATTCATACTTAACATCCTTCTGGGTTAGTTTGGTCAGCGGTTTAGCTATCTTGGAAAATCCCTCAATGAATCTCCTATAATAGCCTGCTAAACCTAGAAACTGTCTGATTTCTGATGGGTTCTTAGGAGATGCCCATTCCTTAATGGCCTTAATCTTAGCTGGGTCAACATGAACACCTCGACTATCTATCACATGACCTAAGAATTGCACGGACGGAATCCAAAATTCACACTTAGAGAATTTGGCATACAACTTCTCCTCTCTCAGCAATCTTAAAATGAGCCTCAAATGCTCTTCGTGCTCCTCACTACTCTTAGAGTATATCAAGATATCGTCTATGAATACTATCACAAAATTATCCAAGTATGGCTTACACACTCGGTTCATGAGGTCCATGAAAACCGCTGGTGCGTTGGTTAAGCCAAACGACATCACTTGGAATTCATAGTGTCCATAACGAGTCCTAAACGCAGTCTTAGGGATATCTTCTTCTCGAACTCTAAGCTGGTGGTAACCAGATCGTAAATCGATCTTAGAAAACACACTAGCTCCTTGGAGTTGGTCGAATAGATCATCTATTCTAGGTAACGGATATCGGTTCTTCACGGTCAACTTATTCAATTCCCTATAATCAATACACATCCTAAACGATCCATCCTTCTTCTTCACAAACAACACTGGTGCTCCCCACGGTGACGAACTTGGTCGAATGAATCCCTTCTCTGACAATTCAGCCAACTGTTTAGACAGTTCCTCCAATTCTCTTGGAGCAAGTCGATAAGGTGCCCGGGCTACGGGTGCCGCACCGGGTATCAACTCTATTTGAAATTCCACTTGTCGAACAGGTGGAATCCCTGGAAGATCGTCGGGAAACACATCCGGAAATTCTCTAACGACGGGTACATCATTAAGGTTTCTTTCACTCTTCTCCTCACTTTTCTTTTCAGAAATTCGAGCCAAAAAAAGACAACCTCCTCTATCGATGTACTTCTGGGCCTTAATACAAGAGATGATGCTCAACTGGGAAGGACTTCCACAGTCGCTCCGATCTCCTTGTATGCTCAGAACCTTTCCGACATACGGTAAACGCACAACCTTCTCATCACAGATGATGTGTGCATCGTTCTTCGATAACCAATCCATTCCGATAATGACGTCAAAACTTCCTAAGGTATCTGGCAACAGATCTATACTAAACGGGCGGTCTAGGAAACTTAAGGTACAACCTCGAACTACGGTGTCTATCTTCTCTCTATTCCCGTTCACTAATTCCACATCGTAACTAAACCCTAGAGGTGTTTGGGAGATTCCTAGTAATGGCATAAAGTTGATGGATACGAAACTCATATCCGCACCAGTATCAAACAGTATGGAAGCATAGCGATTATTGAGAAGGAACGTACCCGTAACTACGTTAGGGTCTTCACCAGCTTCCTTCCCAATAGTGTAAACACGCGCTGTTCCCATGTCTCTCTGCTGATTCCTAACACCATTGTTTCCCTGGGTTTCCACAACCTCACGCTTCACAGGGTTTAAGCCATTACCTCCTACACCTCGGTTAGCAAATCCTCCTACATTACCGGGATTTCCTCTCATCCACGGCTCTCGGTACTCATTCTTAAAGTGTCCCTTCTTTCCACATCCAAAACAGGTGACAGTGGCCTTCCAGTCCGCTCCTTGTGCAGTTTGAGCTGCAGCAAGTGGTCGGGACCTACAGTCTTTGGCCAGGTGTCCTACCTTGGAGCACTTCCTACACACAATCGGGCACGGTCCATGATGGTGTGGGTTACAACGACCACACACAGGCTTACTACCTTCGTAACCTTTCTTATCTCCATTTCCTATGGCGAACACTTTGGCTGTCTCTTGCCGTTTGTTGCCATTCCCTTTTACAACTTCATTCCTCTTCCTCTTATCGTTCCTATCACTCTTACCCTTATCTCCTAATTCTAACACACAAGAGTCCATCAGACTCTGAGCCACAGCAATTGCCTCATGCAAGCTGACTGGCTTTGCAGCGATGACATCATTTCGAGTAGCTAAAGGTAATCCATCAGTATACCTTTCAATCTTAAGTTCTTCGGTACGAACCATTTCAGGGCAGAGCAAGGATAACTCTTGGAAATGACGAGTATAAGTCGCCATGTCAGTACCCTTAACCTTATGGTTCCAGAACTCACTTTCTAACTTCTTAACTTCATTCCTAGGATAGTAAGTCTTAATCCGGAGAGCCTTAAATTGAGTCCAAGACATACTATAAGCTACATCAATTCCTACTGCTCTGTGGTAGTTGTTCCACCAGGTCAACGCCTCGTCCTTCAAGGTGAAGGTTGCATACTTAACCTTACAATCCTCATCACAGTTACTCACAGCAAACACAGATTCAGTTTTCTCCAACCACCTAGTTAGGTAAACTACTCCCTCAGTTCCTCCAAACTCAATGGGACCACAGAATCAGAACTCCTTATAGGTACAACCTCGGGTCCGATTCAGCACTGGGGTTCCACTAGAAGTGTTAGAGAGATTATGTTGGAATCACTCCTAAACCTTATTCAAGTGTTAGTTACACATATGTAATAGTTAGCTTATTATGGCCTTTATGTTTGTTATTAGCCTTAAGCTTATGTAGAAGGCCCATGAGCTTAGGCCCAAGCCCATAGGAGAAAGGGAAGGAGTAGGAGTGTTGCCCTAGCTCCTTGCCTATAAATACTTTGTAATAACCCTCACTTGAGGGTTGGTTGTTCAAGTTATTCTCTCATTCACTCTCTTTGCTTAAACCGTATTATTACTAACGTGTGTGTGTGTGTATAACTTGTTCAATCGCCTTATCTCTTTCTTATAAACTTGTGTTTGTAAAACTAGTGACCTAACAGTGGTATCAATCGCCAAATAGTTGGGTGTACACTTTTGTTTTGAAGTTTCTTGGTTTTGATCTTACGCGTAAACACAACGTATTCTTTGGTTCGCTTAAAAACTTGTTTTTTACACTTTTTAATCCAAGATTCTTGTACTTTCAACGTTTTAAGGTGTTAAAATACTTGTTTTTGGCAAAAAGTTTCAAACTTTATGCGTGGATCATTGTTTTTGAGCTAGTTTTTATTCGTGGGTATTGTTCTACGCGTATCTGTTTTAAGAGTTTTGGTTCATCAAGTTTCACACTTTTGTGTCTTTTGGTGTTATTGAAGCTATTTCATCACACAAAAACTGGTTTAGAAACATCTTTGAGCAATATCAATTTTACGAGTAAACCTACGCGTAGTAAAACCCTAAAACTACGCGTAAGTATTTCCTTGGTTTGATCTTCTTTTTCGTGGTTTACTCCGTGTTTTCTTGCTTGGATAAGCCTGAAAATACGTCGACTTTGGATATCTTTTGCACTGTGAAGTGTAAAAGATCACTTAGGATAAAACCCTAAAATTACGCATAAGCATAAGCTTACGCGTAGAAATCCTACGCATAAGATTTTTCTTACGCCTAAGCCTAGTCTTACGCATAAGATAATCCTACGCCTAACTTTCTACGCCTAACTTTTGTCTACGCATAACTTTAGCGTCTTTTCCTTACTTACGCGTAAGCTAAATTCTACGCGTAACCTCTAATTGTTACGCGTAACTTTGGTGTTTTTACGCATAAGTGCTACTTGTCTATTGTGATTTCTACGCCTAAGGATACTTCATCAACAAAGGTTCATTCGACTACAAATATCCATTTTTACCTACACAAGTTTTCAAAATGTCACAACCACCATACTCTAACTATTTCCCTTACACTTATTCTCAACGTCCACAACAACTTACTCCACAACATCAACAATGGAATCAACAACAAGCAATTTATCAACAACAATTTAATCAACAACATACTCCACAACTTGCTGCAATTCCCCAACCTCAAATGGTTCAAACACCATCAAGTCTTCAAGTTCAACCGTACACAAATGACTTCAATCAACATCCATCAAGGACCATTATGAAGGAACCCACTTGGTTTGCAAAGATGTTTGAAGCTTTAAGCAGCCAACAATCAATTCATGAGGCTGGATCACTTGATAGACCTCCAATGCTCACTCCAGGAAACTACGATCAATGGGTGATAAGGTTCTTTAGGTTTTGTGATCTAAAGAAGCCACATGGAAAGTTCTTAAAGCAGGTTATCTTGGAAGGTCCATTTGAGATGCCTACTGTCATTGTACCCGGAGATCCAAATGCCATTCCACCAAGAGATGAACAAACGAACATTGCTACTATTGCAGACTTGAATCCTCAAGAACTTCTACACTATGAAGCAGATGAGCTTGCAATGGAATATATCCTCTTAGGATTACCAAACCCAATTCTTCGTAGTGTTGATGCTCAAAAGACTGCAAAGAAAATGTGGGATCATATTCGTCTTCTTATGGAAGGATCTGTACTCAATCAGGAAGACTTGGAATCCAAAATTTACTTGGCTTATGAACACTTCATGATTGAACCTGGAGAGACACTAGAGTCTTATCATCACCATTTTCAGACATCATCAATGATTTGGATAAACACAACATCATCATGCCAAGAATTGCAGTGAATACTAAGTTCCTGAGTAGTCTTGGTCCTGAATGGGAGAAGTATGTCATTTTTCTCCGTCTAGCGAAAAACATGCATCATCTACATATGGATTATTGTACGATTACTTGAAGCCTCATGAAAAGGAAGTTGATAGGAAAGGATTCTCCGTACTCAAATTGCTCCACCGACACATCCAGAAAATCAACAACTTGCCTTATATGCTCAAAACAGTTATTCACCTCAACCAACTGCTACAATCACACCACATAATCCTTCACAGCCTCAATCTCAACAAACTCAATTGGTTCCATACAACAACAACAATGCTCAAGCCCCTGTCAGTGATGCTAATGAGGAATCTGATCCGTTTGAAGCACTGCAACAAGGATTTGCTATGATTGCTAATGCCTTTAGCCGTTATACCAACAAATCCAACAACCGTATTCGTTCCTCATCTAATACAAGGAATCAAGCTGTTGTGAACAATGGACGAGTTGAAGTTCAGAATCGTGGTTATGGTCGTCAGATGGGCGGTGGTCAAGGGTTTAATGCTATGGGTAGGAATAACAACAGAGCTCAAGTGGTGGAACAGGGAAATGCTCAGAATGGGTTGAATGGTCTTCGATGCTACAACTGCAATGAGAAGGGACACCTGGCTAATGCATGCCCAAAGCCAAGGACTAGGGGCAGTGCTTATTTCAAAGAGGCTCTTCTTTTGGCTCTTAAGGATGAAGCTGGTGGAACTCTCACAGACAAAGAACAGAGCTTTATGGCAAATGCTGACTCAAATGATGATATGGAGGACTTGCAGGCCAATGCAGCTGTTATGTTGATGGCTAATATGCATGAGTTACACATGAGTGACACAGGCCCAGTATATGACACTGATGGCTTGTCTCAGGTACCGAACAAACCATATTTATCTCTGATCTCATATCTCCGCCAACATCTGAATCCGGCAAGGCTCATAATGTTCAAAATGCGCCGTCCACATCTCATTCCGACGATTTTCAAATAGACCCCGTAGTTATATTTGACGATCAAGATGACCAAACGGTTTCCCTTGATAATCAAATTGACTCCGTGGTTATAATTGAAGATCTCAGTAATGATCATGTTGAGACTCACGTTGAACACGCCGAACTTTTGCCTCATCCAGATTTTGCTCGTTTAATACAAGACCAACAGACCATAGTGGAAAAATGTCATGCCATTAATCAGGACTTAAAATGCAAAAATGCACTGTTAACCAAGGATTTTGAATGTTTACAAAAGCAACTCAACTTTTTCAAAACTCAAGAAAAACGTGAAAACGGTTTTGAAGCAGCCTTTGCCAAATCTTATCAAAACGAAAAATATTTAGAAAGACAGATGCGTGATCTAGCCGCTTCGAAGAATGCTTTGTTGTCTGAAATAGAACAACTGAAACATGAACATAAAAAGCAAATTAACGCTCTCACCTTGGAAAATCAAAAAGCTAAGGCTGAGTTGTTAACTTGTCAAAAACAGTTCTCTGCATACAAAAAGCATTCAACGAAATGAATAGATGATCATCTTGAAGAAATCATCGGCTTGCAAAACAAACTTAAAGAGTTTAAAACTGTTGTTTACAAACATGGCGAGTCGGTCACAGCCATTGAAAAGTTTACTTTAAAACCCAATCCAAATGGATATGGACCGAATCTTGCTGATTACAAACCTAAGCTTTCAACCAAAGCATTCAAACCAAATCCTGAAGTTTCCAGTGCAGAATATAAAGTTGATAATTCCGTTATGAGTGTTGTTGAATATCATCGTCAAGAGGAATTAGATGCAGAAGACGAGAGTCGATCAAAATTAGAAAAAGTTGTTTACAACAAACCTTTTAACTATTCAAAAGCGATCACTTTCGTCACACCAACGGATTCTTCTAACATACCAAGGGTAATCATTAAAATACTTGAGTCTTCTAATGTTAATCCCCAACCAGATTATGCACAAATTTATGGTCCTTTACCTTCCATCAGTGAAGTAAACTCAAAACCTAAAAATCGCAAAATTCTCAGATATTTTGACATTTTCCTGGCTGACCTCAAAACTTTACAACATGAGATAGAATATCATTCTGAAATCAAAGTTCAACACTTTCAATCGCCTCTAGCGCGAGAACAAAGAGACATTTTTCAGAAAAATCTTTTACCGAATGTTAAAAATTTGAAAAGTTGTGCATTCTCTTGGGAAAGGGACTTTCATAAGGAACTTGGATTAATGAAGGTCGTTTTCGAGAAAACAGAAACATCTATTTCAAACACTAAACGTAAAAAGAAACTGTTAAGAAAAGATGTTGATCGACTCTTGGAAGATGTCATATGTGCTGATGTCCATAATGATGTGTTATTGAATTCTTTGTCATATGCATTTGATCATACCTCTGCTGATACTGTTGATTCTGTGGTAAATGTTGAGACCACTGATAATGTGCTTCAGATCGAGTCCTTAACAGTTGAAAACAAACGATTGTCAAACGAACTTTCAAATGCAATACGTCGTCTTAATTGGTGTCAAAAAGATATTCACGATCAACAACTTGCTTTTCAACACAAAATCGCCCAGTTGCGTGCAAAATCTTCTGATCCTAAAATTGAGCAACTGGATGATCAAAACGTGTCTTTTAAGTGTCAAATCTCAAAATATGAACAAGAACTTGTAAAAGTTAAAAAGGAATATGGTGTCATATTTGATTTACTCAAAAAGACTCGTGATGAAGCATCAAATGAACTTGATCATTATCTTGCACACACTAAAGAAGTTATGCATTTTGCTGGAAATGTTCGGTCTGAAAATCAAGATCTGATTCACACTATCTTCAAGTTAAGAGAAATGTTAGGAAAGTATGAACAACTTCCGCCAACCATCATTAAGAGATTAGCCCCAGCAACACTTAGTACTCATGAACCTAGAATCCCTACTGCCAAATCACAAGTTGCTAACGTGCCTCCTTCTACTGAAACAGGAATAGTTGCGTCTTTTCCAAACGTCCGCACTTCACAGCCTAGGAGCACTACATCGAAGAATAGGAAGTTGCGACCTAAGAAAAGATCAATCAGGAATGCTAAAGTAGAAGAACACCCTAGGACTATGAATAAGACTCACGTTGCCTCCACTATAGATATTGCGTCCGGCAAATGTAATAGAAATAGTGATGTAACGAATGCTAAACCGTTAAGTACTTTTGATATTCAGTCTGATGCACCTTGTGTTATTTGTCGTAAAAGTATGAATTCTGATTGTCATGATAAATGTGTTGCTAAAGCTATCATCTCTCGTTTTAAGAATCCTAAGAACCGGAATACCTCTAGGCCCACTAATCTTTCTAAGTCTGTGCTTGGTAAACTGCCCTCTTTAGATTCTAAGAAACGCATTGTGATCCCTGTAGCTCCAGTTTCACCTCCTAGGAATGTAGTACCACCTAGTGCATTTACTAAGACTAAAGCAAATACTAGTTGGAGATGGCAGAAATGGATATATAACACACTAGGATTTAAGTGGATACCTAAAGCTATTGATGTGTGTATATCTACTATAACTGCTACGGAACCCTCTAACATTTCGGGTTCCACATCTACTTCTATTCCATCTGTGTCGTCTGTGTGTAATGCAGGTGATAGAGATCATTCTCTGGATTGTTGATAGCGGATGTTCCCGACACATGACAGGCAATCTTAAATTGTTATCAAACTTTATTGCAAAGTTCATTGGCACTGTCAGGTTCGGGAATGATCACTTCGCAGCTATCATGGGCTACGGAGACTACATTAATGGGAACATCGAAATAAGCAGGGTTTATTATGTGGAAGGCCTCGGTCACAATCTGTTTTCAGTAGGTCAGTTCTGTGATGGAGATTTGGAGGTTGCTTTCAGGGATAAAACTTGTTTCATTCGTGATCTACAAGGAAACGACCTTATGTATGGCTCGCGTAATTCAAGTCTTTACACTATCTCTATGCAAGACATGGTTGCTTCTTCTCCCATCTGCTTACTTTCAATGGCAACATCAACAAAATCCTGGCTATGGCACCGTCGTCTCTCACATCTAAACTTTCAAACCATCACCAACCTTGCTCGACACAAACTAGTTGAAGGACTCCCACGGTTTCGGTATTCTAAAGATCACCTTTGCTCAGCTTGTGAACAAGGCAAAAGCACTCATGCTCATTTTCCTTCAAAGGTGGAACACAGCTCTCAGCATGTGCTTCATCTTCTTCACATGGATTTGTGTGGCCCGATGCGCGTGCAAACGATCAATGGCAAACGCTACATCTTAGTAATTGTTGATGACTATTCACGCTGGACTTGGGTCTACTTTCTTTGAAGCAAAGATCAAGCTCCACAGATGATCATCACCTTTCTCACGAAAATACAAGTTTAGTTACGAAACACCGTTCGGACTAATCGAACGGAACAAGGAACTGAATTTGTTAACCAAAACCTTCGTGAATTCTATGAGAAAGGGGGAATTCAGCATCAAACATCTATTGCACGTACACCCGAACAAAGCGGAATTGTTGAAAGACGAAACCGAACGTTAGTGGAAGCTGCAAGAACAATGTTAATCAATGCTAAACTTCCAGATTACTTATGGGCAGAAGCTGTATCTACTGCATGCTATACTCCACAACAGAAAACCGAATCTCAAACACTTTCATGTATTTGGATCTCTTTGCTATCCGAATAATGATCGTGATGACTTTGGAAAGCTCAAAGCCAAAGCTGACATTGGAGTCTTTATCGGATATTGTGATAATTCAAAAGGTTTCCGAATCTGGAATCGTCGTACAAAACAGGTGACGGAAACGATTCATGCTCATTTTGATGAACTTACGGAGATGGCTTCTGAGTATACCAGCTTGGAACCCGGACACAACCGCTTAAACTTCCCCTAAACCCCATCATCAGCTGAACAAAGCCCCCAGCTTACTCGTCAACAAATGGAAAGGTTATTTGCTCCACTGTTCAATGACGATATTGATGAACGTGATCCAGGTGTATCCGCTGTTTCCGTTGCTCAACCTGATAATACTCTTATACCCGATACACCTGCTACAACAACTACTGTTGCAGATGCACCTACACCAGTTGACTCCACCACAACAGTTGAACAAACCGCTTCCAACAATGATGAAGCGGCTGATGATATTCTGAATGTAGTACCCCCACCTGCAAATTTTGATCCAAATGCGTTCTTCAACCCGTTTGCTAATGAGACTGCTGCACCAGATGTCGCGGAATCTTCAACAAACCATTTGAATCCTCAGAATCTGCACAATGTATACCAACATCAACCCTCCACACATAGATGGACGAAAGACCATCCTCTGGAAAACATTATTGGCAACCCGAATCAACCAGTCGTTACGAGACAACGTCTTCACACAGACGATGAACATTGCATTTATGCACTCACTGTCTGCCAATCTGAACCTAAAAACATCAAAGACGCAATGACAAAAGACAACTGGATTGAATCCATGCAAGAAGAACTCAACCAATTCAAACGTCTTGAAGTATGGGAACTGGTTGAAAGACCAACAGGAGTCTACGTCATTGGTCTCAAATGGATTTGGAAAAACAAATTGGATGCTGAAGGAAATGTTATCAGAAATAAGTCACGTCCGGTGGCTAAGGGTTATCGTCAGGAAGAGGGTATTGACTTTGAAGAATCTTTTGCTCCGTTTGCTCGTCTTGAGGCTGTTCGGATATTTCTAGCGTTCGCGGCTCATATGAATATGACGGTCTATCAGATGGATGTCAAAACTGCGTTTCTCAATGGACAACTTAAAGAAACGGTTTATGTCAGCCAACCAGATGGATTCGTTGATCCTGAGTTTCCGAATCACGTCTACAAACTGAACAAAGCTCTGTATGGTCTCAAACAAGCTCCTCGGGCATGGTACGATAAGCTATCATCCTTCCTCATTTCTAATAATTTCACCAAAGGTTCGGTTGACCCAACTCTTTTTATACAATATCACGGGGCACATATCTTAATTGTTCAAATTTACGTGGATGACATCATTTTTGGGTCTACACATAAAAAGTTTTCAATCGCTTTTGCAAAACTAATGAAGAAAATTTTGAAATGTCCATGATGGGTGAACTCACGTTCTTTCTCGGACTGCAAGTTCATCAATCACCCCGTGGTATTTTCCTGAGTCAGTCCAAATATGCCCTTGAATTGTTAAACAAATTTGGAATGAAAACCTGTGACACCTATGCCACACCAATGGCTCATACCAAGAAGCTAGACGCTGATTTACATGGGAAATTGGTGGACCCTACAAATACCGTAGTATTATTGGGTCTCTCATGTATCTAACAGCTAGCAGACCTGATATTGTCTTTGCCGTATATCTTTGCTCTCGTTATCAGTTGCGACCAACTGAAACCCACCTCTCTGAGGCTAAAAGAATCCTTCGATACATAAAGGGAACCATTAACTTTGGGATCTGGTATCCGAAGGATTCTGGTTTTGAACTAATCGCTTTTCAGACGCTGACCACGCAGGATGCTTAGACTCACAAAAAAGTACTTCAGGAGCTTTACAATTTCTTGGTGATAAACTGGTGTCATGGCAATCGAAGAAGCAGGATTGTACATCGCTGTCCTCAACCGAAGCAGAATATGTAGCCATGTCGGCGTGTTGTGCTCAAGTCATTTGGATGAGAACACAACTCAAAGACTATGGTTACGTATTTGACAGAATCCCGATGTACTGCGACAATCGGAGTGCCATTGCGATCTCGTGCAACTTAGTTCAGCACTCAAAATCAAAGCACATCGATCTTCGATATCATTTCATCAAGGATCACGTAGAACAGGGTACTGTTGAATTATATTTTGTGGGTACAGAATACCAATTGGCAGATCTTCTCACCAAAGCCTTGCCTCCCGCTAGGTTTAATGAGTTGGTCCACCGGATTGGTATGAGGTGTTTGACTCAAGAGGAATTGGATGACCTCCTAAAACAGTCTTAAAAACCTGTCAAACACCAAAATCTCTTTTGTAAATAATTTTTTCAAAAAAATAAATAAATAAATAAATAATACAAAAATATAAAACCTATAAAACAACAAAAATATTCTTCTAATCTACTTTTCTTTCAACATGGCAAGTACATTTCTTCCGTCAACACTTTAATCTTTCAAAATTCAGTATTTTTCCGATCAAGTGTTGAGGGGGAGAATACAAAGACTTAACTGTTTCAAAACATCTGTGTACTTGCATGTTATCTTATCCCGGTTGTTTCTTTTATCAATGGTGGTAAACTTTTCTGGTTAAACTGACACTCCTCGGACTAAAATTTATAACCTTTCATCATTTATTAAGTCGAGGGGGAGTGTCGTCAAAGTTTCTTTCTTAAAAATCTCTGTTTGATAACCAAAATGGAAGTTAAATGGCTTTGTATGAAAAAGGAAAAGGTGGAGGGACCATAAATGTCAAAATGTTAAAGTTATTTTAATAAAAACACTTTCCACCTAACAATCTCTCTTCACATTTAATACTCCTAACCTAAATAATCCTACGAACCAAAATCGTTCAAGAAATCCGTGCTTTAGATCATCATCTTGTAAATGTTTTCATGATGTTAACGATAATACAAGCTAAGGTTTTGAATTTCAAGCAAATCCTACGGCTAAAACGTTTGTTATGCGTGATTATGTGTTCTACGCATAAGCGTATGAACACACAATCATTGTGAGTGTGTTTTTGGTTGAAAAGAAAGTGTCAAAACGTGTTTTTAACAACAAGGATACTATTTTTACCCTCTAAATCCACCCAGAAACACGAATTGATGATTTTTGAATATTAGGGTTTATGAGTCGATTTGGGTGTTTACAAATGTGAAGGTTTTTGGTCAAAAAGATTGTTGTGTGATGTTCATATCATGTTGAATTAATGATTTCCAGGCCCTATAACAACCCAGAAACACTAATTTAATCAGAATTAGGAATTAGGGTTTAATGTTCTTGAGTTTGGGTATTTTTGATTCACCACGATTTAGATGTTATAACTTGGTTTATAGACTCTCACAACATCTTAGAACTACCAGAAATTGTTTGGTGCAAATCCCATGGCTAGAAAGTTTATGCGTAATTCATAACCCTTGACCTACGCGTATGAATTCCTACGCATAAATGTTTAACGTATTTTCATGCCATGATTTGTTGTAAACTGAATATACGTGTTAAGATTACTGATATGATGATTTTATTTCAGGCTTGCTACGCTTAAAAAATCAGAATCAAGGTCATTTGAATCTCTACGCATAAGGATCACCTTACGCGTAGAAAGTTATGCGTAAGAGAAATCCTACGCGTAACTATTCGCGTAAGGTTCTACAATGGGACTACGCGTATCCTGTGAAGGATATGCGTAAACAGTGATCTTTACGCATAAGGTCTACTCTTACGAGTAAGCCTTACGCGTAAGGTTCTTATACGCTTACGCGTAAGCTCTACGCATAAGGTTCCCTTTTCCTACGCGTAACATTTCTTACGCGTAAGTTAGGATCCTACGCATAAGCTTTCGTCTACGCATATACAACTCCTGTTTACGCGTAACTTTATCATTTCTACGCCTATGCCTGGATTGACCTTCATAATGAGTTGTTACGTGTACAAACTTGTTAATAAAATAATCATATCGTCACGAAACCAATAATGTCACTAATAAACTTAAACGTTTGATGTGTTGTGAACTATAAGTGATAACATAAACTTTAAAACTTAAAGTTAACTAACTCACAAAACATTTCACGACGTCATTGGACTATTGGACAAACAAGTGACTTAGGACTCGTAACAATCATTGACACTGTACATTCAATTACTAGACAATAAGACCTTCTGTTGACTAACATTATGTCTCTCGATATGTTGGTTCTTTTGGCTAATGTTATTTCAGATCACGACATGGCTGAACAAATTAATGTGGATGCATCAGAAGTTCTTACAATTGCTGATATCTTTCCAGAAGGTTATCCGAGAAAGATTGGAAAGAACAACCTTAGGGTTGACTTTGATACCCTCACATGCTCAGAATCTTCTTGTCTCATTGCAGTGGATATTCTCAGGAATCATCCCTACCAGAACATGCTCTCACACTCTGCCACAGTTCCAGAGGTCTACATTCAACAATTCTGGGATTCTATGCAGAGGATCATTGGTCAAAGTGCAGTGAATGTGACACTTAATCAAAAACAAGTCACTATCACTCCTGCTGACTTACGGGCTGTTCTCATCATTCCTGACATCGCTCCAACCGACTTCTTTGCTACCCCTACTGAAGAGACAGTCCTGAAATTCTTGATAGATATTGGTTATGATGAAGCTTCAGGAATCATTACTAAGCACTCTCACGTGGAGCTGAAGAATATTCCTCAACCATGGAGAACACTCTACATGATCATCACCAAATCGGTCTCTGGTCGTGACAGTGGCTATGAGCATCCCAAGCTCATGGAACTGCAAATTTTTTGGTCGTTGATCAACAAGAAGGACATTGAAATCGAAGCACTGAGATGAGAATGACAAGATGCAGAATGAAAGGGAATACATACAGAAGCTCATGCAGGATGATCTACAAGGGAAGATGGACAGAATGATCGAAGACTACACTCACAAGTACCTTCTGGATATCGTTCCTAAAGTCACAAAGGAGATGTTTACCAGACAACTATATCCGAATCTTATGCAGATAGCCAAGCAAACTATAAGATCAACACCCTTAACCGTCACAATCAATACATCTGATCCTGTAGTTTTCTCGGATAATGAATTGGTGGCCAAGCTTGTCACACAAATGTCTAAACGATCTGGGACATTTACTTCTGATGAAGGAAAGCTGTTTCAAGCATTGCTGGACTACCAACTCCAAGAAGCATGCAGATTCGAAGCTGAAAAGTCTAAACGTCCTAGAGACGATGAAGATAAGGATTAGGATAAGAATGATGAAGCTAAACGACAGAAGAAGTCTGGTGAATCATCTTTTATGCCTCCACCTCCCCAACGGCCTCCTGCTCAACAAAGATCTCCTCCTCGTTCTTCTACTGATAAACCTCAGGACGATTCCGAGTTACCACCCCAGACTCAGAAAACAGGTGATCACTTTGAGTATACGGGTGGTGACAATGAAGAGGTCCTTGAGCCCCTACAACAACCCACCTCTCCCAAACAAGTAAAGAAACCAGAACCCTCATCTAGGCCTAAGAAACAGAAGAAAAAGGCGCCCAAGGCAGACGTCCTATCATGGCTAGATGAAGACACCACAGAGGAATTTGAATGGTTTTCTACACTTGTCAATTCCACTCCCTACCCTGAAGACGGTCAAGATCTGGTAGATGGTAATACATTGGAGCATGCTAAGATTATGCAAGAAAAGTTCCATGTGAAGAAGATGACGAAATCCGAGTTGAGGCGAATCAAGAATGATGCTTTTCAACTGTGGAAAGACAGCTCATAAAGTGCCATCGAGGTCGAATATCACCTTGAAAACATTGCTCGAGCTATGTCTAACAACATGGATTGGCTCAACCCAGAAGCAAACATCGACTTCACCAAACGGGACAATCCTCCATACTACACCGACTGGTTAAAACCTCTACCAACAATTGGCCAACCAGATGAACCAAGGATTCCATTCAGACACTTCTTCAACAAAGACCTGGAATTTCTTCTTCATGGTGGCGATGATTCAAGGAAGTATGCTACATCTCTGACACTTCCATTCCCAGCAATCGAATACTCAAACTGTATAGCTATCGAGGAACGTGCCAATCACTTGTTCTCCAACAAAGTGGAAGCCTACGACCGAGATGCACTGTACGGGATTCATCATTGGCCAGAACGCCGAAGAATCTACTACAGAAGCTGCCAGGTTCAGAAGTCTCAACATGCAGTATTCAGTTCTAAAAGTATCGTTGCCATCATACACGTCGATCTTTCATCTAAGTGGGACTACACCTTCCTAAAGAATATCGTGGTCAAACGACAAGATGAAAGGGATTATTTATTTTCTGAAGCTGACTTTGAGAATTTGTCCATCAACGACATCGAAGACATGTACCTTGCCAAAGTACAGGGTCATATGAGATAATTCTCCACTGCAGTACAACGTGAATTCATCAAGTCAGTGCTCATCTTCATCAGACGCATAGTTATCCAAGAACGTGTAGAAGATCTCCAGCTGGCAGTTGAATCTTATCAGACCCGTGTCAACTTCACTCCACCGCAGCTTGATCTACCCGACATCAACCAACTTCCACAATATACGCTCATCAGCAAACCTTTCGGCGTCGTTTACCGCAGTGAACTTCAAAGAAATTGCTTGATGGCGTGCAGAGATCTTCATAAGTTTGGAGATCACACGTTGAAGATGGTTAGGGACGGATTGGCTTACCGGTTGAAGGATATACACCAAAAGATCGGGTCTCCTAAGCGATGGAATTCTCAAGATCGGAGGGACGTGAAGAGAATCATCACCATGATTGATGAACGGTTGTATCGAAGGGATCAGTTCAGAAGACTGGAAAGCTATGTTGGTGGTCGACCCAGGAGAAATATCATTGGCTTTCAACGCCCGACTCACACTCCTGGCGACATCTCTGGACTACCTGGTACCCCTTAAACTGCTTCTTTCATTATCAATTTGGATGTATGATTTATCATGTCTATGGCTTGTGCACACATTACAGTGTACAACCCGTACTTGTAAATAAAGGACCCTGTGGTACGCCTCAGTGCCACAATCCTTAGAAAAGGAGCGAAAGCTTCTTACTTTTGAGTAAAACCTATCAAACCTTTCTTTTTTCAAGGTTTTGCTCAAAAGAACAAGTACTTTCCCTTATGATTTTCAAAACCTCAACCGTTTATATCACTCGTTGAGGGGGAGTACTTGACTTAAAACTTTGTTCACAAATTGTTCAAAATGGTCATTCTTCCCGCAACACTCGAAATGGTCATATTTATTCTCAACTTTTCAAAAATGACATTTTATATGCCATTTTTGAGGGGGAGAAAATACGTGATAAGAAATATGTTGTGTCAATTCAAATGAATCTTTGTGCTATAAGACTTAACCCATGAATTGACGAGATCTTAACTGTTAGTAACTCGAAAAGACTTGTCTGGGACGGGTAATAATTTCAAGCTAGTTCGCTAGTGATGTAAACGTGTCTCGCAAAGGACTTGTCTGAATAGAATGTACCATTCGGGAAACTCTTGGTAGACATGAACTCTGACGGGTTTGACAACCTTTCGAGGATTGTCTACACCTTCAAGGTAGTTATTAGAGCGGGGGAATGTCTATCTTGAGTTGATCAATTCAAAATGTGCGCGCTCTTTCCTCACTGTGCATTTTAACCGTTAAAACTCTTAAGCACATGTGGAGGGGGAGTATTTATGCAAAATCTTATCTCAACAGTGGTACTAAAATGTTTTTCATTCACAAACACTTTGAGAGATTTTTCACAACAGTGGTTTTTATGGCAACATAGGTTAGTCATGGAGTTATAAGGTGACTAAGGTTAGGAATAACCGTCCTATGATCCGCCAGAGCCGGAGGGATCTACCCCAGGACACCATAAATAGTTAGTATTTAGAAGTCCTTAGGTATGATTGTAAAAAGGAGAAAATGAGAATCGGAGAAAGACGGAGTTGAAGAATTAAAAAGAAATGCAAAGAAAAGGGTGAAAAGAAATAGCCCTCCAGATTATTCAACTTAGGGCAGACACCGGGTTCAATTCATATGCTACTAGTGGTCACTTAGTGACGCTGGTATTGAAGATTAAAAGTCGTCATGGACCCAGTGACGCATGCACTAAACCTTCTTAACCACTCAAGTTTCTCTCAACAGAAGCATGTTTCATTTTCACAGGGAACCCTAAGTAAACTATCGGCTTTTTCTTAGAGATTGCTGGTATTGAAGAAGGAGACCCTCTCCCTAGTCTCCGCTCAGGAAAACCAAAATGCACTATTGAGTCTAGAGCCACGAGATTCATCAAAAGATCTCTTAGGTACACTTGACATTTCATCACTTGATATTCAACAATAAGAATTTCAGTGGTACATTATCGAGTCCTTCACAGATCTTAGCAATCTGTCGAGAACATTTATGAGAGGTTCACATTTGTGATCCTCAGTGATTGAATGGAAACTCCTGCCAGGGTCAACATCAAACAGCCCTGACAGCAGGTCGCTTCGGCAACTCCCCGTGGATTGCGCTTAGTGGTCTCAAACGGTCTACAGTCGTGAGGTGATGCTTCGGTGTACCTCAGTGACTCATCTGAATCGTAGGTGTACTTCGGTACATCGTGTTATCTCACTTGTGGGACTCTGATTCAGGAACGGCCTTTGTAAGAATTAGAGTTGTGTTTTCACACTATGCTGTTAACACTCTCGAAGTTCAAACTTGTAAGTGCCGGAATCCGCTTATTACTAACCGTTTTTATGTTTACTTCTTATGGAAGCTCTGGAGCGGAATGATCGTGCAGATTCTTCTCATACTCACGCCAACATCATCACTAATGGAAGTTCTATCCTAAAGCAACACAACAGTCAGAATGATTCTTCGTCAAATCAAAGAATCTACAAAGTTAAAGACTTAAAGAACTTCATCAGTACTGAATTCAAACGTCAAAAGAGCGTGTGAGCATGTTGAAGAATGACGTGGAGACACTGTAGCAGCGAAGCAGACCTGAGGCAGATTTGATGCAGACAACAACATACTATCACTTTCATCACAAAGAACAATGATCAAAGAACAAAGTTAAAGATGACGTCAAAGCATAACTGTTCAAAGTAAACTATCTCTCTACACTGGGGAGATTGTTCAAATCAAGGCAATTCTTCTCACAAGAAAGAAGAATGTCAGAAGACGTCAAAGCTAATATTACATCAACGCCTTTACCGTTTTTCATCACCAACACTTGAGTGTTTGTTACTCATATGTAATAACACTTGAGGGGGAGATTGTTGGAATCACTCCTAAACCTTATTCAAGTGTTAGTTACACATATGTAATAGTTAGCTTATTATGGCCTTTATGTTTGTTATTAGCCTTAAGCTTATGTAGAAGGCCCATGAGCTTAGGCCCAAGCCCATAGGAGAAAGGGAAGGAGTAGGAGTGTTGCCCTAGCTCATTGCCTATAAATACTTTGTAATAACCCTCACTTAAGGGTTGGTTGTTCAAGTTATTCTCTCATTCACTCTCTTTGCTTAAACCGTATTATTACTAACGTGTGTGTGTGTGTATAACTTGTTCAATCGCCTTATCTCTTTCTTATAAACTTGTGTTTGTAAAACTAGTGACCTAACAGATTAGCCTCAGCTAGCAGTTCAGCGACACGCTGCGACACTAGCTGATCAATGTGGGTTGGTGTTACATATTGGATTTCACATACACATCATAACATTAACACATAGGCGTATAGATGATTTAAGAGAGAGAGAAAGTGGGATATTCTAGAAAGAGAAACTCATGTAAGGTTAGATTACCAAAGAACATCCAACCCTCTACCTTGCAAGGTAGAGGGTATTTATAGGTTACAAAATAAACGACCTCCTGACGGCCTGTGGATCAGGTATACAATGGGTAAAGACCCGTCCTTCCTCCACGGTGTTGCACTAAACTAAATAACTAACTAAATGACTAGTAAATAACGTAATGTCTACGAGCTAACTTATGCTAGATAATATTTGGGGTAACCGATACTTCACTAGGGAATTTCTAATTCCTAACAATCTCCCCCTAAGGGAGGTCACCCCATGTTTTACATTTTGATTCCTAGCATTCTAATTAATCTTCAGTCTTGAGCTCGCAGACTTTTCTTCTTCAAAGTACTCAAACTATGTGTTTCTGTGATGATTTCATCATTGTTCAACTAAGATGTATGTTTCGTGGAGGTTATTGATCTGATCCACCATGATGACCCTTTTGAGCATTACTGGAGATCATCAGCCACTGCAGATCTCAGCATCACCCATTGTTGTGTTTCCCGCATATGATATTGAGACATTTGGACCGACATGCTCACATTCTGGATCATGATTTCTTCTTATCAGAGTAGCGAAAGCTTTCGATGATTCATGAGATTGGCAGTAGCTTAGCATAAGCATGGAGTGAAAATATCAGAGTCATTGATGCACCAATCATGATTTCTTTGAATGTGTTGTGTGAGCATGAGGTTATGGATTGACCGCTCCATTCTGATCAGCTGCAAACGTCGGGGTGGACCTGTATAAGACAGTTAGCAATAAAGAGTACGAAAGTGTCTTTGATCACTTTCGTTGAATTGAGGTACACGGCCCACGGTTCCCCGTTGATCAGTACAAGTACTGCCTGTGATCAGGTATAATTCTGAAGAATTTCCTTGACAGGGTTTCGCAGCTGCTCTAGCCGTTCTCAAACCGGAACGTCTCAAAGAAGACAACACAGAGTGAGTGAATCAGCGAATAGAGGTTCACTGATTTATGAAAAGAGATTTGAGAAACAATCGTGTATCGCTCAATAGAAATTGTTTTTGCAATATGATGAGTGTGCAAATACTCATCATTTTTGTACTGTTTAGAATGCCAAAAACATCTGAAAACACTCAGAAATGCATCAAAATGATGAAAATATCACAAATAAGTGTTTTATGTGTTTTAAATGCAAAAATACCAAAATCAGATGAAAAACGTATTAAGTTTGCATAATTGGCAGTTTTAGTCCCCCAAGTTTCAAAAGTTGTCAAAAATAGTCCCTGGTAAATCAAAATAAAGAAAAATATCATTTAAAGTCCTTAGGGATTCATGAGTTGTCAAAATTGGTCCTTGAAGTTTAAAAATTGCAAAATTACAACTTAGGTCCCTAAACTTTGAAAAATGACAAAAATAGTCCTTGGATATTTAAAAATGGAATTTTATGCAAAAGTGGTCCTTGTACTATTCAAATATGGCAGGATTGGTCCTTATGTTAACTTTGGAATATTGGCAAGATCAGTCCTCTAGTTTGGTGGAATTTCATGATTGGTCCTTGTGATTATTAAGCTACAAACGGACCCTTGGTTATTATTAGCCCAATCCCAACCAAGCCCAACACCCGTTAATAATAAACGGTCAAAAAAGGTCAAACCCGCCAAAACCAGTGACACTGTTCACTCTCTTCTCCATCACATGCATTTCAAAAACCAGTGGTTTTACCACCACTTGTCCACCTTTCCACCTGTCTTTCCACTTGTATACCATCTCCCCTCCACCTCCACAATCCCCCAAACTTCTTTAAATGCCAAAAACCTGCTCTTGACTATTTTGGCGCCAAAACTCCAAATGGATGGTTCTGATGATTTTGACCAATCCAATGGTTGGAATGAGGTGGGATATGTTCAGAGATGTCGACAAAGCTGAAAATGATCATTATAAAGCAATGAAGAAGCAATGTGAAGATCTATCTAGTGTAATTTTAATTTCTTATGTCATTTTAGCTTAAATTTAAATTCCAGTGTATGTTTTATCTTTCAAATCTTGTATTTCAAGTTTTCAGTGTACAATAAATCTTTTGTGATCATCAATTACAGTTTTAAGTTTCATTTCAGTTTGTTCAATTTTCAAAGTTCAAAAATCTCATGATAGTTTGAATGTTGTTTGTAGATGTTATCTTGGATTCATAAACCCACATAAGCTCCTAGAAAGCTTATTAAAGCTTTTAGTAACCTTAAAATCAGTTTAGAAGCAAAACTCAAGAAAATACAAAAAAAATACAAATAAATCAGTCAAAAATCAAAAATCCATGGAGATGGTGCAAGTAAGCTGAAGCAGTCTGATTATTGGATGGAAATGGGTTAGTGAACCTGTGGAGGTTCTATAGGAAGTATTACTTGGTCCTTGTTCTTGGTTTTCAGCTAAATTCAAATTGTAAGCCCTTTTAAGCTATTTTGGCATTTCACTTTTAAAGTCATTTGTTAGCCTAAATCTTTGTATCTTTATATTTCTTAGCTGTAGTTAAGTAAAAGTATCCAATAAAATAGTTAGTTTGTTCTTTAAAATTGGTAGTTGATATAAATTTTATTTTAACTGTCTTATTAGAATAATTGTCAATTCTAAGTTTCATGTTGTTATTACTGTTGTTTAATGCTTATTTAGCTTCAATAAATGATAATATAAGGTTAGGAATCAATGGCATGGTCTTAATATTTGTTAAGCTTTGAAAAACTTCTTAACAGATAAGTTAAGGGGTGTTTGGTTTCATTTGTTTAACTGTGTTATAGGTTCCTTAACCCTTTGTTCTTGCTTGTTATTTGTCAAACTAGGTCTAAATAACTCAGTGCAACAATAAAACTCAGTCCTTATTTGGTAAAAAGTCAAAAGTACCTTTAATCCAATCTTACTTATTAACTGTTGGATTTTAAAGTTCTATGATCATGGTTTTGTGTTCATAAGTTGTTATTGTTGATCAAGTCAGTCTTAATCCACCTTAATACATCATAATCAGTTGGTAGGATCAATCCAAAACTCATAAAAGTCAACTTGATAGTGTAAATTAAAAAGTCAAATTTTCAGTTTGGTCGTTTTTTAATAAACTAGATTATTTTCTATAGGACTTAATATTAAGCTTCAATATTTGAGCTTTTGGAATAGTAAAATACAACTGCTCAGATTTATCCTTGTATTTTTAATATTTTCTAATTAGCTTATTTAATAGCTTATTTTTCAGCTTATTTCAAGTACCTTTTCAAAAACTTGCCCTGTACACAGTTTCATGGCCATTTTTACAAGCTCTCACAGAGCTTATTAGTTAGCATAAGCTTGTGAAATTTGGTTCTTTGGAAAGCTAACCAAGCTGTCTTGAAGTCCCAAGCTTAATTTTCCATTTTGTAGCTTATTTGCTAGGGCTGCATATAGCTTTTTCTTTGTCCCATTTTCTTGTATACACTGAATAACCCAGTGCTAACAAGCTTTTTCTCAAGCTCTTCACAAGCTCATTAGTGAACCATAGTAAGTGAGCTTGGACTTTTTGGATAGACCACCAACCCAGCTTGTTGACTCAGTCTTTGTTTTGAGCTTTTGAGCTTATTTCCTTAGCTTAAATTGCCCTACAAAAACTCCACAGGACTGTTTGGTACAAGGGTATCTAATAAGTGCTTATTAGCTTATAAATAGCTTATCAGTGTTGATATTTGCATCTTTTAGTTTCATTTGAGTAGTTTTAGCTTATTACATCTTATTTCAGCCTTTGTTTCAAGCTTGTAAACTTGTTTGAGCTTAAAAACATCAAATAAGCTCATAAGTACACTGTTGAGCTTTTAAGCTCTTAATCAGATTATTTTTAAGTTTGAAAATTTTTGTCTTTATTAAAGTTGCTTAATATCAGTGGTATAATAGTTTTCAAAAATAAAAATCACAAAAACATCATTTTTTAAAATAGTGATAGCGTTTATTTAATAGAATTTAGCTTTTTAATTTTCTTTTCAGCTTATTATTAAGCACTTCTTGTTTTTATAATTTTCATAGCTTTCTGTCATCCTAGGGTATTTTTAGAAAAAGTTTCATAATTTTCTCTGTTTATTTAGTATTTATTAAAATTCAAAATAGTTAAAAGTATTAAATAATTAATAAAAAAATAAATAAAAAAACATAAAAAATATCTTTTCAGTTTTAAAATTAGTTTTATAATATTTTAGATTTTTCTAAGTCATAATTTTATTTTTCTAGCTTTATTTCATATTTTATCATATTCTAGGTTATTATTAAATAGTTAAAAATAGTTTTTAATTAATAATAATTAAATAAATAGTTTTAAAAATAATTTTCTTTTTCTAATAATTTTATTTTATTTTTAGGATTCCAAAAATATCATTTTCATATTTTTAGGTCTTTTATTTCTTAGAATTCACGTTTTATTTTGTACGTTTACGTAGTTTATTAAACGTACGTATTTACGTTTGTTAATCTAATTGTTGTGCTTTACAATTCTGTATCCAAATATCATTCCAATCAATCAGTAGTGTAATTATTCACAAAAATCCTTACTGATCACTATCCTTAGTGATTATTCGACATCTGAAAGTGTTGAACACCATTAATCCTCCGTGGGACTTAACGACCTGAGGTAACACTATACTCTCCAGATCTAAATTGTATTGTTTCTGAGCTGTTTGAAGTTTATTACGGTTGACCATTCACAAGTGGTTAGCTTGTGTGATAAAACTTGACGGTTCCGCACCAATCAAATTTTGGCGCCGCTGCCGGGGAGGCTTTCGCGTGTTTTAAGCAATCAGACCCGTACTTGCACATATACCACCTTTTGTAAACAGTTTTTTGTAAAGTTATCAAAAAGTTTATTAACACTTTTCCTAAAGTGTTAACAACACCAAAAAAAATATAAAACAACAAAACAATCGTAACGTTTTCTAGCTTGTGTTTCCTTTAAGGTGATTCTTAAAGAGATACGATTTGGTTAAACAAGACGATACCAAAAATATTTTCCAAAAGTTTTTAAACCATTAGCACAAATCCATACCTACGCCTTTTCAAGTGGTACTTAAATACATAAAAATCAACCACCGCAAATCAAGGCAGTACACCTACCAACTGGGGGTGTGACCATAATAAGTTTCCGAACCAAAGATTTAAAACTTGCCTTTGTGTCCTTGTGATTTGGTGTACCTTTTCAAAGAAGCCATTTCATTTGTGATTATTGGTTAAGTTCACTTGTCGTTTTGCCTCGCATTTGTTTTGAAAATTGATTTTTAAACTTAGTGCATGCGCATTCGTTCTTCCAGCTCTACAAGTCCACTTTCTGAGCTTGCAAATATTCCTCGTAGACGTAGAGGACGTTCTGCTCCTTCAGCCGTGACTGAGGAACGTCTAACACCATCACCCCCTGTCGTAATGGCAGAAGACAAGCCGATGAATGAGCTTCTCCAAGCACCCATCGAGGGTTACGGAGATGCCATTATTGTCCCAGCCATCATGGCTGATACCTTTGAGCTCAAAACCGGGTTGCTTAATCTGGTAACCCAAAGCCAATTTTATGGTTTTGAGCGGGATGATCCTCATGCACATATTCGATGGTTTAACAAGATTGCATCTACCATCAAATACAAGAATGTCCCACATGAAGCAATTAAGCTTCTTCTGTTCCCATTTTCTCTAGAGGGACAAGCCCGGAATTGGCTTGAGAAACAACCCCCTCGTTCCATTGAGACATGGGAAGATCTAGTCACTAAGTTTGTTAACGAATTCTATCCTCCATCCCGAACTACAAGTCTTAAGAACGAGATAATGAAATTTTCTCAAAGATTTGATGAATCATTCGGGGAGGCATGGGATCGTTACAAAGAGTTGCTCCGCAAGTGTCCGCATCATGGTTTTACCGAGTTAATGCGCCACTACTACACAAAAGGCTATAAACACCCCCAAATAGAGACTGGTTATATAAAACCCTATTCCTATAATAAAAAACTAGCGGGAATGAAAGGAACTGAGATTGGTTTTTTTTTTAAAAACTAGTTCTCATAAGACAAAACACATAAAAACTGGGTTTGCGGGCAAAAACCGGTTTTTTTACACAATCAAAGACACTGGTGTTTAACTAACAATTTTTCTCTATCTATTTATGTTATAGACATCGTTTTTAAAGAAATAACCCGGTTCTATTACTTTGGGCGGTTTCAATTTTTTTTTAACTAAGGGCGGTTTAATTCAACTTTTCAATTGAGTGTGATTAATTCAACTGTTTCATTTGACAAAAAGCACACACACCGTCAATTTGAGATCTCAAGCTTATATTTTGCTATTCATCTTACTCCACTACCCTCCCTCCCTTAACAATGGGATTGCAAAATATTAATTTTAGATCTGATCAGCCAAATGATAATAAGAATGGCGGTGGTGTCACCATTATTGAAATATAAGCTTGTACTTTTGGGGGATCAATCAGCCGGTAAAACAAGTATCATCACCAGATTCATCTCTGACAAATTTGATACCACCTATCAGGTAACCTTATCTAGCTACCTATAATTTTCATCATCAATTTATGCATGGTGAAATCAATGTTTTCGTATTATTATATATTAAACAGTTGGTTTTGGATCCCTCTAATTGTATACACTATTTCATGTTCGGATCCTCCTTTTTAATTTTAGATGTATTCATTCTATCTTTTCCCTCATTATTTATTATGTTTTTGGCTATATTTACTGCAGGTCACCATTGGAAATGATTGCTTGTAAAAAACAATGTACCTTGAAGATAGAACTGTTCGCTTACAACTTTGGTAATGGTGAGTTGTAACTTGTATCCCCTTCATGTTAATCTGTTAGATTTTTAATTGAAACATAGGGTTGGGTATATGTGTGCTGAACTTATGCTTATTATATTTGTTTTGGGTTATGTAGCTTTATTTTGAGGGTTAGTTGTACGCTCAATCTTTGTATGTGTATGTATATTGTAGTCTTGTTACTTTGAGGCTTAATTGAAACTTAGACCTAATTGAAGAGAGTTAATTTATGTTATATTGCTGTGTGACTTTTTATAAACAAATTAATGTTATTTAAAGTTTTTGTAAAGTTTAGAGTTTAATGACTACTCTATTAGATATTTACTTGCTGTTAGGGATGAGCGCGGTACCATTTTGGTACCGTATCGACACCGTTTTTGGTGTACCATATTTTTTCCCGACTTAAATTCGAAGTCCCGTTCTTGGAACCGTATCTTAAACCAGTACCGTATCGGTTCTGGTACCGGTTTCGGTACTGGTTCTAGTACAACGATACTAAAACGGGTAAAGAACCGTGTAACTTAGTTTGTTTCTCCCAAATTTGGTTCACTTGTTAGGCTCTTCATATTTCATACACGATGGTATACTTCCCAGGTTAAAGATTTGCTTAAACACTACTTTGGTCAGCGTCTTTAGAATGGCAGGCTGGTAGCACAGTGATGAAGTACACAACATAAAGCTGAGGTAATCAGACCGGTCAACAACGTTTCTTAATGGCCGGTTTTGCTTTACTTGTTTCCTTCTTGCGTTAGCTATCTCTAAGCATTGCTAGCAAAAGACTATATGAGACCCATGAATTAACTACCATTATGTACTTAGACAAATACCTATAATATGATGTAACTACATGATGTATTTAATTAAGCTACAAATACAACTTTTTAATGTTATAACAAACTAGAAGCCATGAGTTTAAATTTATTTTGATACGTTTAATGAAATTTATAAAATTCACAATTTGTTGAACCTTTATATTCTTACTTGAATGCTTTTGAAGGTCGAGCAATTCTATGTGGACTGTGGATTGTAGGCAAAAATTGGTCAAGCAACTCATTATTACAGTAACAATATTCCAGGTAAAACGGATATTTTTCGAGCAGTTTTAACTAACAACGTGCTAAAAAATGCATGAGTATCTGAATAAGAGTGTTTGGATCAGGGGCTTATTTCAAAAAACTAACTTTTTGTATTCCGGAACTGAATTTGGGAATTCCCGTTATGATCACGCATCGAATTTATGTGGTACCATTTTTTTCCCACCTTTTTCATAATACTGGTACCGTACCAGGTATAAAAAACCGGTACCGGTATGGGTTGGTACTGGTACGGCTCCGGTACCGTACCGTTTTTCGGTGCCGCTGCTCATCCATACTCGCTGTTTTGTACAGTGAATGTTAAGATAATAGCAATTGGTAACAAACTTGCTTGAGAATGGCTTTCTTTGGAAGTCTTGTTGTATTTACAAAAAATACAATTATGTTGCTATATGTATAAAACAAATACATTTTGGGTTGAAATGAGAATTAAGGTTAAGGTATTTAAAAATGTAAACAATCTAGCGAGGCTCCTTCGTCTTTGTTTATAAAGTTAGCATGACAATTGATGGATCATGGCTTGTTAATTGAATGAACATTTATGTTATATTTGTATATTAAGAAAGTATAACTACGATGTCTTTACTCGGTTTCTTTTTGGTGAATCCAGTCTTTCAAAATTTTCTAGAACTACGTGAATATAGATGAACAATATTAAGGAAAAAACATTTAGATTATACGCAAATATAGATGAACAAATTTAAAGAAAAAATTATACATAATATTGTTTTCCTTTTATTTATTTATATTCACTTGTCTATATATGAATTATTTTATGGGAAATAAACATCAAAAGTTATATCAAATGACCAAAATTTAAACTTAAGTAAAAATGTAAATCGACCTCAATGATTGGATTATCACACATTCTTGAGCATGTAAAAATCTTGCTTATCTTACTCGTTTCCAAAGCATGTATTAACAAGTCTTAGGTTATAAAAAGTACAATAATTGATGTGAATTTTACAGCACAAATATGCCAACCATTGTTACACTTTTTAGGACATTACTTTTTAAAATTTTCATAACTCTTCTCTTTGCCCCCATTGTGAGGAGGAAGTGGAAACTATCGATTGTTTCTTTCTACTAACATGTACCCGGGTTTCAGATGGGTGGAGAAAACTATTCTTTTGGTGAAACACGTAAGCTATACTCCTTTTGGATCAATTGAAGAGGTCATCAACCACAAAGGGTTATCAAATTTCAAAAAAAAAAAAAAAAAAAGACGGTGTGACAAGCGGTTGTTGGTCAATGTTATATGCTTATATACTATCCGGCAAGCTAGAAACAAGAGGGTATTCGAAAATAAAGTGAAGGGTTTGCACTTTGCAGCAGTATGTTTTGAGAAGAAAAGTTAAATGCTAGACTAAATATGAGAAGGGCATAATGGTCAATTCAAAAAAGAAAAATTATATATGTGTTTATTAATTTGCTACGCGTAAATATCAACTTCCCAGTACATCCCATAGAACGCACTTGAAATAAAATAAAAGATGTCATAAAGTAGACTTTTGTCATTTAATGAAATTTTATATTACATAAAATCTCTACTGTTACATATAAATACAGCTACTCATTTCTTATCACAAACCCCCACTCTGTTTGAGCTTAAATCCACCGCATAACTTTTCCCACATTTATGGCCCCTTCATTTGATAACCCAACAACTTCTACCTCACGCGCCGCCGTCTCAACCACCGCCAAACGCCGGAAAATTATGGTGAACGACGAAAACCACTACAACCCACTTTTACCTGGTCTACCTGATCATATAGCTCAACTTTGTCTCAACCTTGTACCACCCTCAAAACTCTACTCCGTTTGTCGGTCATGGCGGCGCGTGATCTACACGCGCGAATTCCCATCTTTTCTTTCTATCTACACTCTATCATCTGATCAAAATTCAACACTCCAACTGTCTTCTTTTGACCCAATATCTTCTACATGGAGTGTGATCACTCCAACACCACCTGATCTCCGGCGCGTGTGCCTCCGTCACCCGTCGTTCATCGCCAGAAACTTACCAGTTCAGTCAGCTTCAGTCGCCGGAAAACTTGTTTTACTCGCCGGAAGTTCTAGCGACTTAACTCCCGCCATTTCGAAGCCTCTAATCTTCGACCCACTTACCAAATCCTGGTCCTCAGGTCCTGAAGTGGAAAATCCACGAAGGTGGTGCGTCGCCGGAGCTTCACGCGCCGCCGTGGTATGCGCTAGTGGGATTGGCTCACACTACTCCCAGACGTTTTGCAAGGTCTGTTGACAAATGGGAATTGCTTGAAACGAATCCTTATGACAAAAAATGTGTAAATACAAATGGGGTTTGGTCAAAATGAAATTTTTAAAAGATGTGAAGTTTAGCAGAGAAGCCATTGATGCAGTTGGAGTCAACGGGGTGCTTTACATGGTCAACGGGGAAGAAGGGGCTGTTTATGATGTGAATATGGATACGTGGACGGATATGCCGGCTGAGATGTTGGCTGGTTGGAGAGGTCCGGTGGCTGCCATGGATGAGGAGGTGATATTTATGGTGGATGAGCTAAAAGGTGTATTGAGAAAATATGATGATGTGATGAAAGTGTGGGTTGATGTTTTGGAAGATGAGAGGTTAATAAAAGCTGAACATATTGCTGCGGGTGGTGGTAGAGTGTGCGTTGTGCGTGGTGGTGGTGGTGGGATATTAGTGGTGGATGTGGTGGCGTCAACTCCGCGGGTGTGGGTTGTGGATACGCCCGCGGGAAGTCAAGTGATGAGAGTTCATATTTTGCCTAGAATGTGTCCGACTGAGTTCAGTGGAGTTGTAAGTAGTTGTTAGTGGTATGTTTCTATTAAAAAATGCTGATAACCGGCAATGTTAAATAGGTATAATTTAGGTATAAGATTATTCATTGATTTCATTTTTATGTCAGTTTATAGCAAGGTTTTTTCGTTGTAGTTTGAAAGTAGATTTGCAGATTTTTTGATATCACGTATAATATATAGAAATGAATATACATCATAAATTCGATATTGGTTTAGTTTTATCTATGTTCATGATGTTTGAAGTTCAGATCTCTAAGTATTGAACTTTTATTTGTTGTTGAGTTTGAGTATCTTGTTGATTGATCACATCATTTTAGGAGATTTTTGTTTTAATTAAGGGTGTAAATTAGGGTTGGGTTGACCAAAAGGTCGGGTTAATCAGTTAATAAAACTAGTCGAGTTTGTTTGATTCAAACTTGATAACCTGATATTATTATCGGATCGGGTTATGGTTAGATTATTTATCTTATCGGTTATTAGTCAGCCGATAAATCTATGTTATTTATTTCTCTTTTAAATAGAACATTGCATGGATTTGTTTCCAAAGTTGTGAAGTATGGCAGCTTGTTGGAGTTTAAGCTCATATGATTTTCCGTTAGGTCTCTTTTTGCATAACAGTGTCATACGTACGAAAAGTTGATACCCTTTTTGGCATGTTTGAGCATGTGACTCACAGATTTTTATAGCAACTAATGTCTTATAGTTGGTTGTCACCTTTTATTTCTTGGTTGATGCTAGATTAATTGTTTATGCTATAGGGAAAAACATGGTGAAGAATATTGTGCAATGTATGACATATGTGGAGGCACGTAGCGATGAGAAAATAGTAAACTGCCTCTTCGGTTCTCCATCTGTAAATTGTAAAAGCAATAACATTAAACATATACACATCGACATACGAACATGGTTAACAATAGTGAACTGTAAAAATAACTTAGTCATCTAATAACACATATGCACATCGATCTCTGTTGTCAATTACACATGGTATAGTTCATATTGCATGTTTCACAGTTGTCTATCTATCGGTCTATTTACATAAAGTTGAATTTATCTTATAACCCGACAACCCGAATCACTCTACCTGACTTAAACCGACCCGATAGACACCTGAACTCGATAACCCGATTTCTTATCGGATCAGTTTCTTGAGTCACTTTTCAAACTCAAAATCATTCAA
>OU343223.1:96820920-96919248 GCA_910596185.1 Chrysanthemum makinoi | reverse complement strand
AAACAACTCCTAGATCTTACCTTAGGTGGATACCCGCAGACAAGATTTTCAACCAAATAGGTCTTAGATGGATTCCAGGAAAGATTTTTGATGCTCCAGCAGATAATAGTGAAACTCATCGGGATAAGAGTAAAACCACTACAACCGTTGATAGTGATCACCCTCAGTGAGGATCTTGTACTTCTATAGCATTTATTTGTGAAAACTCTTCTTCTTTGGTCGCGGTGAATCAAATATCTAGAACCCAACCATCGAGGGTTCCCATTGCATGAAATCTTCTTCTCATCCTCTCTATCTTCTATTTTTGATTTTCCATTTCTTTTATAAAACCAACAAAAGCAAAATATAAAAATATAAAACTTTCAAAAAATACAAAAACAATATAAAATCAAAATCCAAAAATATTCTTCTCACGACATGTCTATACCATAATGTCGATATTACGTACGCGTTTCTAGAAGTCATTCAACAATGATAAAGGGTATGTACAGATGCTTGAGCGAGAGTTATTTATTTGTTCTCTAAAACATGTCGTCTCTCAAAATTTCTTCAAATAATGGCTTTCGTATACATGAGTGCGAAACCGGAGCGAAATGATGACTTTTGAATATTTTTTCAAATCAAAACTTGTGATGAAAAATGAGGTATGCCTTCAGTGCACTACATTCAAAAATGGTAAGAAATCATCATCATCTTGAGCACCTTTTCAAGATTGTTCAAAAGATTTTCAAAATCTTTCAAATAGTTTGTGCCCAAGATAACTCCCTCTAAAACCCTTTAATTGATTATGCTTTATTAAAAGGGGGAGTATAAAACAAAATGTTCCAAATTCATGCTTAAATCAAATCCGTTTGTCTCCCCAAAGATTCTAAAATGTTGTTGTCGAGTTGATATCAAAATATCCCGAATATGCTATTTTTGAGAGGGAGGAGACGTGATTAAATATGATCAAAAAAGTTTAATGATCATGATTTGAATCTCAAAATGAGCTCGACTCAGACGGAACCAATGAATTGTGAATTAAAAGTAGGAAATTTACCATCTCGAGAAACTTTCTATGGACTTGCCAGGAATTATAATTTCAAGTAGTTCTCTAGTGATGTAAGCGTGTCTCGAATCGGTCTTGTTCATATAAAGTCGATCAATTCAAAGCGTCGCGAACTCTACCCTCTATGTGCAGATTTCTGTCAAAACATATAAGCACATGTGAAGGGGAGTGTTTCTAAAAATATAAAACTCACGGAGTGTTGCAAACATGTTTTCTATCATAAACACTCTGAGAGATTTTCAAGAAAAATGGTTTTATGGCAACAATAGGGCAGTCATGGAGATATAAGGTGACTAGAATGAAAATCCGTCCTATGATCCTTGAGCCGGAGGAATCTACCCAAGGACATCACCAATTGTGTAGTATTAGAAGTCCTTAGGTATGATTGAAAAAAGGAGTAATGTGAGAAAGGAGAAAGAAAATTTGATTGGTTCCAAACAGTCAAGTCTAATCACGCAAGGCTGCCACTTGTGAATGACAGACTGTAACAGACTTAAAACTGCTCAAAAACCAATACAATGAAATCCAGGAGAGTATAGGGTCTCCCAGGTCGTTATGTCCCGCGAGCTATCATGATGGATCAATCAGCGTATAGTGATCGAGAAGTTTGAGCGGAAAAGGGATTACGATAATATTATAACTTCTGAGAAAAAGCCAATAAATAACAACGGCTTAAATGCAAATTAAAGGAAATTAAAAATAAATCTATTAAATAGCGCTATCACTATAATTAAAATGATGTTTTTTGTTTTATATTTTTATAAAACTGAAATCAAAATCTACGTGACGTACAACTAAAAACGTGAAACTAAGTCAATATTAACCCTAAAAATATGAAAATGATGTTTTTGCAAACCTAATGATAAAAGAAAATATTTAGAAAAAGAAAATTATTTTTATAACTAATTATCTAATTTAAAACTATTTTTAACTATTAATTAATTACCTAAAATACAAGAAAATGTGAAATAAGGCTAGAAAAATAAAATTATGAAATGGAAAAGTCTAAAATATCAAAATAGACTTTTCAAAACTATTTTTTTATTTTTATGACTATTTATCTATTTTCTAGGAATTTTAAACTATTAAAAACTAATTTAATTACTAAAATTACCAAATAAGACTATGAAAAATCTAGAAAATTACTTTTTACTTTATATATTTATCTAAGCCTGAGAAAATGAAAACTTATTTTTGAACCTTTTCTGAATTTTTGTATTAAATGCTATTTAAAATTGCTAAAAACCAATAAAAATCAAGAAAAATAGTAAAACGGTGAGAAAAATGAAAATTTCAGGAAAAGTCTAAAATATTATAAGGAATAAAGGAAAATATAAAACAGGTGCTATGTGGAGAAAATTGAAACTGATGATTCAAGTGCTTATGAATAAGCACTAAAATAAGCTAAATAAGCCAAACAAGCTACCAACTGTTTAAAAGAAGCTATGGGTACCAAAAAGTAACCAAATGCAACTTAAATCAACACACTACAACCACTGAATAGTACAATATCACAGATTTGATGTTTTTGATATTAAGCTAAAAACAGGTTTGGGTACCAACTTGCGACCACAAAATAAGCAATCCAATAAGCTAGAAATTAGGAACAATAACTTGGAACCTATACTAGACCTGGGTGAGACCAAGTGTACCAAAAATCATGCCATGAGAAGCTCTAATAAGCCCTGTGCACAAGCTTCAATATCTGAGAAACTCCGGTGTACTGAGGCGATGGCGAGGGCAACTAGGCCTAAAGTACAAGCTTTGTTTTGGAGCTTGTAAAAATTTGTAAAATCAATAAAATGGTAATAAGTAAACAGACCAAGAGAGGTTTTTAAAACAACAAATTTCCCTAAATAAGACCCAAAATTGAATCCTAGAAAATTCCTCTTAGTATGGTGAAAACCATTTTAGTTTTTTGACTTTTGAATTAAAATGAAAAGTTGACTTTATCCAACTTTGGATCCAATTTTTATCACTGAGATAGATGTTATATGATGTAATGAACACAAATTAAGCAATGTATAAGACTTCTTAACACAAATCAAGGATCTGCAAACCAAAATTCCAACGATGGATGGATGAGATGATTCAAAAGGAAACTTTGACTTTTAGTGGTTGCGGTCCAAATTCTTGACAGGTTTGAGTATATAATGACTAAACAAACTTGAACAAACAAAAGTTATGCACTGAACAAGCCTATGAGACAGTTTTATCAGCAAAACCAAACACCCTTAATCAATTGTTTAAGAACCAAAAAGCTGATCTAAACTCTAAACTATCCCATGATCTTGATCCAAATAAGTGCAAATACTCTAAATACAACTATTTAAAGAGATTAAAACTAATTACAACTACAAAGGCAATTATACAAATGGAATTTTAAAAATGACTTACAAGTGGTCCTAAGCCACAATGGTTGAAACTCCCAAGGAACCTCTAACCTATCAAACCCTAACCTAGCTTAATATCAACCCACATCTACCTCTGCATCACCCATTTCACCTTTCCATTGCCATATTGACCCTTTTTGAGTTTCTTTGACCAATATCCAACTATGCTTAAAACTGAAATATAAGCTTATATAAAGCTATTAGAAGCTTGTATAAGCTTTTAGGAATTGAGTAATGAGCTGTTTGAAGCTTTTGAATGAGATTTTGAGATGGGAATTTTCAACAGTCAACTTAACAACATGAATATATAGTGAAACTTAAATTAGCACTTGAAAATGATTTATATTGATTTAATAACTTAAAAAGAGTACATTACAATGAAAATTACAGTTTTATATTAAACTAAAGCTTTAAGTTGAAAACGACATTAAAGAAAATTAAAACTAGAAGACTACTCCTCTTGCTTCCTTTGCTTCTCTTTATATCCCAATGCTCTTTCTCTCACTTGAACATCTCCAACAATCTAAGCCGCATGGATGGCTTTGGAAATCTCAACCATTCAAAATGGTTTTGGTAAATTCTTTGTGACAATGGGAGATTGGTGAAATGGGAGAGGCATTTATTGCCTTTGGAGTTTGGTGGAGGCTGGGGGCATGTTGGGGAGTGATAGGGTTGGTGGAGAAATGGTGGTTTTGGGATAGCGGTGGGCGAGACAAAGAGGCGGGAAGAGGGTGTGTTTGTGGTGTTTGACTTGGGGCCGTATAAAAAGGGGGTTCAAAATGGTATTTGGGGGTCCAAGGATAAAGGCGGGTCCATTTGGTTTTGACAGGTCTAAATGGGAGTTGAAAGGTTAATAACACAAGGACCTCTTTTGTAAAATCTGAAACTTCAAGGACCACTGCTGCCAATTCTGAAAAGTTGCTCCAAGGACTAAAACTGACAATCTCTCAAAGTACAAGGACCAAACTTGCCATTCTCCAATTTCCAGGGGCCATTTTTGCCAAATTTGAAACTTGAAGGACCATTTTGTAATTTTTCTCAAACTTTTGACATTTTTCACCAAAGGACTAAATTTGACAACTTATGATTTTAAAAGGACCTTTGGTGATTTATCTTTTGAAATTATGTGCTCAGGGACTGTTTTTTGACAACTTTTGAAACTTGGGGGACTAGGCGCTGAAAGTACCAAACTTTGCTCATTATTCATCTGATTTTAAACATTTTGCATCTGAAACATATAAAATGCAATTTTGGAATATTTTCAGTATTTTGATGCATTTGTGAGCATTTTTAAGCGTTTTGCGGTTGGTTTGACAAAAAATGATGAGTATTTACACTCATCAATCCCCACACTAAACTATTGCTAGTCTAGCAATCTCTTTGAGAAAAACTTAATGGTTTTGATCTTTTACCGAAGCCATTACTTGGGTAGCCAAATGTTTTAGAGTTCAAGCAGAACCATGGTACCGCAGATAACCATCGATTTATTGGCAAATCATAAACCATATAACGGATTTGATATGTCTTTACGAGAAGCTTACCATACGGACTAGCCAACTCTTAGATAAATTATAAATTATCTTTGGTGAGTGAATACCAATTATGGTTTTCCATTGCCTTTCCGCCTATACCTTGCGGGCTAGCCAACTCTTTCACTTTTGGACATGGTGAGTTGAGAACCATACAATTTTGGGCAAATTGCAAGCCATATAAGCGGATTTGAGAAATCTTTACCAAGAGCCGTTTGCTCACAGATGCCAATCCTTTTGTCTTCTGACATGGCGGATGATAACCAATTGAGTAAGTGTAGAACACCTCCAATTTTGGCCAAAGCGGGGAATTGGTGATATAATTACATGATAAAATTCGTGAAATCCCCACACTTAGAAATGAATATTGCCCTCAATATTCAAAGTACAAGCGATTATGCGAAACAAAGAACGTAAAGGGAAATACTGTTATTATTTAGAAAGAAGATTTTTTTTTTTTAGTTGTAAACACTTGACTTATATACACAACATGTGGGGCAACCCCACACTAGGGTAGTAAAATAGAAAAAGTCAAATATGGGTGAAAATATACGGTGTGCTATTGTTTTTGATTCCGAGTCGCTAACTTGACTCGATCCCATGTTCATTTGTTCATGGGAAAGTGCGTGGAAAACCAATCTCAATCGGACTTTTCGTTCAGTGTGTAATAAACATATGAACATCGAAAGTTCCCACCAATGAGACGACGACCAGCGTGGCCATTAATAGTAAAACTATAAAGAATGATACGGGGTCAAAGATGGTGTCCTCAGAATGAGAAAGGGAAAAACAACCACACCATCATGAAGAATGGAATAAAGGCATACATGAGAATGCAAGTCCATTCCTGTAGAGAAGCAAATCACCGATTTTGACATGGTTAGCTTAAACTTGCTTAGATGGTGATTGTCAAGAAGATGTCCTGAGGGAGGGTGAAATGGTTCTTCAATCAATGACTTTCGAAAGGATGCCTCCGATCGGTAAGTGTTATCAATTCCCTCATTGGAATCACTAGGTTCATCACTGAAATCCACCGACTTCATTCCAAAGTTGTCATCTTCCTCATCGAAGATGGAAGAGTCGAATAAGACTAGAAGATGATGGATCATTTTGAGCAATTCAACAATGGGAAGAATGTCTCCATCGATCACAACACATCATCCAACCCGATGAAACTAAAGAGATTTTGGTTTCATCCACGTACTTAACAATATCGTATGGCTAAACCTGGCTTGAGTGGGACAAGGTGTGCTCTTGGAGAGTCAGCAGTTTCCATTCACTTCCATGAAGTTCCATTCTAGATCATCGCCATCATCATCAAGAACACTTGACTTCCTGGTACAGTTTTCAAACCATTTGTTTGAACCAGATTTTAAAGCTTGAGTCATATTTTTGAAAACCTCTTAACCGGAAGTTTGAGAGTGTTGCATATGATTCTTTTCAGATCTTTGATCAATTGTTGCAACACTCGTTTGTACAGAGGTTTTGGAGTTCGTTGATATTCAATGTGAGCTCTTCGCTGTCAACCCGTATGGTCAACTCTGAAACACATCAATCGAGCACGACTCGTTCTAAGAAAGCTCTCCTAAGATAAGGGAACTCTAGGACTGATCAAGTCTACTACAACAAAGTCAGCATGAAAGTGAAACTTTCCCACTTTCATCACGACATCCCGGCTATCCCAAGTGGACGAGTTACGTGACGATCCGCTAGCTCGTAGTATCACGAGTGGATGAAAAGTTCGTGAAGAGACAATTTCTTCCATATCAGAGGTGGATGAGGTTAATAAGGAGCCAAGATCAGCCAAGCGCGAGTACTTGAACACTTCCCAAGAAATCACACGGATTAAGAACCGCCGTCTTCAAGCTTTTCGTGAAGCTTATTAAGAATGGCCACCAGCATTGCTCATTTGGGAGGGTTTCACATCTAGCTTTCTGCCTACATTGGTGAAAAGTGCCTTGCTGGATGCAAATTTAGGCATTAGAAGCGCAGAGCATCAACGGCTTATATCAAAGTGAAGCTCATTGAAGATTTGGAAGAATTTTTCCATTTGCTCTTGTTTTGTCTGAGCTTCTCATCATTCATTCTTGATGGGTAAGTGAAGTCACTAGACTTTTCAGGATGGAAGCTGTACTGCTCAGATTTTCTCTCGAACTCCGGTTCGGACCTTGCTTCTCTGGACTACCAGGTGGGACGTAAAGCGGTACCCGTGGCTTGAATAATGCACCTTGTCCGTCTCCTTGGTAACTTGACTAAATGCCACGTGAGCGGGATAGAGTCAGAGGGTCCATTGCGCCTTACCACTACAGTAGTGGTGACTTTCAACCCGGCATTTGATTGGGAATTGTATTGCTTGGGAGTCCTCCGTAAGATGGTTAAGCTTTGTTCATATTCATGTTCATAACTGCTCATCATATTCTTAACTCATTTGTTCCTCGAGATAATGTGGTATCAATCCCTTTGCTCACCTCTCATGTTATTGATCCGAGTTTGCATTGAACCATTGTCACCGCATTTTCTGGGCGAAGTCATTTGGTACGGAGCTCGAGGAGGTGGTTGATAACTTTGATGATTGGAGCTTGAAAGGTTGTTGATAACCTCACGATTTGGAACTTGATAATGTTGGTTGACATTGTTCCGCCTGATTGAAATTTTGAGAGTTATTGAAGTTTTGTCCTTGATTCGGAAAACCGTACATTTTGATTGCCATGGTTGCAGGAGGAAAACCGTGTGGTGTCATACCGCTAGTACCAGGAATGCAGGATCACCATGGTTCGATGCCGATTGTGGCCACCAAGCACGGAGTTTGGTAAAAGGAAGCATCGGCTGTTGACAATCATAATATGCCGCGGTGTTCACCACTAATTTCACACACCTTGTTTATGGTTTGATTGTTCCGGCTTTGGCGAATTTCGCTTTGATCTCCTTTACTTTTATCATACATGGATCATGTTCAGCGAAGGCTAATCTGAAATGCTAACTCGTAAGAGTTTCCTATGGATGAAGAAGGAGTGTTCGGAACATTGACTTTGTTTCGAGAAATAGGAACTTTTGATTTACTCTCGCAAATTTCAAGCACATCTTTAGGTTTACGATTCAAGATATTGCCACCGCTGGATGCTTCAAAGAATCTCGATGCTACCGCTCAACCCATTATAGAAGATATTGACTTGTTGAAGCTCCGGAATTCATGATGGGGGCATTTCTCGAGGAGATCTCTTGAATCTCTCCCATGCCTCTCCAAAAATTTTCATCGGAAATTTTGATCAAATCCAGAAATTTCATTTTTAGATTAGTCGCCTTTGATGGAGTGTTAAGTAATTAACAAACTTTTGAACCTATCCTCCCAAGCTCGGATGGATCGAGGGGTTCTTTTCCAAACAAATCGCCTCCCCTCAAGAGAATGGGAAAGCATCAACTTGATTACTTTTTTTGGCACATCCTTGAAATTGATAGTTGAAGTCAACTTGTTAAACCAACTGATGTGTACAGCGGTCTTCTGGTCGGATTCGCGGAATTGACGCATGCAGACAAGTTGGATCAAATGTACTTCAACCGAAGTGACGAGTTGATTCTCGGTAAAACGATGGCACTCCATAACCCTGGTGGGTGCCTCGAGTACCATAGTGGTCGCTCGCCATGGTTGTTAGAAATAGTACCGAATCTCGGTTCGACTATTATTTAGCAGCATCGAACGTCGCCTAGGATTTCTATGATCACGCAAAGGACTCAATGATCTAGAAGAACGAAAAGATGCACTGAGTTAACTCTAAGAACTCGAGTTAAGGAGAGAAATGGAATTATGAAGATATTTCGGATGAGAATGGAAATTATGAAGACGCTTTGTAAAATGGGGCGTAGAAGAATCTTTATGGGTTTTCTTCGGTTCAAACGCCGATATCACAACAAAATCAATTAACACAAATCGAGGCAAAACAACAAAGGAACTTAACCAATAATCCAAGATGAATGGCTTCTTTGAAAAGGTACCCAATCACAAAGGACACAAAGGCAAGTTTTATATCTTTAGTTCGAACTTATTATGTCGCACTCCAGCTTAGGGTAGTGCACCGCCTTGGTTTTCGGTGGTAATCTTTTAAGTTGTTAATTATTAAAGAAAAGCACTAATCTTTTTGTATTTTTATTTTTGATATATATAGAAACAAAGGAAAATATTTTGTGTTTTATCGTTTTGGTTGTTTTTGGTTTTTTTTTTGAAGAAAATATGGATATATATATATAGAAGATAGATTCAAACAACTAATCTGCTAAAACGGAAGATAGATCAAAGATAGCCCTCGAACTACAAAATTTGATTGGTTCCAAACAAATAAGTCTAATCACGCTAGCGTCGCCACTTGTGAATGACAGATCAGATCAGACTTAAAACTGCTCAAAACCAATACAATGAAATCCAGGAGAGTATAGGGTCTCCCCGGGTCGTTATGTCCCAAATGAGCTATGCAATGGATCAATCAACGTATAAAGGATCGAAAGTTTGAGCGGAAGGGATTCTTCATAATATTATAACTACAAAAAAAGCCAATAAATAACAACGGCTTAAATGCAAATTAAAGGAAATTAAAAATATAAAATCTATTAAATAAACGCTATCACTATATTTAAAGTGATGTTTTGTTTTATATTTTTATAAACCTAAAATCAAAATTCACGTGACGTATAAATTCAAAAACGTGAAACTAAATCAATATTAACCCTAAAAATATGAAAATGATGTTTTTGCAAACCTAATGATAAAAGAAAATATTTAGAAAAAGAAAATTATTTTTATAACTAATTATCTAATTTAAAACTATTTTTAACTATTAATTAATTACCTAAAATACAAGAAAATGTGAAATAAAGCTAGAAAAATAAAATTATGAAATGGAAAAGTCTAAAATATCAAAATAGACTTTTCAAAACTATTTTTGTATTTTTATGACTATTTATCTATTTTCTAGGAATTTTAAACTATTAAAAACTAATTAAATTACTAAAAATTACCAAATGAACTATGAAAAATCTAGAAATTACTTTTTCACTTTATATATTTATCTAAGCCTGAGAAAAATGAAAACTTATTTTTTTGAACCTTTTCTGAATTTTTTGTATTAAATGCTATTTAAAATTGCTAAAACCAATAAAAATCAGAAAAATAGAAAAGCCTTGAGAAAAATCTAAAATTTCAGGAAAACTCTAAAATATTATAAGGAATAAAGGAAAAATATAAAAACAAGGTGCTATGTGGAGAAAATTGAAAGCGATGATTCAAGTGCTTATGAATAAGCACTAAAATAAGCTAAATAAGCCAAACAAGCTACCAACGTTTAAAGAAGCTATGGAGTACCAAAAGTAACCAAATGAAACTTAAATCAACACACTACAACCACTGAATAGTACAATATCACAGATTTGATGTTTTTGATATTAAGCTAAAAACAGGTTTGGGTACCAACTTGCAGCCACAAAATAAGCAATCCAATAAGCTAGAAATTAGGAACAATAACTTGGAACCTATACTAGACCTGGGTGAGACCAAGTGTACCAAAAATCATGCCATGAGAAGCTCTAATAAGCCCTGTGCACAAGCTTCAATATTCTGAGAAAACTCTCGATTAATCGGGACAATGGAGCGTGGCAACTAGGCCTAAAGTACAAGTCTTGGAGCTTGTAAAAAATTTGTAAAATCAATAAAAATGGTAATAAGTAAAAGACCAAAGAGGTTTTAAAACAACAAATTTCACTAAATAAGACCCAAAATTGAATCCTAGAAAATTCCTCTTAGTATGGTTGAAACCAATTTTCGCTGACTTTGAATTAAAATGAAAAGTTGACTTTATCCAACTTTGGATCCAATTTTTATCACTGAGATAGATGTTATATGATGTAATGAACACAAATTAAGCAATGTATAAGACTTCTTAACACAAATCAAGGACCAAACCAAAAATTCCAAAAAGGATGGATGAGATCGTTCAAAAACTTGACTTTTAGTGGTTTGTACCCAAATTCTTCACAGTGTTTGAGTATATAATGACTAAAACAAACTTGAACAAACAAAAGTTATGCATCGAACAAGCCTATGAGACAGCTTTTACGCAAGAAAACCAAACACCCCTTAATCAACCTTAAGAACCAAAACCCATCTAAACTCTAAACTAACCCATGATACTGATCCAAATAAGTGCAAATACTCTAAATACAACTATTTAAAGAGATTAAAACTAATTACAACTACAAAGACAGATTATGCAAATGGAATTTTAAAAATGACTTACAAGTGGTCCTAAGCCACAATGGCTTGAAACAACTCCCAAGGAACCTCTAACCTATCCAAACCCCTAACCTAGCTTAATATCAACCCACATCTTCCTCTGCAGATCACCCATTTCACTCTTTCCATTGCCATATTGACCCTTTTTGAGTTTCTTTGACCAATATCCAACTATGCTTAAATCGAAATATAAGCTTATATAAAGCTAAGCTTGTATAAGCTTTTAGAATTGAGTAATGAGTCTGTTTGAAGCTTTTGAATGAGATTTTGAGATGGGAATTTTCAAGCAATCAACTTAACAACATGAATATATAGTGAAACTTAAATTAGCACTTGAAAATGATTTATATTGATTTAATAACTTAAAAAGAGTACATTACAAATGAAAATTACTGGGTTTTATATTAAACTAAAGCTTTAAGTTGAAAACGACATTAAGAGAAAAATTAAAAACTAGAAGACTACTCCTCTTGCTTCCTTTTGCTTCTCTTTATATCCCAATGCTTTTCTCTCACTTACGAACATCTCCCAACAATCTAAGCCATTGGATGGTTTTTGAAATGATCTCAACCATTCAAAATGGTTTGGCCAAATTCTTTTGACAGATAGAGAGATTGAGTGAAATGGGGGAGAGGCATTTATTGCCTTTGGAGTTTGGTGGAGGTTTGGGGACATGGTGAGGATAGGGAAGTTGGTGGAGAAATGGTGGTTTTGGATATGGGCGTAATAAAAGGAGAGGGAAAGCGGGGGAAGAAGGTGTGTCTCTGGTCTTTGACCGTATATTATAAAGGGGGGGTTCAAAATGGTATTTGACAGGGGTCCAAGGGATAAAGGCAGGGTCCATTTGGTTTGACAAGGGTCTAAATGGGAGTTAAAAGGTTAATAACACAAGGACCCTTTTGTAAAATCAAAACTTCAAGGACATCACCGCCAATTCTAAAAGTTGCTCCAAGGACTAAAACCACAATCTCAAAGTACAAGGACCAAACTTGCCATTCTCCAATTTGGGCCATTTTGCCAAATTTGAAACTTGAAGGACCAATTTTGTAATTTTCTCAAACTTTTGACATTTTTCACCAAAGGACTAAATTTGACAACTTATGATTTTAAAAGGACCTTTGGTGATTTATCTTTTGAAATTATGTGCTCAGGGACTGTTTTGACAACTTTTGAAACTTGGGGATCAAAGCGCCAGTCAAGTAAACTTTGCTCATTTTTCATCTGATTTTAAACATTTTGCATCTCAAACATATAAAATGCAATTTTGGAATATTTTCAGTATTTTGATGCATTTGTGAGCATTTTTAAACGTTTTGCAGTTCAGATTTGACAAAAAATGATGAGTATTTACACACTCATCAAAGGGGTTGAAGAATTAAAAAGAAAATTAAAAGAAAGGGTGAAAAGAAATAGCCCTCCATAATCAACCTTAGGGCAGAAACCGTTCAACTCATTCGCTACTAGTTGTCACTAGATGACCGGTATGGACAAAGGCCATGGACCAAATGACCGATTGCACTAAACCTTTCTAGCCACTCAATTCCTCTTAAAAGGATTTGTTTCATTCTCACTAGGAACCCTACATAATCTATTGACTTTCTCTTAGAGATCGTTGGTATTGAAGAAGGAGACCTCTCCCTAGTCTCCGCTCGGGAAAACCAAAATGCACTATTGAGTCTAGAGCCACGAGATTCATCAAAAGATCTCATAGGAACACTTGACATGACATCGCCAGTGTTCATCAATAAGGGCACAAGTGATATATTATAGTCCTCACGCAGTATCTTAGCACCGCGTAACATTTATGAAGAGTTACAATCGTAATCTTCGATTGAATGGAAATTCTGCCGGGGTCAACATCGCACGGCCAGCAGGTCACTTCGTAATTCCGTGGATTACGCTGTGTCTCAAGCGGTCTCACATGTTCTGTACCTCGGACTCATCCAATCATGTACTTTGGTATATCGTTATCCGCGGACCCAGCAGAGCGGCCTCGTGAGAATTAGAGATTTGTTTTCACACTATGTCATGTAACACCCTCGAAATTCAAACTTGTAGTGCCTAATCCGGCTATTACTAACCTGCTTTTTATGTTTTCTTCTATGGAAGCTCCAGCGGATGGATCGTCTTGCACTGCCACATGCTCATACCAATAACACATGAAAGTTCTCATCAAAATCAAAGGAAACTCAAAGTTAAAGATGATTCTTCGTCAATGTCAAAGAATCTACAAAGTGTAAAGACTCGAGAACTTCATCATTGGAAACTCAAAGTCAAATAGAAGTGTGAGCATGGTGGAGAAAAGGCGTGGAACACCTAACCAACGAAGTTGACAACGGCAGACAACCACATTAGCTGATCACAAAGTATGAAGGAACAATGAATCAAGACTATTCTATATCTACACGCAAAGTTCAAGCTCAAGGAAAGTAAAGAACCTAATCAAGTGGAGCATCGTTTGAATGACCACCCCTTAGGGGGAGATTGTTAGCCTTAATAGTTTTTATTAGAAGTGATGGTCATTCACTTTTAGGAACTTTGTATCGTGTGTTAGATATCGTGATAGAATAGTCAACGGGCTCATGGATTGGGCTAAGCTAAATGGCTAATAGTTGAGACTTGCTAGCCGTTTATAAGCTTAAGCGTGTCAAATCCAAAGCCAATCCGATCCACGAAAAGCCCAACCAAAGCCTTTAGGGTTTTAAGTTGCTTGTACTATAAATACCCCTCAAATGGTCATTTGAGGGGTGTGCTTGAGTGTGTGTGTGTGTGTTTTTCCTTGAAGCAATATACAACTTATTGTTTTCATCTTTCTTCTCTCTATCTCTCTAAACATACACACGAATATACATCAAGTCACCATATCTTATCTTAATCTTTCTCTTTATTTACACATAACAGTTTGGGTTTAACGTGGTATTCTTGTGTTTATAACGTGGGTGTTTGTGTGGTAAAGGTTGCTATTAGTGATAAGGTATAAGTGATAAAAGGGGACTAACAGTGGGTCAAGTCGCTAGCTAGAAAAAACTCACAAACATCACTTATTAATCCAAAAACAACCCAACCATGATGATTCAAGCTTACCAAATCAAAGCCTAAACACTTGTGATGATTCTAAACCCAAAAGTACTAACAAAATCCAAACTTTAACACTAGAAATCAACCAAATGATGCAAAAACCACTAAACTTTTTCAAACTCAAAAACCACCTAAAAACCACTAGAAATCCAAAGATATGTAAGAGATGATCTAAACATGGCTCTTGATACCAATTGTTACATATTGGATTTCACATACACATCATAACATTAACACATAGGTGTATAGATGATTTAAGAGAGAGAGAAAGTGGGATATTCTAGAAAGAGAAACTCATGTAAGGTTAGATTACCAAAGAACATCCAACCCTCTACCTTGCAAGGTAGAGGGTATTTATAGGATTACAAAATAAACGACCTCGACTACGTGGATCGGTATACAATGGTAAAGACCCGTCTTTCCTCACGGTGTTTCACTAAACTAAATAACTAACTAAATGACTAGTAAATAACGTAATGTCTACGAGCTAACTTATGCTAGATAATATTTGGGGTGACCGATACTTCACTAGGGAATTTCTAATTCCTAACAGTTGGGTTCACAGGTGGAGGGTTTTGTGGAACAGGACCATTCTCAGCACGGTCATCCACATTCAGGTTCCCTGGTGGGTTATCAATGTTCGGGTTCTCAGCGTGGTGTGGTGTTCGGTGGGCGGCGACCTCGGCGACCTGAGGCAACAACAGCCCGCGAGGCTGCTCGGTTGTTCCTAAGCGAGTTTCGTCTTGTTGCACCATTCGGGGCAGAGAAGAACGAGCTTCATAAGTTCACAATTTTTGCCCTAAAATAGAGTTGGGTTCCAAGGGTCACTACATAACGCCTGAATACATACTCAAGGCTAACAAGGATAACGCTATACCAAAGCGAAACAATCAAATACCGCATCATAGCTAAGGATGCACGTTCCAATAACCATAACTCATAGGTTTCACAAGTGGAAATACATGGAAGGATTTGAAGAAATAAAAAATGATCCTAACAGCGATAACTATAAACAACTAGGATAATACTACATCTCGAACAAAGTACTACTTAGTTTCAAGATGGTACAAACCATGCATCTAGTACTATCTAGCCACGTCTACAAATATCACTCACTGATCTCCTAACATCGTCAACCTCTCTCCACAAAGAGGCTAACTCAACACGCCGAGCATCATGATAAACGCTCTTAAGCTCTGCGACCTCTCTCCAACTCACCAATCCTATGCCAAATCGCTCTACTCGACATCACGTCTTTGTCGTGAACCCTCTGCGGGTCCCCAACACGCTCACTGAGCTTCAGACATACCATCATGCAAAACCCTAGTCCTCCGACTCACAGCCCATATCACTCTAAGATCCTCAATACTAGCTCTAGACACTCCAACCAAGCGCTTCAGTCAACCGACTAAGTCTAGTACCACGAGAGGTAATCCTCTCCCATCGAATCTGTCTCACCATACCTCGGGCTCAGAAGCAATCTCGATGGTATCTCCAATCCTAACGGGCTACCTATATAAGGTGAGTAAGGTGGTGAATCGATGTCTAAAGCTGGGGACACAAGGGCTCGAGCAAAGGAGAACTCGGTCGGGAGAATGTGCAAGACTTCTGCAATGGAGGAGTACCCTTCTGGGATATCCTCATCATCCTACTCCCGAGGATCCTCATCCTCATCAACATATTGTTCCTCAATCTCATCCTCCTCCTCGACCTCATGCTCCTCCTCACCCTCATCTATAGGGGGAGAGTCCATGAGTCAGATTCTCTCGCAGTAAATCTTTGAGGTGGTACACTAGGAGATCTAGGCCTCCTAAGACATGGTGATCTTTGCTAAATGGATAGGTGATGATGGTGAGTCGACTGGACATGCGGGTAGTGCTATAAGCAAGCCTAGAGTGCTCTCGCTAAAACCTCGATGTAGAGTGAGTGCCTAGGCGTGCTAGGGTGATCGATGATGAACTAGAGTGACAGGCGATCTCATAGGATCACCTGCACAACCGTCATGAGAGTCAATGTAATTAGCAATAGCAAGGACCTCCTCGAGACACATCAAAAAGCTAGTGAAGGCATAGTCGTGACAGCGGCATAAGGTAGGTATAAGTGTTCGAAACAACTAGTTTTAATAACCGCAACAACTTAACCAAAACACATATCACATAATGTAAGCTTTAAAAGTGTATGTACCGCATTACTCAAAACATGCCTTTAAATAACACACATAAGTTCCGTTCTATCACATAATCGCATATCAAAGCAATGAGGTTCAAATTCCAAAATCATAATATACCGTTTACTCAAATCATTTTCCATTAATATCTCAATAATCACATCTCATTTTCCAAAACCAATAATCATATCTCATTTCCAAAACCAATAATCATATCTCATTTCCAAAACCAATAATCATATCTCATTATCAGAACGTTTAGGAATACCCCTACACATATCCAAATCATAACTCAAATCTCTAAATCATAACGTTTTCATAATCAGTTCACAATATTCCCTAACATATCATCTCATAATTCAAATCGCATTTCATACCATAATCAAATAAAAAGCTTCGGCAAGCGTGTGTCGGTCGAGGATCAATTTTTCTTAAAAGCGGTTATAGTTTAGGGTTTATAAAATACCTAGTTCTCTATAACCTTGAGCTCGGATACCAATCTGTAACACCCCCAAATCTTAGAAGACTTAATCAAGTTTCTACTTTTGGATTGGTATCGCACACAAGTAAAATAAAAGATAACCATTTAACCATTTATGTTAGGAATTAGAAATTCCAAGTATTAAAGAGTCGGTCACCTCAAGTAAATGTAATCGTTAGAAAGCTCGTAGTCACAGTACTTTTATGTTAAGTAGTATTTAGTTTAGTAACACCGTGGAGGACGGGCGGGTCTTTACCCATTGTATGCCCGATCCACGTACCCGTTGTGTGGCGTTTTTATTGTAAGACTATAAATACTCTCTACCTCCCAAGGTAGAGAGTTGGAGCTCATAATAAGAATTTTCTTTCTCTCACTAAAGTTCCCTAAACCTCTAACTTTCTCTCTCTAGAATTCCACTTATACGCCTACTTTGTGTTATGGTTTGATGTGTATGTGAAATCCAATATCCTACAATTGGTATCAAGAGCCATGGTTAGATCATATCTTACACATCTTTGGATTTCTAGTGGTTTTAGGTGGTTTTTGAGTTTGAAAAAGTTTAGTGGTTTTGCATCATTTGGTTGATTTCTTGTGTTAAAGCTTGGATTTTGTTAGTACTTTTGTGTTTAGAATCATCACAAGTGTTTAGGTTTTCATTTGGTAAGCTTGAATCATCTTGGTTGGGTTGTTTTGGATTGAAAAGTGGTGTTTGTGAAGTTTTCTAGCTAGCGACTTGATCTACGGATAGCTTTTCTTGCTAGCGACTTGCTTTACATTTTGGTAGCGAGTTGCATTTGCCATGGAGTTAGCGACTTAGGCCTAGCGACTTGCCTAGTGAGACAAGCCGACAAAGCGGTACAAGTAGTGGAATCTCCACTACAGGTAGCGACTTGGTGGAAGTTAGCGACTTGTACTTTATATTGTTAGCAACTTGGTGTTAGCGAGTTGGTACCTAGCGAGTTGCTATTTAGCGACTTGAATATTTAGCGACTTGGTGCTTAGCGAATTCCTGCCAAAATTTTGTTAGCCACTTGGATTGTAGCGAGTTGTTACATAACGACTTGGAACTTTAGCGAATTAGCACTTAGCGACTTGGTTCACAATTTTCCTAGCTACTTGAGTGATTTCCTTTAAATACGGTTTTCTCTTGATTTAGTAAAATCCCGTGAAAGAATCTATTTCCGGTTTAATCATAGAGTTATAAAATCTCCTTTAACTTGTCATCATGTCTACCAACGTTCCTACAATCATCTCCATTTTGCAGGATGTTCAAGCAGTGGTTCGGATACTCGTCCCACCCATGCTTGACCGACTATGACTCTTGGGCTCAACGAATCGATTGTATCTTGTCTTGGAAAAGAAAATGGGGTTAACATTCTCAAATCCATTGATGAAGGACCTTACGGAGTTGAAACTACTAGAGATATACTTGATACTGCTGAAGATGGAACTTTGATTTACGGAATGGATGGACCAAAGATGTATGATGAGCTTGACGATAAGGAGAAAAAGAGATTCGATGCGATATCGAGCTTCCAACATTATCTTCAAGGTCTTCCAAAGGACATCTACAAGCTGATCAATCACAATACCGAAGCAAAGGCAGTATGGGATAATGTCAAGATGCTTCTTTCGTTCGAATTAACTATGAAGACCGAGAATCACAACTGTATGATGAATTTGAGCACTTCAAGATGAAACCAAATGAAAGTGTCTATGAGTACTATGTGAGATTTCATAAGTTGGTGAATGACATGAGGAACATCGGAATGACTATGCCTAACATTCAAATTGAACTCAAAATTTGTAAACAACATGAATCCCTAATGGCACAAATTTGTTACTACGTGAAGCTCACTAAAGGATTAAAGAATACTAACTATGAGCAACTCTATGCCTTCCTTCTTCAGAATGAGAGACATGCCATGTTTGAAAAGAGGATTCTTGAACAATTCAAAACAAATCCAGAGACAAGCTCATCAAATGATTCAACCGCCTTCTACTCAAACATTGGGATTACCACTAAAGCTTCACAAGTTATACCCATGGGTGATGGAATTCACAAACTCATTCCCGATCCAAAGTTCAAACAAGCCGATGCTTTGATGCACACGTGGTAACTTCATTAATCAACTAGCTCTTCCGATTAGTCAAAACATGAATTCTCTCCCACAAACCAACAACAACCTCGAACGCTTCTAACCCACACAATCAAGCTATGTCGAGATGGGAAAATTGTTGTGCAACCAGTTCAGGATAGACAGTATGATCAAGGAAGAGGAGGAGCTGGTAGAGGTTATGTTGGTAATCAGAATCGAGGAAGAAATGGAAATCAAGGTCAAACTAAGCCGATCAAATGCTATAACTGTGGTGGTGAGGGACACATTGCAAGGAACCGCACATCTCCAAACGCCCACGAATGCCGATTACTTCAGAGATAAGATGCCGCTTGTACAAGCTCGGATAATGGTGCCGCTTGGATGAAGAGGAGTTATTGTTTCTTTGGGGGCAATGCCAAGACCTATGATGCGATGTGGATGAGCAACCAATTCAGAGATAGGTCACAATCATCGAATGCCTTTCAAGTCAGCTGATTGTGATGCATACGATTCTGATGTGGATGATGGACCTACTGCACACACAATTTTATGGCTAGCATTTCTCCAATGGTTTCTCCCAAGGTCTCTTCTTCACCACAAGTTGGCCCATCCAAAGACAAACTCATCTCAGAGGTATTAAAACTATACGATGATGCCGATGTGCAAAAGATGCATGACAAAGTACAATCAACTGAAACTATTGAATCAAATATTGAAAATATGGGTAATATCAATGTTGTCCCATATGATCAATATGTGAAACAAAGTGAAAGTGAAATTGTATCAAGTGATGCATCTTCTGCGCATCAACAATGACTATGTTTTTGATGAATACACCGCATGTGCCCCGATGATCTTGTTATCTCAACTAAATGCCTATAATGAACGTGTTGCTATTTATGAACAACGTGCAAAATTTGAGTTGACCACCCGTGAGGAGGAAATGGATGACCAAATGCGCACAACTATTAGAAAAAGTAGGTTTAGAGAAGAAGTATTAAAACAAGAGTTAAACTCCTTACAAGAAAAACTTTCAAAACCTGCTAAGCAAAAACAAGAACTTCAAGAAAATGTTAAAATGCTTAAGCAAGAATTTAATGCTAAGGAATCAAAACTTTTGAATGATTTTTCTAATCTAAAAACCTTGAAAAACAAGCTTGAAAATAAGTTGTACGCACAAGGAAACACCATTCGATCGCCACATGATCACTAAGTATAGGGTCCTAAGCGATAAGCATAGCATTCCCCTTGTTGAGGAACCAAATCCAGAGGTCATTAAAAAGGCTAGAAATGCTCATAAGGTTCTTTATGATGGCAAGGAAATCCTTAAACCTAGACGAAAACCTAGTTACTGAGTGCACAGAGGAAGATAAGAAATCAGATGAAATCACTAGGGAAAAGTTAAACAAGAAACTAGATGATCCAAAATGTAAAGAAAAGAAAGTAATCATCACACCCCATGATTACAAAAGGGAGAATTGGATTGCCTTAAACAAGTTTAAGCCTCAGACATTGTTAACTCCCGAACAAGTGTTCGGGAAAATGGATTTAGATAAGCAGAAAGGTGAAAATATTGTTGAAACCAACCCCCTTTGGAAAATGCCTAGAGCGATGTGTATCCTCCAAATACACCAATGCATCTAGTTCCTAGAACAATTGCCACTAAAAGCAAGACCTTAATCAGCCAATATGTTATCTTTCAACTATTTGTTGATTTTGAGAAAACTTGCAAGAAAAGGATCACACCCAATCGGTATAATCAAGGAGAAAGAGGTTATGAGCAAACTAAAGAATGTTATTTAACTGAAGTCATGCCTTTCTTTAAACAACTAAAAGATCACTTTGAGAGTCTTAAAAGGGAATGAATTCAGACATTAAAGAAATGGAAAAGGAATTTGATGCAATGATAGTTGAGGTTAGTGACTATGAGCGAGCATTAAAATATAATGAGATTGAAAGGAAGAACTTGCATACATTGAATGAGAATATGATTTCTGAATGTATTGCTCAAGATGTGTTTTTCACCGCTACAAATTGTTCTATTAATGCTTCTCAATTTCATGAATTATCTCAAGGTTCCCCGAAAGTCTCCCATGATCGTGTCATTGAGCTTGAAAAACTAATTCTAAATTAAGCGAGAAAATTGAACTGAATGATCACGACAATTTGGTTAAACATTTTTCTAAACTAGAAGTTGAGCATTTTAATTTACAACTAAAATATCAACATCTTAAAGAAAATGTCAAAACTTCAAATATCAAGACATCCTCGATGCTCCGAGTTTGATGCGCTTTTCAAATTAACAAACGTGATGAACAGATTCAAGCTCATTGCAACACGATCGGAAAGTTGAAAGCCCAAATCTCTCAATTAAAGGGTCAAAAGAACAATATGACAGCTCCCAAATGCCTCCTCCTTTAGATTCTCAGAATTCTCAAACTTTTCATCTTCAAAACTTAGTTAATGCCTTACAAATGGAAAACGAGAATTTTTTTAGAAGAAAATGAAAAAGTTAAACGACATTTTAAAGAGTTATATGATTCAATAAAAGTCACCCGTGACCAAAACAACGAAAAAATAACGTCTTTACAAAAGGAAATTGAGAATCTGAGAAGTCAGGGAAATGGGAAACTACCACTTGTTTTCAATAAGAATGTTGTCTCAAAGTCACCCTTAGATTGCAAATACACTGTGACAGTTAAATATATTCCTCCTCATCTTAGGAATAATGAACATGCTTTTCATGACTACTGCGCTCACCTTAAGGATAGTCTAGAATGTCTCCGTGAGATTGTCGAAGAGGATTTCATTAACAAACCTCTTGATAGTGAAATTAGGTTTGCTTGCCTCCGGGCCAAACGATCTCAAGAGTTGCTAGAATGTGTAATTGCAACATGTCCCAAATCCTTAACCTTAGGTGCAAAAGGCAAAGCTGTGATGCCTTGTTCTATGCCTAGTGAGCCTTCAAACCATTTTAGGCCCAGCTTTTAAGAAAGTATACATCAATGTGTCGCCTAGTAATACTGATCCTTGCACGCCTAGTTCAGAATGCAAAAAGTAGATCAACCAACTAATGTTCCCATAATTCCCTCTACAGGAGTAATCAATGACATTAAAGCGAAGGTCAAAGTCTCAAGAAAATACAAGGAATGATAGGACCTCGCAAGCTAAAAATGTGCATTGGAAGAGAGTAGAAGACCAACCTAGGATCTTTAAGCTTGAGTTGAATAAAACGAATCGTGTTGATTCTAGTATTAGCCTTAGGCGCATCTTGTAATTAATTCAATTCGATACTATTTGCAAACCTTGTAATGATGTCTGCTTGAATTCTCTTGCTAATCATGAATGTGGTGTGAATGCTTTGTCTAATGCTGTCAAATGCCCGGTTAAAATTGTTAACGCTAATAATCGTGCAAAGAAGGCAAAAGGCAAAACGAAAGATTGTTCGAAAAAAGTGGAAACCCACAGGAAGAACTTTTATAAAGATAGGTTATTATTGGATACCTTTTGGCCATAAGAATAATCAGGTTTGCTCTCAAACTGCTAAGATTATGCCCACTAGAAAATGGATGCCTATTGGTAGAACTATTCCCTTAAGAAGTGAACATACTTTGAATAGGTCAAATACACACCCAAAGATTGCATCTATTCCCAATAATTCCATTGCTTCTACTTCTGATATGGATGTTTCTATTTTTGATGTGGGTGTTCCAATTATTGTTACTAACCAAGTGGAACCCATTCTTGCATGGGGATCCCAATTATCCGGTTATCCATTCTTGTCTGTGTTCAACTGCAGATCGTTCAAATCGCTCGTGGTACCGGACTCAGCCGTTCCAAGCATATGATGAGACCGTCGCGCTCATGAACTTCGTGAGCAAATTCATCGACAGTTAGATTCGTAATGATCATTTGTGCAATTATGGGTTACGGAGATTATGTTGTTGGTGATAGTGTTATCTCTAGAGTATACTATGTGGAAGGTCTTGGTCATAATCTGTTCTCTCGTTGGTCAATTCGTGATTCGATCTAGAAGTAGCCTTCAGAAAACATACTTGTTTTGTTAGAGAACTTGATGGTAAGGAACTTTTAAGAGGAACTCGTGGTTCAAATCTTTACACCATCTCTATCGATGATATGATGAAGTCTTCTCCAATTTGCTTGTTGTCAAAGGCTTCAAAACAAAGTCATGGTTATGGCATCGTCGTCTCAATCACTTGAACTTCGGCACCATCAATGATCTCTCCGGAAAGGACTTAGTTGTAGGTTTACCTCGACTAAAGTATGAAAAGGATCATCTTTGTTCAAGATGTCAATTGGGAAAAGCAAGAAGTATGCCCATAAACCCAAACCTACTAACTCATCACGTAAGTTCTTCATACAATTCATATGGATTTATGTGGACCAATGAGAGTGAATAATATCTTTGGGAAGAAATATGTGTTAGTTGTGGTTGATGATTACTCTAGATTCACATGGGTCAAGTTCTTAAGGACAAAGGATGAAACTCCAGATATCATCATCAAACTCATCAAACAACCGCAGTTCGACTTAACAAAACCGCCGTAATTATCCGGACAGACAATGGAACCGAGTTTGTTAACAAACAACTTAGTGAATTTTATGAAAGCATTGGAATCAACCATCAAAGAAGTGTTCCACGAACTCCTCAACAGAACGGTGTAGTTGAAAGACTAAATCGAACTCTTGTAGAAGCCGCTAGAACAATGCTGATTTACTCAAAGGTTCCAATGTTTCTCTGGCTGAAGCTATTGCCACTGCATGCTACACACAAAATCGTTCCCTGATTCACACTATTCATGGAAAAACTCCATATGAACTTGTCCACAAATGTAAAAACCTAATCTCTTTCCTTCGTATGTTTGGTGCATTGTGTTATCCAACTAATGAGGGTCAAGACTTAGGCAAACTTAGAGCTAAAGCGACATTGGAATATTTGTAGGGTATGCACCAAACAAAAGGGATACCGAATCTACAACAAAAGAACCCGAAATATCATGGAAACAATTCACGCTACGTTTGATGAGCTGACCGGTCAAATGGCTTCGACAATCCAGCTTCGAACCCGCACTTCAAATCAGTCCCATTGGTTCATCCCTTGTTCCAAACTTTTCTCAAGAAACTCCATATGTACCTCCATCGGAAGATGATTTAAAGAAATTGTTTGATCCTATGTTTGATGAACTTTATGATCCAAGTACTAATGAGGTGTCGATTCCTACAACAGAGGTCGCTCATATTCCTGTGAATGAAGTCAATCCCTCGCCTCAATATCATTAAGTCAAGAAGCGCCGATCCTTCGCCTCATCAACAAATCATCATTCTTCAAATGTACATCATGGAACTGCTTTCGCATCAATGATGAAGTTAATCCCTTTGCTACTACTGAAGATGCTCTATTTGAAAACATATTTGCTCCTCAATCTTCATCGAACCATCTTCTTCAGAGACATCGACTCTGCTACTTCAGTCCCTCAACAACTACCACATGAACACCTGAGAAAATGGACTCACGATCATCCATTAGACAACATCATTGGAAATCCTTCTCGTCCGATCAACACGGAAACAACTTTTAACCGATGCCTTATGGTGCTTCTTCAACTCCGTACTCTCTAAGATCGAACCAAAAGATGTTAAAACCGCCATGAATGAAGATAGCCGGTTCAATGCCATGCAAGAAGAAATTCATGAGTTTGATCGACTTGATGTATGGGAGTTAGTACCGCCTCATTGTGCTATGATTATAGCTCTAAAATGGATCTTCAAAGTGAAACTTGATGAGCATGGTGATGTGTTGAAGAACAAGGCTCGATTAGTTGCTAAAGGATACCGTTAAGAGGAGGTTATAGATTTTGAAGAATCTTTTGCTCCAGTTGCTCGAATCGAGGCAATTAGAATCTTTTTGGCTAATGCCGCAAGTAAGAACATGGTAGTCTATCAAATGGACGTGAAGACGGCATTCCCGAACGGAGATCTTAAAGAAGTCGCCTATGTCACCCAACCTTTGAAGGATTTGTGAATCCGAAGAGCATCCTACCCACGCTTATCGCTTTGAAGAAGGCTCTTTATTGTTTAAAGCAAGCTCCAAGGGCATGGTATGATACGCTATCAAAGTTTCTTCTATCTAACCGGATTCAAAGGAGCAGCTTGATCCAACATTGTTCACCGAAAGTCGGCAAACATTTAATTCATGTTCAAATTTATGTTGATGATATCATTTTTGCCTCGACCGACCCCAATGAGTGTGACCGTTTTTCAAATGAAATGAGTTCAAAATTTCAAATGTCAATGATGGGACAAATGTCATTTTTCTTGGGATTACAAATTTCACAAAGTCCCGGAGGCATTTTCATAAATCAATCTAAATATGCTCCTGAGATCTTAAAGAAATTTGGATTTGATTCAAGTGACCCCGTTGACACTCCCATGATTGATCGAACCAAACTAGATGAGGACCACTCAGGGATCATGATTGACCAAACGAAATATCGTAGTATGATTGGATCCCCGATGTACCTCACCGCTAGTAGACCGACATCTTGTTCGCTGTTTGCATGTGTGCTAGATACCGTGCTAAGCCTACTAAAATGCATCTTGAAGCGGTTAAACGGGTCTTTCGGTATCTCCAAGGAACCATCAATATGGGACTTTGGTACCAAGGACACCGTATGTCACTAACGACCTATGCGATGCCGATCATGCAGGATGTCAAGATACTCGCCGGCACGCCCGAGGTGCTCAATTTTTGGGTGATAAGCTTGTGAGCCGGTCTTCAAAGAAGCAAATGAGTACTTCTATTTCCTCTACAGAGGAAGAATACATAGCCATGTCATCTTGTTGTGCTCAAATCTTTTGGATGAGATCTCAATTAATCGACTATGGCTTTGTATTTAACAAAATCCCTCTCAGATCGTGATAATAAAAGTGATATAGCTCTTTCATGCAATAACGTTCAACACTCAAGAGCTAAGCATATCGACATTCGACATCATTTCATCAGGGAACAAGTGGAAAAGGGTGTGGTGGAACTCTATTTTGTGAGGTCTGAATATCGCTAGCGACATCTTCACCAAAGCTCTTCCAAGAGTTTTGAGTTCATACTTCCACGACTAGGCTTGAAAAGCCTTCAACCAGAAACACTCAAACGCCTTCGTGAAGAAGACGAGGAGTAAAGGTCTATGCTCATCTATCTCTTGTAAATATTTATTCAAAAACAAAATACAAAATTATAAAACTTTCAAAATCCATAAAAATCTGAAAAATTCAAAAATCTTCAAAAATATTGTCAATTTGTCATGTTTTTCTCGATTCGATAATATCTACGGTCTTGGTGCTGTCATTCAAAGAATGACACGGGACTTTAGATGTTGTTCGAATTCTTATTAAAAAAAATTGAGAGAAAGAGAAAAAATGGTTTATTGTCATGTCGCAAGAACCCGCTTGTCAAAGAAAGAACAGAGCCATACTTTATCATATTTTCAAAATTCCATGCTCTGATTCTAAAAACATTTATCTGCTGAAAACTAATGCTATTGAAAAATAACTCGGACTCTATTTTTGATAATCATCTTGACTTATTTGTCAAAATATCTATCTCTCAATCAACAACCTATGTCATTGATTGAGGGGAGAATGATTTCAATTAAATTAAAAAGTTATTTGGCATTCAATTGTTTTCAAAAGATAATCATGCATGTTTAACCAATGGAGTTTAAAATCTCAAAATCGATCCTTATCGCTTAAAACGCTTTCATAATCAAGTCACAATTCTCCAAAGCTTTCAAAATCAATTTAAATCTATAAGAGATCACAAATCTCAAATGATTTGATAATTGTGATAGGGGAGAATGTGTGATTTAAATTGGATTTAAACCGATAATTCGGTAAATGGTTTTATAAGGATGTACAAGCTCTCCTTCCCACATGTGACAAACGATTTCAAATTTTCCATGCACATGTTGAGGGGGAGCATCTATCTTAAACCTATGATTTGAAACGTGATCACTTATCTCAATGTGCATGTTCCCTCTAGTATGTGCAAAACTCTTTTCAAATCTCGAGGCACATATTGAGGGGAGCAAAATCATGAAAACCTCATCCTTCCCCAAAATGCTTTATCTACTTGATTCGATTAGGGAAGTGATGTTGATATTTTTTAGAAAATGGTAATCAAAGAAGTTAATTCTTTCTCTTGCCTCCGTGTGGAAAACTATTTCAAATACTTGATTCACATGTTGAGGGGAGTTCTTCTTCTAAAAATATCAAAAACAATTCAGGTACAAAATGCTTTGATAATATATCACAAGTATCCGGATTGATTTTCAAATGGTTTTCAATTGGTTCCTATGGCAGATGAACAATACCAAATAGACCAACCAACTTTACTTTATGTATGGTGATATAAGGATGATAAGGTTAGGTATTGGTTCCCATGATCCCGCCAGAACCGGAGGGATCTACCCAGGACAATCCACTAGATAGTGTAGAGTCCTTAGGTATGATGAAAAAAGGAGAAAAGTGAGATATGGGAAGAGTGCGGACTGAGACAGAGCTAGTAATGGAATAAACCCAACAAGGTTCTAGTTATGAAGTCTCGTAAGCACGGAAGGGGTTGAAGAATGAAAAAGAATTGAATGTGAAAAGGGGTGAAAAGAAATAGCCCTCCAATAATTCAACCTTAGAGGCGTAAACCGGTTCAATTCATATGCTACTGGTGGTTACTTAGGTAACTCCGGTATTGAAGACAAGACGCCATGGACCCAAAGGACGCACCGCACTAAACTTCCCAAGCCACTCAAGTTCCTCTTAAAAGGGCTTGTTTCATTCTCACGGGAACCTACATAATCTATCGACTTTCTCTTAGAGATTGTTGATATTGAAGAAGGAGACCCTCTCCTAGTCTCCGACATAGGAACCAAATATGCACAAATTGAGTCTAGAGCCACGAGATCATCAATAAATCTCATTAGGACACTTTCAATGAAGACTCTCTGCTTCACACAATGTGGAAAGAGAAATTATATCCTGAGTCCTACGCATTATCCTTGTGGTATTGCCGTAACATCCGAAAGTGATGTGTTTACATATTCACTGTGAAGATGGAAAGCCTTCAGGAGCCAACATCTAACAAGCTCCTGGTAGGTGGCATGTGAGATCTATTATACGATCAACCATGTGACAACTAAACAGAAACAATGGGGCGATTCAATCTTTTGAATCAATCTGGTTCAGGTTATGGATTGACGGATACCTTTGAAAACCGGTCTTTGTGCTTTAAAACTCTTTTCATTAGCACGTCGACCGTGTACTAATTTTTCAAATCAAAAGGTGTTTTATGATTGATAATTGATTTTCATTAAAACCTTCGTTATATTGCAAAAACAATTTCTATTGAGCAATACACGATTGTTTTTCAAATCTCTTTTCATCAATCGCTGGACTTAAATTATTTGGTTCACTCACTCCGTGTTGTCTTCTTTGAGACGTTCGGTTTGAGAACGGCTAGAGCAACGAAACCCTCACAAGGAAATTCTTCGAATTATACCGATCACAAAGCATTTGTACTGATCAACGGGGAACCGTGGCCGTGTACCTCAATTCATCGAAAGTGATCAAAGACACTTTCGTGCGCTTTATTGCTAACTGTCTTATGCGGTACACCCCGACGCTTCTACTGATCGTAATGGAGCGGTCAATTCATAGCCGCATGCTCACACAACACATTCATATCGAAAGAAATCATGATTGGTGCATCAATGACTCGGATATTCTAACTCCATGCTTTCGCTACGCCGCCAATATCATGAATCAACGAAGCTTCCGCTACTCGATGAGAAGATATCATGATCCGAATGAGCATGTCGGTCCGAAAGTCACAACATCACATAATACCAACACCACAATGGATGTATCGAGATTTTCTATTAGCCGATGATCTCAAAAGTCGCTCAACATTATTATCACGTGGATCAGGAAAAGACCTCCACTTGGATTAACCAAACATGCAATGAGTGGAATCAATGACTACGAAGCTTGAGCAAAGTACTACATCAAGAATGCAAGATCAATTGTTAATGTAATATCGGATTGTATTCAATGTCATTTTAGTATATGTTTGAGGTGACCTCCCTTAGGGGAGATTGTTAGGAATTAGAAATTCCATGTATTAAAGAGTCGGTCACCTCAAGTATATGTAATCGTTAGAAAGCTCGTAGTCATAGTACTTTTATGTTAAGTAGTATTTAGTTTAGTAACACCGTGGAGGACGGACGGTCTTTACCCATGTATGCCCGATCCACGACCGTTGTGTGGCGTTTTATTGTAAGACTATAAATAATCTCTACCTTCCAAGGTAGAGAGTTGGAGCTAATAATAAGAATTTTCTTTCTCTCACTAAAGTTCCCTAAACCTCTAACTTTCTCTCTCTAGAATTCCACTTATACGCCTACTTTGTGTTATGGTTTGATGTGTATGTGAAATCCAATATCCTACAATTTAAAACCAATCCCAAATCAAATATTCAAACATTTAATCCGAAGATATAAATTTTAGGCCCAAAACATAGTTTAACAAAATAGGTCCCCATTGTTTATCAAAGTCAGAAAATGATCCTTGAACCACGCCTCCATGCCAAGCTTCCACACATCAAATAATCCAAACATCTCTCAAATACCTGAGAAATCATGTTAAAAGGTCACTTTACGCCGTGAGTTCATAGGTTTAAGTTCAACAAAATCATAGTGGACCTCAGAAGAGTTGATTTGCTATGCAAGACCTAGATAGAATAATACCGCTTGCACACGCATCGATCCTACCCTGGATCACCAACCATATAATCACTTACTGCCGGGCCCTGACTTAGTCCAAAGATCGTCAGTGGCAACCTCTAGAATTTGCCAACCGGGCTAGGTCGAGATAGAAGTCTATTCTTAGTTAGGCACGGTTAAATGATGAGTGTCTAATTACTCATCATTTTGTACAATCTAAATCAGAAAATCATCTCAAAACACTCAAAAATGCATCAAAATGATGAAAATATCACAAATCAGTGTTTTATGTGTTTTAAATGCAAAATATCAAAATCGATGAAAAACATATCAAATTTGTAAAATTGCGCTTTTAGTCCCCAAGTTTCAAAAGTTGTCAAAAACAGTCCCTGAGCACATAATTTCAAAGGTAAAGTCACCAAAGGTCCTTTTGGAATCATAAATTGTCATATTTAGTCCTTTGGTGAAAAATCTAAAAGTTTTGAGAAATTGCAGGTTTAGTCCCGAAAATCCAAAAGTCAAAACTAGTCCTTGGAAATTTTCAAGAATGTCAAAACTAGACCTTGGTCTATTAAAGGTTGGCAAAACCAACCCTGTGACTACTTTTCATAATTTATGATTGGTCCTTTGGTTTTATGAAATTGCAAAAGAGGTCCTTGTGTTATTAACTCTACAAACCAAACCGGACCCTAATTAAACCCCAAGCCCAACAAACCACCCTCGCCCAAATCTTTAACCGGTCCAATCCATGACCGACCAACCCGACAACCCAATGTTCAAAATAAACAACCCCGCCCCTATATCCTGCCTTCTTCCCGGACAAGATTGTTCAACCCATCTCCCTCCTATTCCTCACCTTTCCACCTTTCTTGTTCCCCCCCTCATCAACATCCCGCCAAGAGCATTAAATGTGCTTCCAACATCCACACTCAACCCGGTACAACTGCCATATACCCATTTTCCGCCAAAATGAATGAGTGGTCAAGATGAGCTTCAAGTGATCAAGGGTCGAATTTATGGTGGGATATGTTCGGACATGTGAAAAGACAACTGGGAGTATAAAAGGAAGCATAAAGAAGCAAGATAGTTAGTAGTTTTTTTTGTAAAATTTTCTTAATGTCGTTTTTAAGCTTAACATGTATTAACTAGTTCTCATTTGTATTTCTCAGTTTATTTGTATCAAACAAAAGGCATTCAAGTGATTTGCAATTCTGTTTAAGTTTTAATTAAAGTTAATGTTCATTTTCATCTTTTAAGCTCACTGTTGAAATTTCAATTCTCAAATCCCATCGTGTCAAAGATGTTAGAAGCTTATTTATAAGCTTAAACAAGCTTATGATAGCTTATTAAAGCTTCCCACAAGCTCTTATTACAACTTTAAGCGAGCTTTGTCTTATGGTCAATAAAAGTCAAAAACTTGGCCAAGAATGGAATGGTGATGAACTTGATGATGCAGAGGTTGATATGGGTGATATAGGTTAGATTAGGTTAGTATTGGGTTTTGATTTTAGCCTGCTACATCATCTGGATAGTGGTTAGTTATTTTCTCATGTTCATTTTTCTAGTCATTTTGCATTTTTATGCCTGTCTTGTTTCTGTGGTCCCAATTAGTGTAAACTTGCTTTTATAGTTCTATTTAAGTTATGCAAACTCAGTTTAATCAGTTAAACCAGTTGGATTCATATTTAGCTCGGTTTGTTTTTAATTCCATATTTTAAGGGGTGTTTGGTTTTCTTGAAATAATCATAAAAGGAGTAGGTAGTGGTTAATTTCTGTTGTTTCATGCTTGTGAAGCTAGTTCATGCTCATTTGAATCAAGTACTTGTGCCTGCAAATCTCATTAGTCAACACATTCATTTTTCTGTCTCCACTGTTCAAATTGTTGGAGTTTTAGCAAGTCAAAAGCTCTTTTTGTGTTCAAATTTCATAAATTCATCTTGCAGTAGTCCCATTTCACTTTAATATATCATTTCCAGTCCACAAATCAAGATCAAAGTTGGAAATAGTCAACATTCCATTTACGTCTCAAAAGTCAAAATGCAATTTCTGTTTTGAGCCCAAATGGAAAGATTTTTATTGTACTCATTTCTTGGTCAAATCAAGTAATTCTTGTGGTTTTAAAACCTCTCTGGTCTAGTCTCTTATGTCCATTTTAGCACAATTTTATGAATTTTCTTTAAGCTCTTGATCCGACTTGTTAAAATGGTTCCAAGTCCCTGTCTCAGTAGGCATCAGTCTCGCGGTTTACAGTTGTGCAGAGCTCACAGAAGCTCTTGGGAGCTTGTCTAGAGCTAAGTTTTGGTTTACAAGCTCCTTGCCAGGTCCTCTTTAAGTTCTAGTATTTAGTTTCCAGTTTCCTGCTTATTCTAGTGCTTATTCCTCTGTCTAAAGTACCTCCCTCACAACTGTTTTAGCTTAAACTCTCAATAAGCCAAATCTGTTGAGCTTGTTGTTTCAGAGGTTAGGACTTGTTGAAACTTGTTCCATTTTAGTTCTTCTAGCTTATAGTAGCTTCTGTTTTGATTTGGTGCCCTTTGGATTCAATTTGCTTATTGAAGTGCTTATTTCCATAAGCACTTCCTCATCAGATCTTTATTCTTCCATATAAGGGCCTGTTTTTCCATTTTTTTCATATTCCTAATAATGTTTTAGACTTTTCCTGAAATTTTCAGATTTTTCCAAGTTGTTTAACCATTTTCTTTATTTAAATTAGTTTTAAGCACTTTTTAATTAGCTTTAAATACAAATAATTAAGAAAAAGTTCAAAAAAATAAGTTTTCATTTTTCTTAGGTTAAGATAAATGTAAAAGTCATAAAAAGTATTTTTCCATAATTTTCTTGGTTTAAATAGTATTTTCTAGCATTTTAATTAGTTTTAAATAGTTTTAAATTAGTAATAAATATATAAAAAGTCTAAAAAATATATTTTCTGTTTTAAAATTAGTTTTATCATATTTTAGATTTTTATAAATCTTAATTTTATTTTTCTAGTCTTATTTCATATTTTCTTTTATTTTAGAGTATTATTTAATAGTTAAAAATAGTTTTTAATTAATAATAATTAGATAAATAGTTATAAAAATAATTTTCTTTTTCTATAAATTTTCTTTTATCTTCAGGATGGTAAAAATGTATTTTTCATATTTTTAGGACTTTTATTTCTTTATTTTCACTTTTTATTTTGTTCGTTTACGTAGTTTTTAATTTAAGCGTACGTTTTAAGTTTTAAACGTTCATCACTTTAAAAATAGTGATAGCGTTTATTTAATATCTTTTATCTTTTAATTTTCTTAATTTGTATTTAAGTCGCTTTATTTTATAACCTTTTTCAGTAGTGTAATTATCTTATCCAAATCCTTTCCGATCACTATCATTAGTGATCATTCTATCGTCTGATCAAGCGTTTACACACCATTGAGTCTCCGTGGGACTTAACGACCCGGGAATTCACTGTATTCCCTGATCTTCATTGATTTCGTTCCTGAGCCGTTTTAAGGTTGTTACGGCCCATTCACAAGTGGCGAAGCTTGTGTGATAAACCTTGACTGCGGAGCGCATCAAATTTTTAGGCCACCGGGAGGCTTTAAGCGTGTGTTTAGCCTTTTCGGACCCATTCTTGCACATATCCCATCTTTTGTAAAGTTTTTGTAAAGTTATCGAAAATCCAAAAATATTTTCATTCTTTGTTTTTATATCATGTTTTTCAAAAATCCAAAAAAATCCATCTTTACCCTCTCACATCTTTTGATTCTTCATTTCTTTTACCCTCTATCCATTTGATTCTTTCTATGTCTTATCCTCACCAATTTGGTTGTGAATGGTGTGGGGACCTCAAATGGTGGAAATTGCCTTGTGGCATTGTGAACTGAAACGGGTTTGTCTATCACCAAAATCCCTACAATGAAACAACTAATTTCCTCAACCAACCCCCGCACTATGAGATGGAGACATATTCTTGTGAGTACTGTGGAGGTCCTCACCCAAGTTTTGAGTGTCAAACAGGGAACACGCTTGTCTATGAGCATAATCCTTGTAACAATTATGACTACTCTTATCATGACCAACCTCCACGTACAAACATTCAAACACAACCTCTACAAATTCCTCAAGAACTTCTCGAAAATTGTCTAGATATACTCAAAGATTTGAAAGAATTGGTTAAAGAAGAGTCTCGTCGTAAAACGTATGTCTTGAAGAACAAGCAACTAGAATAAGTTCCCAATATTGGAAACCTCTCGTGTACGATTATGATGACGACGACGATGATGATTTTGATGAGGAATCTCACGACTGGTGGCAATCCCACCCCGTTGAAGAAGGAAAGAGTATGGGAGAATTGTTGGCGGAGGAGAATATGAAGAGCATAGGAGCTATATATGTTTTCGATAAAGTCGATGCTCCGAGTGGCAATCCACTCCCGTTTCGAGCCTTTCATTTCCGACTCTTCCCCTTCACTCACGCTTAGGTTGAGAGAAGTGAATTCCTTTTGGAAGAGGTCGATGATCCTATTTCTTTGAAAGTTTTTGATCCCAAAGACTCTCTAAACATGGGGATGAGCATCTCGACTATTAAAGCGGAATCGTCTAATGTTGAGAACTTTATCCCGATCCCAAGTGAGTCTGAGGGAATTCTTGATAATGAATGTGATGTGTCTTCTCCTCTTACAAATAATCTTGTTGAGACTTTCTCAGATTTTGACAGTGATTATAGTGATGCCGATTCTTTATATTCTAAAGACATAGAATTTATTGATGCATCACTTCCACATTCTGAGATCGTCAACTTAGAAGAGGATGTTGACCATGTTGTTTCCACAAATGTTAATACGACTATCACTAATCCCTTATTCGAATTCGATTCGAATTTACTCTAAATTCGTTAATCAATCTTTGATAGTGATGAGTCCTAATACACGGAGGCTATAATGGACGAGGTGCATATTTATAGCCCAAGTACGCACATGTCCCACCTCCGATACTCTTCATGAGGAGTTCTCCATTGGAACTCACTCATATCATATCTCCGCTGGAGGATGATTGCTTGGATGGCAAAAATCATGATCGGGGGGAGAGAATCTCAATTTGCATAGTTATGACAAATCTTCCCACCCTCCCAACCGAGATGCCTTCCAACCCAAAGAGCTCAACCAACAAAATCCAAATAAGTGCAACGGCACTTAATCCCGAGGAAGAAGATCTAGTTATGATTGTTATCATGATCTTCCTTCTTTTCTTCACCTACTCGGTGACTTCCTCTCTTCTTCACTCCTTCGGGAATGAAGACATTATTTTTGATCCCGGCATTTTCATTTATCATTTGTGAGCCGGGTCTGTCTGTATATATCTCATCGGTGTGGAACTTTCACGTACTTCAATGTTTATCCAAACATCTTGAATGAAAGTCCGATGGAGATTGTTTCTTCCACTTTACTTCCCCATGAACAAATTAATTCGGGGTCGAGTCAAGCTAGCGACTCGGTAATAAAAAACAGTAGCATACCATATGGGTTTTCACCCATATTTCTGACTTCTTTCTATTTTCTACCACCCTAGTGTGGGGGGGTTGCCCCACATGTTGTGTATATATGCAAGTATTAAAAAAAATTCTAAATAATGGCCGTAGTATTTCCCTTTTACGTTCTTTGTTTTCGCATAACATAGGTACTTTGAATATTGAGGGCAATATTCATTTCTAAGTGTGGGGAATTCTCGAATTTTATCATATAATTATACCAATTCCCCCGTTTTTGGCCAAAATTTTTTGGAGTAAGTGTTTTACACTTTCTCATTTGGTTATCATCCGCTTTGTCTGTAAGACAAAAGGATTGGCTAATCCAAGAGCAAACGGCTCTTGGTAAAGATATATCAAATCCGTTTATATGGCTTGCAATTTGCCCAAAATTGTATGGTTCTCACCTCACCATATCCTAAAAAGTGAAGAGTTGGCTAGCCCGCAAGATTATGGCTTGTGGTAAAGGCAATGGAAAATCCATAATTGGTATTCACTCACCAAAGATAATTCGATAATTTATCTAAGAGTTGGCTAGTCCGAATGGTACGGCGGTAAAGACTAATCAAATCCGTTCATGACTTATGATTTGCTCAAAATCATTTGGTTATCAGGGTACCAAGGTTCTTACTTGAACTGAAACATTTGGCTACTCCAGAAGTAATGGCTTTTGGTAAAGAGTTTCAAATCCATTATGTTTTCTCAAATCATTGCTAGGGACTAGCAATATCTCATGTGGGGATTGATGAGTGTCTAAATACTCATCATTTTTGTACAATCTAAACTGCAAAATCATCCGAAAACACTCAAAAATGCATCAAAATGATGAAAATATCACAATTCAGTGTTTTATGTGTTTTAAATGCAAAAATATCAAAATCAGATGAAAAACATATCAAATTTGCAAAATTGCGTTTTAGTCCCCAAGTTTCAAAAGTAGTCAAAAACAGTCCCTGAGCACATAATTTCAAAAGTAAAGTCACCAAAGGTCCTTTTGGAATCATAAATTGTCATATTTAGTCCTTTGGTGAAAAATCTAAAAGTTTTGAGAAATTGCAGTTTAGTCCCTGAAAATCCAAAAACGGTCAAAACTAGTCCTTGGAAATTTTCAAGAATGTCAAAACTAGACCTTGGTCTATTAAAGGTTGGCAAAACCAACCCTGTGACTACTTTTCATAATTTACGATTGGTCCTTTGGTTTTATGAAATTGCAAAAGAGGTCCTTGTGTTATTAACTCTACAAACCAAACCGGACCCTAATTAAACCCCAAGCCCAACAAACCACCCCTGGCCCAAATCTTTAACCCGGTCCAATCCATGACCCGACCAACCCGACAACCCAATGTTCAAAATAAACAACCCCGCCCCCTATATCCTGTCTTCCCCAGCAAGATTATGCAACCCATCTCCCCCCTCCTATTCCTCACCTTTCCACCTTTCTTGTTCCCCCCCTCATCAACATCCTGCCAAGAGCATTAAATGTGCTTCCAACATCCACACTCAACCCCAGCTGCCATATACCCATTTTCCCGCCAAAATGAATGAGTGGTCAAGATGAGCTTCAAGTGATCCAAGGGTCAGAATTTATGGTGGGATATGTTCAGACATGTGAGAAAGACAACTGGGAGTATAAAAGGAAGCATAAAGAAGCAAGATAGTTAGTAGTTTTTTTTGTAAAATTTTCTTAATGTCGTTTTTAAGCTTAACATGTATTAACTAGTTCTCATTTGTATTTCTCAGTTTATTTGTATCAAACAAAAGGCATTCAAGTGATTTGCAATTCTGTTTAAGTTTTAATTAAAGTTAATGTTCATTTTCATCTTTTAAGCTCACTGTTGAAATTTCAATTCTCAAATCCCTGTGTCAAAGATGTTAGAAGCTTATTTATAAGCTTAAACAAGCTTATGATAGCTTATTAAAGCTTCCCACAAGCTCTTATTACAACTTTAAGCAGTTTTGTCTTATGGTCAATAAAAGTCAAAAACTTGGCCAAGAATGGAATGGTGATGAACTTGATGATGCAGAGGTTGATATGGGTGATATAGGTTAGATTAGGTTAGTATTGGGTTTTGATTTTAGCCTGCTACATCATCTGGATAGTGGTTAGTTATTTTCTCATGTTCATTTTTCTAGTCATTTTGCATTTTTATGCCTGTCTTGTTTATGTGGTCCCAATTAGTGTAAACTTGCTTTTATAGTTCTATTTAAGTTATGCAAACTCAGTTTAATCAGTTAAACCAGTTGGATTCATATTTAGCTCAGTTTTGTTTTTAATTCCATATTTTAAGGGGTGTTTGGTTTTACTGAAATAACTGTCATAAAGGAGTAGGTAGTGGTTAATTTCTGTTGTTTCATGCTTGTGAAGCTAGTTCATGCTCATTTGAATCAAGTACTTGTGCCTGCAAATCTCATTAGTCAACACATTCATTTTTCTCGCTCCATTGTTCAGCTGTTGGAGTTTTAGCAAGTCAAAAGCTCTTTTTGTGTTCAAATTTCATAAATACATCTTGCAGTAGTCCCATTTCACTTTAATATATCATTTCCAGTCCACAAATCAAGATCAAAGTTGGAAATAGTCAACATTCCATTTCTGTCTCAAAAAGTCAAAATGCAATTTCTGTTTTGAGCCCAAATGGAAAGATTTTTATTGTACTCATTTCTTGGTCAAATCAAGTAATTCTTGTGGTTTTTAAAACCTCTCCTGGTCTAGTCTCTTATGTCCATTTTAGCACAATTTTATGAATTTTCTTTAAGCTCTTGATCAGCTTGTTAAAATGGTTCCAAGTCCCTGTGCAGGCATCAGTGCCAGGGGTTTACACGGTTGTGCAGAGCTCACAATAAGCTCTTGGGAGCTTGTCTAGAGCTAAGTTTTGGTTTACAAGCTCCTTGACAGGTCCTCTTTAAGTTCTAGTATTTAGTTTCCAGTTTCCTGCTTATTCTAGTGCTTATTCCTCTGTCTAAAGTACCTCCCTCACAACTGTTTTAGCTTAAACTCTCAATAAGCCAAATCTGTTGAGCTTGTTGTTTCAGAGGTTAGGACTTGTTGAAACTTGTTCCATTTTAGTTCTTCTAGCTTATAGTAGCTTCTGTTTTGATTTGGTGCCCTTTGGATTCAATTTGCTTATTGAAGTGCTTATTTCCATAAGCACTTCCTCATCAGATCTTTATTCTTCCAAACAAGCACCTGTTTTTCCATTTTTCTTATATTCCTAATATTATTTTAAACTTTTCCTGAAATTTTCAGATTTTTCTAAGTTGTTTAACCATTTTTCTTTATTTAAATTAGTTTTTAAGCACTTTTTAATTAGCTTTAAATACAAAAAATTAAGAAAAAGTTCAAAAAAATAAGTTTTCATTTTTCTTAGGTTAAGATAAATGTAAAAGTCATAAAAAGTATTTTTCCATAATTTTCTTGGTTTAAATAGTATTTTCTAGCATTTTAATTAGTTTTAAATAGTTTTAAATTAGTAATAAATATATAAAAAGTCTAAAAAATATATTTTCTGTTTTAAAATTAGTTTTATCATATTTTAGATTTTTATAAATCTTAATTTTATTTTTCTAGTCTTATTTCATATTTTCTTTTATTTTAGAGTATTATTTAATAGTTAAAAATAGTTTTTAATTAATAATAATTAGATAAATAGTTATAAAAATAATTTTCTTTTTCTATAAATTTTCTTTTATCTTCAGGATGGTAAAAATGTATTTTTCATATTTTTAGGACTTTTATTTCTTTATTTTCACTTTTTATTTTGTTCGTTTACGTAGTTTTTAATTTAAGCGTACGTTTTAAGTTTTAAACGTTCATCACTTTAAAAATAGTGATAGCGTTTATTTAATATCTTTTATCTTTTTAATTTTCTTAATTTGTATTTAAGTCGCTTTATTTTATAACCTTTTTCAGTAGTGTAATTATCTTATCCAAATCCTTTCCGATCACTATCATTAGTGATCATTCTATCGTCTGATCAAGCGTTTACACACCATTGAGTCTCCGTGGGACTTAACGACCCGGGAATTCACTGTATTCCCTGATCTTCATTGATTTCGTTCCTGAGCCGTTTTAAGGTTGTTACGGTCGGCCATTCACAAGTGGCAGGCTTGTGTGATAAACCTTGACTGTTCTGGAGCGCATCATTAAACCTAGACTAAGGCAACAACTATCGCACATCTATCTACTCAGTCAAGCATATAAGCAAATCCAAATAGTTTTAACGGTCCAAAAACAGTAGCATGATTCTCACCCCAAAATAGTTCAAAACGTAGTTAAAACGTATATAAAAGTGGGGCTATGAAACTCACCTCAAGCAATCAACGCACAATCAACACACAAATATCACTAGCAGAAGATAACAAATCACAAAGACAAAGAACTATCGACTCAGCACAACCTATTAATGTAGACCAAACTTAATATATATATATTCCTCATAATCAACATTATCTACCCTAATATATTCCATTTCTTTATTTCCAAAAACGTCTCGTTTCACCATTAATACTAGTGTTTGGTATCCTCATGTGTAGGCGTATCGACTCAATTTGATGCCATGAATGCTCTCAAACAACCAATATATAACTCAATGCGACACAATGAGACCTCTAAATGAGAAGCTCCATAGTTCAATAAGTTTCGGAATAAATAGTAGACCTTATCGAATTCGTCAACTCGATAAACTCATTCATTTATTCGGTACGCTATTATCCCATAAATCAATCGTATCCTAAAGAGTCATAAGGATAAGTCACCTATTAATAAGGTTACCCAACGTACCTAGCGGGCTCTTATTAGATTCGTCAATCTAATAAGTCCGCTACCCACGTGGATCAACAATATTAATGCTAGGTTATCCGTAACCCATGCACACATAACGCAAATGAATAATTACTTATCCACTATTAAATGTCCACATTTGACATTTATTGATAAACGTGTACTCGAAACCATAATTACTTATTTATTACAAAACCTTTCCAATTTAGTCGTTAGTTTCCGTTTAAAACTAGTAAATAACAAGATAAATCTTGTTATTGATATTTTTGGTACAAAAGCCCATTATTATTTACATTTCATAGTTTTATTATCATTTTCATATATAATATATATTTCATCAAATCCCATTATAAATCTCATAACGTTATTCGTTTCGAGTCCACAAGCACGAGTCATAACTTCTCGGCTTTTAATCAATCAATTGTCCAAATTATACTAAAGTCCATGTTACGGCTTTGTCGGAGTCAACTATTGACTAAAAAGTTAAAGTGACGCCAACATAGCTCAAAGTCAACAATATATATATCAAGTCCATAATTAATAGTCATAACGTCGCAATTCAATCCCAAACCAACTCAAAACAATCTCGCCAACCTATCAATCAACCAATTATACTCGAAACCAATGTTATGACCCTAATGGTCATGACATTCATGATCAAGACCACGTGAACCAAACAAGCTTCTAAAAGCTTTTCGGCTCCACGCGCCTCATCCAAACCTCAACTAAACCAATCAATAAGCTACCAAATCGACCCGACTCAACCCATGACCAATCATAGGCCATGTACGACACCAACCAAGACCCCAACGTGGCTTCGTGCGTGCATATATGTCACAACCAAACCTCACCAAATCCAATCTACCACACTTAAATCCAATCATTCAAGCTCCAAACACTAACTAAACACAAAACCCATCACTATTTTTAATTAAGAACATGCAACTAAACCCTAAAATGCAAAACCCATCAAATTAATGCACCACACATGTACCAAACACTAATTACTTGTTTATTTCAACACTAATTAGCTTTAATTTCATGTTCCACCCAAAAGCCCCAAAAATTGTTCATGGGTCGAAACCCTAGAAATCAATTCGTGCCTAATCAAGCTCAATACATGTTCCCTTTACCTTATCTAATCACCAATTGCAAAAGCCCTTTGAAATCTTTTGAAACCCTAAAAGTACGAATCTTAATTCTTGAATTTGAAGGTGTTAATGAAGTCCAAATTGAGTGTATGATATATGGTTGGAAAGAGGAGAAAGAGATCTTGCTTTTTGTGGTGGAGGTGGTGGTGGACGCGCCACCAATGGCCGGAGAATGGCTGGAATACGGCCGGCGGTGGTGGTGGTGTTATTAGGGTTTTTAGTGAGAGAAAACTAGAGAGAGAAATGGTGTTGTGTGTGTTTTCTAGTGAGAGAAACAATAAGGTGAAATGAGGCTTGAGTGTGGTATTTATATTCATGAGCTAGGGACCTCAATATAAATAAAAAGGAGGGGGGGGGGCCGGCTACAAATAAAAAGGGAGGGTTCAGGTTGTAATTTTTCGTATCTATCTCGTTTACCCATTCTCGAGCTCACATATCGTCCCCCGAGCGTCCCATGACATTTATTTAACTTTCCAACATCGTTACTTACGTTTTTTCACGAGTTTTGACTATTTATTTGTAAATTTTCGAGTTACGGTCTAAAAGTTACAATAACTCTTGTTTTAGGCTTTTCTAGTGCCGAATCGAATAGTGCCTACAAAATAGAGTTAAAACGCATACGATAACTCATTTAATAATGAAATAAACTGTAAAAACCAATCGACGATATAAAATCAAGTCACGGTTTATAAAATAGTGTTAAAGGAAAATCTCTGTTTAATTTAGCGTAATGCGGTTACCTAAAATAGACTCCCTAAATTGCCAGTTGTCACAATTGCTGAGTATAATGAATTAATTTAAAAAAGTATTTAGCAGATGGTTCTTTTTGTCGCTACAAGACTCTTCTTGTGGCGAATGGTAGTTCGCAGCAGTGTAACGTTGATGTTGATGAGACCTTTAGTTTGGTTGTCAAGTCGAATACTATTTGTATTGCTCTCAGTCTTGTAGGTTCTCGACATTGGCCAATTCATCAGATTGATGTCAAGAATGCTTATCTTCATGGTTGTTTATCTGAGACTTTTTATATGCATCAACTACCTGGTTTTTGGGATCCTCTACATCATGGCCATGTTTGTCTTGTATAGAGGTCTCTTTATGGTTAGAAGCAGGAACCTTGGGCTTGGTTTCAGAGATTTGCAGGTTATGCTACTCGTGTTGGCTTTCATCACAATCGTTGTGACTCCTCGATGTTTATATACCGCCATGGGACTGATATTGCTTACTTATTATTTAATGTTGATGATATTGTCTTGATTGCCTCTTCTACATCATCGTTACAACGTGTTACTGCTTCTCTTCATCAGGAGTTTTCTATGACAGACTGTGGCCCACTTAATTATTTTCTCGTGATTTATGTTGTTCGTTCTTCTGCAGGGATGTTCTTATCTCAGGAGAAATATGCTTATGAGGTTCTTAAGCGTGCGCATATGCGCAACAGTAATCCTTGTACCACTCCAGTTGACACTGATTATAAGTTGGGTACCGATGTTGACCCAGTTGAGGATCCTACTTTGTATCGCAATCTAGCGAATGCTATTTAGTATCATATGTTTACTCGTCCTGATATTTCTTATGCAGTACATGATATGTGTTTATTTATGCATGATCCGTAGGAAATTCATTTTTCGGCTCTGAAGCGCATTTTACACTATGTTCGAGACATTATGGGTTATGGTTTACAATTGCCTTACTACTAGGTGGTCTACTTCTGGGTATTGTGTTTTTCTTGGCAACAACCTTCTCCCCTAGTCCTCTAAGCGTCAAGTTATGGTTTCTCGTTCCAGTGATGAGGCTGAGTACCGTAGTGTTGCAAATGTTGTTGTTGAGACTTGTTGGTTGCGTAATATCTTGTGTGAGCTTCACACACCATTGTCTTCCACTACGCTTGTTTATTGTGATAATGTTAGTGCGGTTTATCTACCTTCTAATCATGTGCAACATTAGCGCACGAAGCATATTAAGATAGACATGCATTTTGTTCGGGATTTTAGTGCTGCTGGACATGTGCGTGTTTTGCATGTTCCATCACGTTATCAGTTTGCTGACATATTCACCAAGGGTCTTCCATCCGCTTTGTCTTATGAGTTTCAAGACAATTTAAGTGTCTGTTCTGCTCCCGATCCAACTACAAAAGGCTGTGGACTTGTATTTGAATTAGAATTATACTTCTGTTAATATTGGTGTAAGCCCAAGCCCAATTATTAGGTTTCATCATTAGTATATACTAGCAGGGTGCCCGCGCGATACAACGACGGGTACCCTCTGACTATATTTTGCGGCGAGAAAAATATTGTTCGGTTATTTTTTTTTTTAATTTTTTTAATCAATAACCATCCAAATAAATAATAATTTAAATTAAAAGTGCTAGGTTACTGTGGTGCAATGATGTGGTGTTATGGGAAAACTAGTGCCACCCGAGCACTTTTTGCCCATGGCCAAAACACCCCTCCCTAACATAACACCAGTTTTCTGACGAAATCGTGCATTTTATTTATTTATTTTTAATCCATAACTAGCCCAAGAAAACAATTCTTATACCAATTAATAATAATCAACCCAAAATATATTTGTAGCCCAAGCACAAGATCGACTAACCATATTACCCATTAATTTGACTGAAAAAATGACAACCCAAGCCCAATTAATCAACCAATATACGGACCTAAATTAATAACCCTAACACACAGAGTTATTTAAGCCACTTTATCCTTATTTGTCTCATAATCTACCCTAATTTCAGTCTATCAAACGCAGTCACCCTTCACCCATATCACTTCTAGCAACTAAAACGCCGAAACAATAACGCCGCAACAATCTTTATATTACATTCAAACGAAACCAAACTGCCAACAAAGTTTTGGTTTCTTTCTAAAGCCTTTCCAAACAACCAAAGAAAAATCATAACAGTTTTGTTATTGGTTTTTTATACCTTTCGAATATTTAAAAGAAGTTCAACTTCGAAAAAAAAGATCTATGATGAATTGTGTTTGAATCTTTTTTAAAATTTGTTCTTATCCTTTTAACACACTATTTTGAAATCTTTGTAATTTTCAGTTTGTAACTTGTTTGTGTTTAGATTTAGGTTTATGAGTTCGGTTCGATTATTGTAATTTTCAGTTTGTAATTTATGGACTGTGGGATGAAAATATGTGAACCAGATGCACAATCCTCATTCTGTGAAGCAAATGGTGATTCTGATTCACAAGTATCACCAAAGAATAAAGAGGGCTGCTATATGAATGTGTACATCCTGATTAGAGAATTGTAATTATTTGTGAAGGGTTGTTTGAAGTTGTGCATTGATTGTAGTTTGATTTGTATATTTATTTGTGCTTTAAGTATTGTAAATAATGCTTTGTAACTTGTATTTGCTTAAAATCTATATTAGGAAATCTTAAAAATTTAATAGGAGAGAGGGTCATCCCTCCATTATAAGTAGTACTAGCAGGGTACCCGCGCGTTGCAGCGGTGGGTACCCTGAAATATAATTTTTCGATAAATAATGTATTTTAGTTTATTATGTTTTTTTTAACAATAAATTTACGGATATCAAGAATTTCGTATAGCCGTGCCGTTCGGCTCGAACACGATTAGCCGATTCCGCTCTCGGCTCGAGCCCGTTGGTGCGCTTGTTAGGGCTCAAGCCCATTTGGCCCGTTGCCTGTTCAGGCTTGAATATTTATATAATGAGCTTTATTATTTATGTAGTGAAATTTAATGCAGGAATTGTGTTTAATTTGGTTGTACAATATGCTTGATAATTTGTATTTCTTATGTAATGGGTGTTTTAATAACTGTATATTGACCAGTTAAATAATTGACTACATTAAATAGCATTAATGTGGTTTTTGTTGTACACTATGCTTCTTGTCTTGTACGTCTGAAAATTATGTGCATTAAAGTGTTATACACTATGTTTCTTTTCTTGTAAGTGGTAGTCATTATAGTCATTAATAACATTGACCACTTTAATGGCATTAATGTTGTAAGTCTGAAAATTACACCATGCTTATTTTGTTGAACACTATACTTATTTTGTTGTACATTATACTTATTTTGTTGTAAATCTGAAAACTAGGTGCAGCTATTGTAAATTGTGCTTAAATGGTTGTAATATTTGGTGAATGGGTGTTTTTAATACGAGTAGCATTAATGTTGGTTGATAGAATTTTGGTCTTAAAATGACACAACGCTTTATTTTGTTGTACAATATGCTTACTTTGTTGTAATTCTGAAAATTGAGTGCATTAAAGTGTTGTAAACCATGCTTAATTTCTTGAACGTCTTAAAATTAAGAGTGAGGTGCCTTCATGCATGATATGTAGTATAGATAGATATTTGGTCACATGTGATCTCAATTATCAATTAATGAATATTACATTTAACACTTGGTTAATGAGAGAAAAGCTAATATGACGTTGAGTTGACGGTGGGGATCGTGATCAATATTACAACCAACCTTATATACTTATTTATACAAGAACTTACACAATTATATGTACGTGTAGCATCATCTTGTTATATTCACGAGATCCGTTCTAACGAGATAAGTTCAAAAAAAAAAGTTCTAACAAGTACAGAGCTGATCAAGATGGTAGCCGAGTAGATCATATATATATATATATATATATATATATATATATATATATATATATATATATATATATATATATATATATATATATATATATATATATATATATATATATATATATATCTATACTACATAAAATGGAAAAAGAGTCAAAGTGGAAAAGTGGAAAAGTGAAAAAGTTTAATGGTCAAATGAGAGAGAAATATATTTGTGTAATTAATACTCTTATTAAAACACCTCATTACTTAAAAGTACAATAATTTATTCACATTATACAACCAATTAAAAGCATATCTACCACAACCAATTAAAACACCCCTTATTAAAAAGTACAATGAAATTTTCACAATGTACAATTTAAACAAGCTACAACATAATTCTAAATATAAAATAATTAAACAAACTAATTAATGTTATTTTTAAAACACCTTAAAATGAAAAGTACATGTTATTATACACGTTATACAAATTAATAAAACACACAAAGCTTCATACAAGCTAACAAGTTGATGGTACATATAGTTTTAAAAATCGGACCGGACCAACGGGTTCAACCGGAAACCGGTGTCGCCATCGGTTCGGCTAACCAATAACAGCCATTCGGAAACGAACTAGAGAGGACCCGTTAAAACCGATACAAACTGGTGAATCAGGTCTCATCAAGATCTATTTCTCCGGTTAATAGTCGAGTCTTCCGCCACGCAACGCGGGTACCTGCTATATTATATAATAAAGGAAAAACCAAAAAGTAAAAAGTAAAAATTTGAAACTATTAACACATATTGAAAACCGAGTTGACACAGATGCGCTTCAAATCCAAAGGTTGACCCAGTTTAATTTGACCCGTTTTGACCCAACATGTCATATTGACTCGGTTTAAATCGACCCGTTTTTCGACGGAGCGGTTCAACGGTTGAACCACCGGTCGAACCGATTCAAAAGCGTTATGTTTAATCCCAAATCTTCAAACTTTTTTATTTTCGTTTAGAACCCATAAACTTTTTAACACAAACGATCATGTCGCTATATAAATATATTATCTATAAGTTTTTCTTCAAAAACAATTATAATGTTTTACAATTATGAGAAAATATATGCCCGTTAGTGTACATTTAACTTTTCAATATGCTAAATACGCTCATTTAAAAAAAATGGGGCTAAATGTGCCCAAATCTTTTACAAAATAGCCAAAATTAGCCAATTTTTATTTTATTTTGGGCTAATCATATTCACTCTACTTTTAGTCACCATTAATCCCATCCTTGTTAGTTTTTACGCAACAAGTAACGTGTGTTGTTAGTTTTTATACTATAACTAATGTAATGTTAACTTTCATTTTCATTAAATGATTTTATATGTTGTTTGATAGATGTTAAGAATTTTGTCTAGACTTTAATTATCGTATAGTACAACCATTTGCAATTGCATTTTCATCGGTTCACGTTCTATTTTTAAACGCTACTACAAAACACTCACCACAATATCACAAATCATTAATTATCGACGCTAGAAAACATTTGCCGCTAGGCGGGTACTGTCTAGTATATATATATGTATGTATGTGTGTGTGTGTATATATATATATATATATATATATATATATATATATATATATATATTTTCCCTCCCTTGTGGAAAGATGAATTTATATTAATACAACAACTATTTACAACCAAAGCGACACATTAATTCTAGGACATGCCTAAAAGAATCAAACTTGTTTCACCAAAAAAATAAAGAACAAAACATACAACTAAACAACATACTATCAAGTATCAGCAACCAATAGAAGCCTTCACAAAAGTGCACCTCACAAAAATATTTACCTGAATTCACCAAAGCATATCACCATTGACTACATTTCCTACCAATAGTAACAATTATCCTCAAAGAGTAATAACATAACTCACTCTATAAGAGTAAACACAAACACATTGACAGGCATCATCAATGGTATATGCACAATTGCATCAGTATTAAAGATTTTAAAGAGTTGGCTAAATTTAGTGCCGTTTCTAAGTTTGCGGAGACCATGTGCAAAATTTAGTTTATTTATAAAACAGATGCCTAACAATAAAAGTAATTAATATTTTGAAAAGAAAAAATGAGAAATAATCATATTAATAGTGTTTTTTGAAAATATTTGTTATTGTAACCTCTTAAATCAATTATTTGTAGTCAGTTTTATGGAATAGTATACATATTATATAAAAATATGAGGCTCGTATAAATTTGAGGCCTCTTGCGACTGCACATCTCGCACACCAACAGGAAACTTTCCCTCTCACTGCTATCCCAAACTAGAACTTGCAACATCATACTCACTGGTTTAGAATGGAATATAGACACTAATCAAGCATCATCAACAGGAAACTTTCAATATGAATCCTCCAATGGCAATGCAAGGTTGGGAGTAAGAAGTCTCAGCTCATCTTTGGTGACTCTATTTTTAAGCACTTGCATTGCGAAACTAGAGCAAAACTTGGACAAGACGAATATTGATTTAATTTACATTCTCTTTTGTGTCTCCTTTGTGAAGTGGAAATCAAAACATCTGATGAGCAGTTGCAGTTGGTCTCGCAAAATATGGTCTAAAGTTTTGATTGATGGGGATTTTGTTTGGCTCAAAATATGAACCACTGTCGCATCAGTAACTTTGTTAATAATCTGGAAATCGAGAAAATAGATATTTCTATCAAGCCAGTTACGCCTAAGCAAACAATGTTACAGAAGGAAAAATAGTGGCTTGACACATGTAATTCAGATAAAAAAATGTCCAAAAACGCTAGAAGGAGGGCTTGAACCTCCGACCTTGTGGTTAACAGCCACACGCTCTAGCCAACTGAGCTATTCCAGCTTTTTGTCTCTTTTTATTTGCGGTAATATAAACTCAAAGTCTACTCAAACAAACATTAATGACAGAAAGAAAACTTCTATAGTTAAAGAAACGTAAAAAGAATAAAACGCTAGAAGGAGGGCTTGAACGTCCGATCTTGTGGTTAACAGCCACACGCTCTAACCAACTGACCTATTCCAGCTTCTTGTCTGCCATTCAATTTTTCGTTATAAAAAAAGAATGCTAAACAAAAAACGTTTAGACAAATATACTACAGTTCCTTAATTGAAGGCCAAACTTTATTCATAAAACCACTAACATCATATCTGACCATATTACGACGACATAAATAAGATTCAATAATTTCTGTATCAAACTAAAGTAACAATCACCCTAAGACGGTACACGACATAATGACTATTCTTATAATCTTATTAATTAAGCACTCTCTGCACGAATACGACGAGCCAATTGGATGTCTTTCTGCATGATTGTAACCCTCTTAGCATGAATCGCACACAAGTTAGTATCTTCAAACAGACCCACAAGGTAAGCTTCAGCAGCCTCCTGAAGTGCTAATACAGCATGACTCTGGAACCTCAAATCAGTCTACAGCCAAACATCATCAATAAATTCATTAATTAACATAATTTACAAAATCAACAATGTTAGATAATACTAATGACCAATGTAACATTAAATAGTTATAGCATTATTATTAGTTTATTACCTTAAAATCTTGAGCGATTTCACGAACAAGCCTTTGGAATGGCAATTTACGGATCAGGAGATCAGTACTCTTTTGGTACTTACGGATTTCACTGTTTTCAAAAACACAAACAATAGTTAACTACAATTATTATCACAAGGGATATGTAACTATTAGGTAGAATGTATGATGTATCCTAGCTACAATGTAATGCTTTTTAATGTGGAACACATTAACATGCTAGTGTTTGATAAAAAAGTTTAAGAGACTCACCGGAGAGAAACTGTTCCTGGACGATAACGGTGAGGCTTCTTGACACCTCCGGTTGTTGGCAAAGTTTTCCGATTAGCCCATTCATACAACTTTTTCGTTGGAGCTTTTCCACCATTAGACTTACGAGCGGTTTGCTTTGTTCGAGCCATTGCGATTCAGATATCTAAAGCCTAATAACAAATCAATTTAAATCCAGTAATGAAGTAAACTAAGGAAAGCAATGATCGATAGAAGTTTTTACCTTAAGATCGATCGGTTTTGTATGTGTGGAAATATGATATTAGGGTTTACGGGTATTTATAGACACACGTGATGGTTAACTTTGGTTATACATTAAAACAATGATCCGTGTGATTTGCATCTATTGGTTGGATGTGAGAAATATATGCCACACGCGGATTAAACTATTTTTGTGTTTTTCTTGTGTGTTAATTTCTTTTTAAGTTTCCATCAATCACTACAAGATGTTCGGTCTATATATAGAATCATATAAATGGGACTCATCTGAATATAAAAAACAAATGAGTATTCAAAAAATCTTTAAAATCACGAAAGTCGTAAAGTACTAGTTTTGCAAAGTTAAGTCTTACTCATACATTTTTGTTATCGTTGCAAGGTCCGTTGACAAATGGGTATTGCCAGAAACGAATCTTTATGACAAAAAATGTGAAAATACAAATGGGTTTTGGTTAAAAATGAAATCTTTAAAAGATGTGAAGTTTATCAGGGAAGCCATTGATGCAGTTGGAGTCAACGGGAAGCTTTATAGGGTCAATGGGAAAGAGTGGGTTGTTTATGATGTGAATTTGGATATATGGTCGGATATGCCTACGGAAATGTTGGCTGGTTGGAGTGGTCCGTGTAAGTTATCAAAGTGTTTCGTATCTCATTAATGAAACCGAATGATACATATGTAGGCTATAAACCCTAACAAGAGATATTCGGGTCTTAGCCCATACAAACTACAATTGGGCTATGCTAAAATATTACTAACACTCTTTCGCAGTTTTAGCGAGAGGACACCAAACACTTAAACTGGTTCGAAACTTCTCAAACAAAGATGAAGGTAAGCCTTTGGTGAAAATATTAGCATACTGATAACGTGAAAGAACATGAAGAACTCTAACTTGACCAGCAGCAACCAAATCCTGAACAAAATGAACATCAATATCTATATACTTCGTTTGTTGGTGCTGAACCGGATTAGAAGATACATATACAACACTGACATTTTCACAATAGACACGCATAGCAGGAGACAAAGGGGTATGTAGCTCACGTAGTAGGTTCCTCAACCAACAGGTCTCAACAACAGCATTGACAACACAACGATACTCTGCCTATGCACTAGAACAAGAAAGCGTTGGTTGACACTTAGAGGACCATGAGAGTAAGTTGTTGCCAAGAAATACACAATAGCCAGAAGTTGATCGCTGAGTAATAGGGCAACCAACCCAATCAGCATCCGAATAAGCAACCAATGAGGAAGTTAAAGATGAAAGCAACTGTAACCCATAGTCTAAAGTACCCCGAACATACCTCAAGATTCGCTTAAGAGCCAAGAAATGAGGCTACTACGGATCATGCATATAAAGACAAATCTGATGCACTGCATAAGAAATATCAGGGCGAGTAAAAGTGAAATACTGAAGAGAACCCGCAAGACTCCTATATAATGTCGGATCAGAAAGCGGATAACCGTCATCACCTAGTTTAGACTCAATATCAATAGGAGTCTGACAGGAGTTACAACCAATCATATGAGCTCGATCAAGAATCTCAGTAGCATACTTACGCTGAGATTAAAGCATCAAGAATCACGCGTAACAAAGATACCCAAAAAGTAATTAAGAGAACTCAAATTCGTCATAGAGAACTCCTGATGTAAAGAAGTAATAATCCGTTGTAACAAAATCTCAGATGAATCAGTGAGAACAATATCATCAACATATAGTAACAAATAAGCAATGTCTATCCCCTGTCTATAGATAAATAGTGATGAGTCACAACGACTATTACTAGACCCAACCCGAGTAATATGAGCAGCAAAACGCTGAAACCAAGTATGAGGGGCCTGCTTAAGCTCATAAAGAGACCGCTACAATAAACAAACATAATAAGGATGTCCAGAATCCCAAAAACTTTTATTAGAGATTGCAATGAAAACAAATTGATTTAAATGGTCAAAACTGACACTGACAATAATGTTGCAGATTTGCTTACAAAAGCTTTTGATGTAAGTAGATTTCAATATTTGATTGCTAGTATTGGAATGTAAAATCTTTAAAATCTTTTATCTCTTTATGTTTTTGTAGATTTTTGTATGAATTAGTACTGTTATTCAAGGCATTAAGAGTTTCTGCTGTTGGTTATACTTACTGCTGTTAAGTATAATCAATATGGTGATCATTGTGAAAATTGTTATGGCTTGTGTTTTCTTGGGTTTTGGACTAACCTTTTGCAGGATAAGTAAAGAAAATTGTTAGAATGATGATGGACAAGTTGTTTGGAATGGAATTGGACTTAATGTTGGTGACTCAAAGTTAATGCTGTTAGGCATAACTTACTGTCGTTGGGTTACTACTGCTGGGTTGTTCAGGGTCTGTTTCATAAATACATCAATTAAAGGTTTAAATCATTCAATCCATTAGTTAATTGATTTCATTCATAAATATACTCTCAAATTCAAACCCTATATCAATTTTACCATCCAATCTCAAAACCCAACACAAATGGCGAATCTCAAGTTTGCTGATTCACCCAATATGCTCGCGTTCTTGTCCAAACCCAAAGAAAGTGATGGATTTATACAGATAATGGATTTTCTGAATGCACACCCTATAAAGTATTCACTCACTGTTAATCCTACTATATATGTTTATAGTATTGAATAGTTCTGGTCTACTATTGTGGCCAAAACTATCAATGGGTAAGTACAGTTACATGCCATAGTAGATGGTAAGGCAATAATTGTCACTGAAACATCTGTTAAAAGAAATCTCTGACTAAAAGATGATGAAAGTGTTTATTGTTTCCCAAATTCTACTATTTTTGAAATCTTGCATTAATGGGGTATGAGAAAATTTCTGACAAGTTAACTTTTTATAAAGCATTCTTCTCCCCTCAATGAAAATTTCTAATTCATACTATTTTACAGTGTCCAAGTCCAAAGACTACTGCCTGGAATGAGTTTAGTAGTACTATGGCATCTGCCATTATCTGCTTAGCTACAAGCCAGAAGTTTAATTTTTCAAAATTGATTTTTGATAGTATGGTTAGAAACTTGGATAATTTGTCTAGAAAATTTTTAATGTATCTGAGGTCTTTACAAGTATTTTTGGACAAACATTTTGCTGAGAAGCCAACACATAAGAGAAAATATATTGCACCCTCTCACACTAAAAATATTTTTTCAAATAAGAGAAGGGTAGGCAAATGTTTTTCTGGTAAAGTAACACATTTGTTTCCAAATGGTGGTACAAAACCAATCTCAAATGGGTGAAGGTTCAACAATTCCCACTAATCCCCAACACACACCCAACAGTTTACAACATCCACTTCTCAACCTCAAAAGAAACAACAACCTAGGAAGCCCAAAAGAAAGGACACTCAGATACCTTGATGATCCTATTGACAATGTTGCAGATGAGGCTGTCCATAAGGAGTTGGGTGACAGATTGGTGAGGGCTACCACTACTGCTTCTAGCTTAGAAGTAGAGCAGGACAGTGGTAACATCAATAAGACCCAATCCAAGGCAACACCTAATAAATCTAGTTCCCTAGGAGCTAGTTCAGGTGGTGGTCCCTGGTGCCAAAAAAAACCATGGGGGGTACAATTGCTCAAACTAGGTTTGAGAATTTATCTAAACAATCTAATGATTCACTGCTCACAAGAGGTAACACACTTCAAAGTGATGAGGATAATATTAAACTTGATGAATTGATGGCACTGTGTACCAATTTACAAAACTAGGTTTTTGATTTGAAGAAGACCACATCCTCTCAGCAATCTCAGATAACAAGTCTGAAAAAGAGAGTCAAGAAACTTGTACAAAAGAAGAGGTCAAGAACTAATGGGCTAAAGAGGTTATATAAGGTTGGTCTGACTGCTAGAGTAGAATCCTTAGAAGATGAAACAAGTTTGGGTGAGGATGCATCCAAATAGGGGAGGATTGATGCCATACATGAGGAGTTGTTGGATGTAAGAAAAGAATTGTTGTTGAAGAAGTAAATGATGGAGTTAATGTTGTTAAAGAAGTATTTGATGTTATTAATACTGCTAAGAAAATTATTGTTGCTTCTCAAGTTAGTGCTGCTGGTGATAAATTTAGTGTTGCTAGTACTGTAATAACTGTTAGTGCTGCTACAACAAATAATGCTGATGATATTACTATGGCTTAAGCACTTGAAGCTTTAAAAAGGAAAAAACCCAAGGAGAAAGGGGTTGTTTTCAAAGAGCTGGGTAAATCTACAACAACAATATCTTCACAACAATCACATGACAAAGGTAAAGGAATATTGATAGAACCTGTGAAGAAGAAAGATCAAATCAGGCTTGATGGAGAAGCTGCTCTTAAATTACAAGCTGAATTTGATGAAGAAGAAAGACTTGCAAGAGAGAAAGCTGAAAAATAAGAAGAAGCCAACATTTCTTGATTAACATATGGGATGATGTACATGCAAAGATTGATGTTGATTATCAATTGGCTGAAAGACTACAAGCAAAAGAACAAGAAGAGTTGTCTGATGCTGAAAAAGCTAAGTTATTTGTACAACTCTTAGAGAAAAGAAGAAAGCACTTTGCAGCCAAGAGAGCAGAAGAGAAAAGGAATAAACCACCAAAAAAAGCTCAACAAAAAAAGATAATGTGCACTTACCTAAAAAACATGGAAGGATGGAAGCTTAAAGATTTGACACATTTTAAGTTTGAGAAGATCCAAGAAATATTTGACAAAGCAATGAAAAGGGTAAACACATTTTTTGACTTAAGAACAGAGCTGGTGAAAGGTAGTGAAAAGAGAGCATAGACAGAGCTGGAACAAGAGGTCCCAAAGAAACAAAAGGTGGAAGATGACAAAGAAACAATAGAGCTTAAAAAGTTAATGGAGATTATTCTCGATGAAGAAGAAGTAACAATTGATGCTATTCCTTTGGTTGAAAAGCCTCCGAGGATTGTTGGCTAGAAGATATATAAAGAAGGAAAGAAAAGCTATTACCAAATCATAAGAGCTGATGGAGAATCTCATATGTATATTTTCTTTCTTCAAATGCTAAAGAATTTTGATAGAGAAGATTTGAAAGATCTGTGGAAATTGGTAAAAGCTAAGTATTTGGTCAACAAGGCTGGTGGAAGACTATGACTTGCTGTTATGGGGTGATCTGAAAACCATGTTTGAACCACATGTAGAGGATGAAATGTGGAGGGCTCAAAATGGATATGAAGTATTAAACTGGAAGCTATATGACTCCTGTGGATTTCAGTCCTTGATAATGCAATCTATGCTGGTCTACATGTTGGTGGAGAAGACATATCCCCTTGCACCACCTACAATTTCTATGATGATGAAGAAGAAGCTTCAAATGGAATATGAATGTGAAATGGCCTATTAGCTTTGTCAGAAAATGTTGAAGCAACTTAATAAGAAATGAAGTGTTTGGAAGCATCATCCTGGTGTTTATTAAGCTTTGAATGAAGAAACTTGATGATTTTGAAGAATAATATCCAGTTTAGGGGAGGAATATTGGGATTAAAAGTCTTATTGATGCTGTTTGATCAACTACTGCTCATATTGGTAATACTGCTGCTCAAATGAAGTTAGTGCTGCTAAGGAACTTCATTGAATATATGCTAAGTAAACTTACAACTTCCATTGCAAAGTTAAGACTGCTAGTACAAGACTGCTAGTACAAACTTAGTGTTGTTCAAGGTTAAGTGAAGTTACAACTTCCAGTACAAGTTACACCTACTAGTACAAACTTAGTGTTGTTCAAAGTTAAGATTGTTGCTTACATAAGTTAGTACTGTTAGGCATCTTGTTAGTACTGCTTATGAGATATGTATTAGATATTTAAAGAAAGATTTGATACACTTAGGAAAGTATTGTAAGTCGTGTAGGACTCTTTGGTGTATAAAAGGAGGTCCTAGGGCATAGAGTTAGATGCACAAAACAAGTATCAAAAACATATAATTCATAGCTATAAGGTTTTGTAACTCTAATACTGTGAGAGTATTCATATTATTATCATTAATAATATTAGAGCTTATTTGTTGAATTTTGTGTTCATTGTTTCACTGTTTCATTAATAATTTTTCTTAAATTTAAAGATTAGATTCCGCATAATCTTTAATACATTCAAACACGGTTTCTACTATAGTTGTGTTAGATTTATCTAATATAACTAATCCTTTTACAAGCTAAGGAACTAGATCTAGTTCAACTGGGATCAACATGAGTCTTTAGGGCTCGTATAAGTGTATGAAGAGTAGGGCTAAGGGTCTACTGAAGTAAACAGTAAACTAGGTTTTGAATGACGTAAACTAGGGTGTTGTAGTAAGAACAGTAAACTAGGGTTCGAGAGAAACCGTAGCAAAGTTGAAACAGCAACGTTGAAACAAGTCGACTAGTTATCACTATAAACCAACGATCGACCAGCCTTAAAAACTTAAACAAGTCGACTGGTTATCCCTTTAAACCAACAACCGACTAACACAAACAAGTAAACATCGACTGGTTATCCTTGAAACCAACGATCGACTAAAAAAAATGTAAACCAAAAGGTTTTAAGGATTAGTTAGGGTATTTAGGGTTAGGCTCTGATACCATGAAAGTTATCAAAGTGTTTCGTATCTCATTATTGAGACTGTATAATACATATATAGGCTACAAACCTTAACAAGAGATACCCGGGCCTTAGCCCATATAAACTACAATTAGGCTATGCTAAAACATGACTAACAGTCCTGTGGCTGCCATGAATGAGGAGGTGATATATATGATGGATGAGATAAAATGTGTGATGAGAACATATGATGATGTAATGAAAATGTCGGTTGATGTTTTGGAAGAGGTTAACTAAAGTTGAGCATTGAAGTGTTAAAATCTCGTTTTATATTATCCTTTAAACCAACGATCGACTGAAAAAAAATGTAAACCAAAAGGTTTTAAGGATCAGTTAGGGTATTTAGGGTTCGGCTCTGATACCATGAAAGTTATCAAGTGTTTCGTATCTCTTTAATGAGACTGGATAATACATATATAGGCTACAAACCTTAACAAGAAATACTCGGTCCTTAGCCCATATAAACTACAATTAGGCTATGCTAAAATATGACTAACAGTCCCGTGGCTGCCATGAATGAGGAGGTGATATATATGATGGATGAGATAAAATGTGTGATAAGAATATATGATGATGTGATGAAAATGTCAGTTGATGTTTTGGAAGAGGTTAGCAAAAGTTGAGCATTGAAGTGTTAAAATCTCGTTTTATATTTTTAATCTAATTTTATAAAAAAATAACTAAAATTTTTGGACAGCGTGCCTGTTCGTTTATAATATATACATGGTAAGATCAGGCCGTTCCTGTTCATTTATAATATATACTTGGTAAGATCAGGTCGCTCGCATGCGATGAATTATGTTAATAAAGTGAAAAAGACAAGAATGCAAATGACAAGTAAACATGAGACAATGGACGTTTTAGATCTGAGAGATTGTAGTTTTGAGAATTAAACTAGAATAACAAAACAAATAAATAAATGATAGATAAAACGAGGATGTAATCAATAAGAGGAAAGAAGTGTTCAGGTATTTAATCATCTAATTATGTTTACAACACGATCTATTAGTGCAATGTTTGATCAATATCTCTATTGGTGACTCTAAGGTATTATAAATCACTACTACACAACTGGTCTTTATTGACGGCCATTTCTGTCGTAAATCTGTCAGTAAAAGTGGTTTTCGACGAATTTGTGACGGGAAAAGTGGGTCGGTGAATCTTGGTCGGTAATTGAAATCATTCGGAATTCTGTCAGAATTACCGACAGAAATCATGTGTCAGAAATCTATCGGTATAGTGTCTGTTGGAAATTTGTCGCTATAGTTTCTGTCGGAAAGCGGTTGGTAACAGTTCCATCGGAAATCCGCCAGTAAAATGTAGTCGGTAAAGGGTCACATTACTGTCGGAAATAGTTGTCACGAGATGCTAATATCTTCGAAATAGGACAAATAATTGCACACGTTATATATTGCCGTATACAAAATAGCTCAAAAGAAACCAACTAATAAAAAAGATCATTTTAGAATTAATCATATCTTTACCCAAAACTCATCATTCACATCACAAAAGCTGCATTCAATTCAAAATCCTAATCTAGCCATTCAACAGTCAAGACGAAATTAGAGTATCCAATATCCAAAATGGTATGACAGTATCCAACTACCGGGGGGGGGGATTGTTAAATTTCTTTGACATCGAGTTAATGTGGTTTAGCTTTCTTTTCGACTTCTTATCTTAAGCTTCTTTATGAGCATTAGCCTCCATTTAACGCTGTCACACTTGTTCTTGCACTTCACGCTCCACTTGCTGTTTTAATTGCACTTGCATTTCCAGTTCCAGTCGTAATCTCATCTGTATGTTGTCCATTTTCAATTTTCATATGGTCTCTTCCAAAATTGTACCTACATTAAGTCCCATTAAATATGAGAACTTATAATAACACTTGTGTATATCGTTACACAGTTAATAAGGACTTGGTAGTATGCTTGACTATCAATGCCTAGACATGTTACAAGTATAAGTGACAAAATATACAAGCTTTAAGCACACAACATGCTATATAGAGCATCAATCCATTCCTATATCTTTTCTTTAGCTATTTAATTTTGCCTTTGGCTGGAGTTGGAAGGCGTCTTTAAAGATACTGTATTTTTATGTCACAACTCACAACAATCATTTAGTCACCCTATTCAATACTAGAAAACTAGAACAAAAATACACAATAAGGAGTTTATGTTGGGAAATAAGCTTATTGGAGTTAATACTTATTTCAGTAAGAAGTTAGTACTGATAGTGTTAAATGATAAGTACTAACTAGTTAGTACTGATAATGAGAAAGTTAGTACTGATAGAGTTAAGTTTGTACTGATGTAAGTTTGGAATGTCGTGTATGAGTTTGTAACAGCATATCTTCTATTCTAATAGAAGATATGATATACTTACTCTATACTTATCTCTGTAAGAGATCTCTTTAGTGTATAAAAAGAGATCTCGGCTAGGTTAAATACATATACATTCTAGCCGTCTAAAAGTAGAGCTTCAAGGTTGTAAACCCTAGTACCAGAAGAGTACTCGTATTATTCATCAATAATATTGAAGCGTTTGGTGTTATACTGTTTTGCATTATTCTTCTAAAGTACACTCAAGTAGATTCCGCATACTTGTGTGTATTCATAACAAAGTTTTTAATTGTTATTTTGGATCTATCCAAGGTAACCAACACGTATACAAGCTACGTGTTCTAGATCCAAGGTTTGGGACTCCACAAGTGGTATCAGAGCTTGTGTCCTGAAGCTTTGTTTTTAGAAGATCCTGTGTTGACAAATCTGAAGAAATGGATTTCGAATCAATGAATTCCAATGCTGTTAACAGAGTTCCTAAGTTGTAGCCACATGAATATGAACTCTGTAGAATGCGTATAGAGAGCAGTACTTCTTGGTACTTGATTTCAAGCTGTGGAACATTGTGCTCTATGGAGACTCTTACAAACGTCTGCCTTTGAAGAAGTTGCTGGTAAGACTGTTACTACAGTAAAAGGTGATCCGATCACTAATGAAGAATTGGCTCTGGTAGGCAATGATCTCAAAGCCATAAGTCTTTTACTTATGGCAATACCTGATGATCATCAACTCACCTTCAACAAACACAGGGGATGCTCGAGTTTGTTAAAAGCCATTGAAACCAGATTTGGTGGAGATTCGTCACCAAGAAAACTCGAAGACTCTTTTGAAGCAAGAATTGAAAACTTCATCTTGGTGCAAGCTGAGTCCATTGACTCAGTTTATAATAGGCTTCAAAAACTTGTTAGTCAATTGGCAGTATTGGATGTGGAGTACTCCAAGGAAGATGTGAACCTCAGGTTTGTTAGAAGTCTTCCATCACCTAAATGGGACACTCATGTCATTGTGTGGAAGAACAATCCAGATTTTGAAACCATGAAGTGGACAACGTTCAATAGCTTTAAGGTGATTGAACAAGACATGAAAAGAAGAGCAGCTGCATCTTCCAGTTCTAGGTCTCATAACATTGCTTTTGTGGCTCATCTTGTCTCTAGCAATGATTCTGATAGTTGTGACTTTGGTACTCCTAGTACTAATGTTAGTACTTGATGGCCTGTAACCCTTTACTGCAGCATTAATGAAGGCACAATCTATGCTTTCATAGTCGGAGACAGTCATGGATCCCAGGATCACTCATGATGATTTAAGACAAATCCATGAAGATGACATGGAAGAGATGGACATCAAATGGAACATTGCCCTAATCAAGATGAGGGCAAAAAGGTTCATGAAGAAAAAGGGAAGGCAGATTAAGATCAATGATGCAGATGTTGCTGGGTTTGATAAAGGAAATGTTGAATGCTACAACCGTGGCAAACTTAGGGCATTTTGCCAAGGAATGCGGATCCCTAGGAACAATAGGAAGAATGGTGATATCGACCACTCATCCTCAAAAGCAATGGTGGCTGTTGATGGTGCTGGATATGATTGGAGCTTCATGGCTGATGAAGAAAAAGCCCTATCAACATGGCTTTGGTATCCGAGGTACTTACTTGAAACAAATTGCTCAGATACATGTATTCCTTTAAGCAAATATTTAGAGCTAAAAGACAGGTTTGATAATGTGTCTAAAGAACTTGCTGAAACCAACTATAACTTAGCAAATCATAAGAGAGGTTTAGCAGTCTTAGAAAAACAAGTTAAGCACTATAAGGAAAATGAGTCTTTGTATAATGATGCAACTGTTGTGCTTAATAGGGAAATCTCTTTTAAAAATACTACCATAAGTGTGTTAAAAGAGGAATTAGAAAAAGTAACTCAAATCAAAGACAATATTGAACTAAGTGTTGAGCAACTTCAAGATACACACCATTATAACTCTGAAAGAGTTGACAAATATCATGAAAAAGCTATTGTTGGTAAAGCCAAATATGGTATGGGGTATAAGTCTTCACCACCTAATTATAAGAATGCCCAACCACCATTCAGGGGTATTCCTTCACCACCTGGTCTAGACCTTGCACACACTGGATTAAAAGAGTTTCAGGAATCCACATTTGTCCCAGGCCCCATAATCAAAAGTATGTTTCTTTGAAAGTCTGAGGAAGTGTTTGAAAGTGCGATGATACTTCTTACGAGGTGTCTATATCTGAAAATACAAAGGCAAATGTAGGATCTAATGAACAAAAGCAAGAACATGCCTCTAAACTTTTAAGACCTATTGGCAAACCAGTAAGGAAGCCTATAAAATATGATGAGATATATAGAAACATGCCATCCACTCCTAGAGGTAATCAAAGAAAATCGAATCATCGACAACCAAAAGAGATGAATTTGTCATGTATAATAAGTCATGGTTTGTGTGTGGAAGTTTTTCTCATCTGCAGGATAAATGCAGAACCCAACCCTTCATGACCCCAAGACCAGTTCTTCTTAAAACTGGCATAAAATCTTTGAATAATTCAAAGCCAGTTAATACTGCTAGACCTCAACCCAGAGTATTTGGTGAAAGACCCAAATGAAACTTTTCAAAGTCACCATCTACTTCACCAAGTCCCTTTAATGCTAAAGCAACACAAACCTTCAAATCATATGAAGAACAGATCAAGTTTTACAGGAAAAAGGTTAATACTTTTGTACCAAAAGTTATCTGATAGGCCAAAAGTTAATACTTTTAAGCCAAAATGAAAAATAATGGTTCAAAGGTGAATGTGCTGTGGGAAACAAGGGTCATGCATTAAAAGCCTCATTGTTGGGTGAAAGGCCACTCAACCCAATAGTGCATCAGTTACTCTTCAAAAATATAATTACATTGATGCACGAGGCAGATCCAAGTCAGTAATGGCTTGGGTCCCCAAAAGGAACTAATTTTCATTATTTTGTTTGCAAGAACATTCCAACAATAAAAATGATGATCTTGGCTATTCAGACAGTGGGTGTTCCAGGCACATGACTGGAAATCTATCTTACCTTTCAGACTTCACTGATTTGAATAGAGGATATGTTTCTTTTGGAGGTGGAATTGGTGGAAGAATTACTGGTAAAGGCACAATAAAGCGGTAATTTGGACTTTGAAGATGTGTACTATGTGAAAGAACTCAAATACAATCTTTTAGTGTGTCACAAATGAGTGACAAGAAAATTTTTGTTCGTTCACAGAATCTTGATTGCTTGGTTTTATCTCCTAAGTTTAAGTTGCCCGGATGATCAGGGTTTACATAAGTTTCCTAGGAAAAGCAATCTTTACTGATTAATATGAAAACATAGTGCCCAAAGAAAATCTTACATGTTTAGTTGCTACAACTTCTTTGGATGAATCTATGTTATGGCATAGAAGGCTGGGTCATGTGGTTATATTATTTAGCTAAAAACAACCTTGTAAGAGGTTTACCATAAAAAGATTTGAAAATAAACAGACTGTAGTGCACTCAAAGGGAAGCAGCATAAAGCCTCTTGTAAGCCCAAGGTTTTTAACTCTATCACCCAACCACTTCACATGCTGCATATGGACTTATTTGGCCCCATAATGTTAGCATCTGAACTTTAGAAGTATTGTTTGGTTTGTGATGATTTTAGCAGATTTACTTGGGTTTTCTTCTTGAACACTAAGGATGAGACCAGTGAGATCCTTAAGACATACATAATTGCATAGAAAACCTATCGATAAGAAAGTTAAAATCATTAGGTGTGATAATGGTAGAGTTTAAAACCAAGTGATGAATGATTTATGTCAACTTAAGTGTATTAAAAGAGAATACAGTGTAGCTAGAACTCCTCGAAAAAAGGGTGCTGAAAGGAGAAATAGGACATTGATTGAGGCTGCTAGGACCATGTTAGCAGATTCCAAGCTTCCCACAACATTTGGGGCGGTTAATATTGCTTCTTTGTGTTCAAAACGAGTCTGATTGTGAAGCCTCATGGCAAGACTCCCTATGAGCTGTTTTTAGGTAGAAAGCCCACACTTGACTTTCTTAAACCTTTTGGGTGTCATGTATCTATTCTCAATACCATTGACTAGTTAGGTAAGTTTGATGGAAAATCTGATTGTGGATATCTGGTTGGCTACACATTGAATAGTAAAGCCTTTAGGGTTTATAACTCTAGAACCAGAAGAATAGAGGAGAATCTGCACATAGAGTTTCTTGAGGATAAACCTAGTGAAGAGGGGCAAGGACCAAAACGGATTTTTGATATTGACATGCTAACAGATCTATGAATTATGTGCCTATTTCTGTGGATTCTAACAATGTTTCAAGAGAAAAGCAAGGTCGTCACGGTTGATGATGAAGATAGATGATCTGGTGCCCATTTGGAAAGATAGTTTTCTTTGACACTTCTTGAGGAGGCAAAAAAGATGATCGGCCGTTAAAGACCACTGAAGGAGGGGTAACAAATGAAGATGATACAGTGATAGAACCTCAAGTAATCAGTACAAATGTGGTTGATAACGCTACACGCGTCGTTCGGGGTCAAAGGAACTTCCTTTTCTTCGATCAAGTTTTATAACACCCTAGGCAGTGAACCTAATCGTTGTAGTGTAGTAGTAATTAGGGTAAGCCTGGCGGGTATTGATATCGTTCTCCAGGGGAATAGGGATGCTAGTGAGAAGTTACTACGCTAAGGTTGGGGTTGAGGAAGATTATTTTTATCTTTTTATGTTTTTAGGAAATTGAAAGGTGCAATCTGGGGTTTGGATTTGAGGGGGTTGGTATTTCTACCGATTACTCTACTTATCTAATTATCTAGTCTAAGGTGTATGTAGTCTATGTCTAATTATTGTGTGCTCGTTTGATAGTTTAAAGATGTGTTTACTTAGGTTTTACTACTCCTTAATTATCTCTTATTGGTGGTTGAATTGTCACGTCCTTATTCTTAGTTGCGTTGTGTGTCTAAAGTTGTAGGGTATGCGTTTCTCCCTAACTCTTTGAACTTACCAAAGGGTCTCGTCTACAAAACCCACTAGGGATAATAAACTCTTACTCTAAGGCACTCTTTGGATGGTTTAGCTTACAACTACTCAAGGAGTTATATTCTAAGGTTCACAAAGATTTAATCAAGCATTAAGTACACAACGAATGACCTATCGCATTACTAGATCATTAACAAACTAAGATAAGAGACAACCAATCAATATTCAATAATTAAGTTTCATATTCCCTAAGCAAACACAAAAGTAAATTAGCAGGACATGGAGAACATGCAAGCATACACACAAATAATCAAAGACATAATTGAATTAATGAAGTAAAACACTTATCTTGGTGTAAGATAGGGTTTGGACCCTAAAATCTTTTACAAGACAGCCTTGGTTGGGTTTAGGTTTTACTCCAAAAGACTACACCCAAATCGAAAAATTCGGATTCTATATATAAGATTACACATGCGGCGGCGTCACCTTATGTTTTGTGGCCGTGCGTCGTATGGGGTTCGTCTTGGCTCGTTAGACTTGCGGCGGCGCACTTTGTTGTGACGCCGTCCTCGCCGGCCGGCGTCAGATTGCATCTAGGCGTGCGAGTTCGCGACGGCCTACTCTTTTATAACTTGACGTCGTCACTTGAAAATAGGAGTTTTGGCTTCGTCGCGTCACAAAATCCTCGACGGCGTCGCCGGATAAGCGATGGCGCCGTCGCATTGTATTTTCGGCGGTGAGTGTCTCGATTCTTGACTTTGGCCATTTTCTTAGTATATTGGCCCTTTTAGTCCAAATAAGTGCCATTCCAGCAATTTGCCTTCAAGAGACCTAAAAGTGAAAAGGAATGATATTAAGTAATAACGGATACAAAAGTGATCAAATAAGGGCTTAAATGACCCCTCAAAAGGTACCTTTTAAAACCTTATCAAATATCCTTACACTTGGTATTTGCTTGTCCTCAAGCAAATGTGCTTTTAACCAATTAATTTATAAGTTAGGGGTCATGAAGCATTGGTTTAAAATAATCCACAACACATATAAGCCCCAAAAAAGTCATAACAAGCACGGAATTACATACTAGCACCTCACATGGGGTGTTTGGATACTCACATCTCTCGGTGTATATGAAATATAACAAGTTGGAAATGGAAGATAAACACTCATTAACGGTCCTAGTACATAGATTACCATAGGCTTGAGAATAGATCAAACCTCCATCGCTTTGGCGTAAGCACCTAGGAAAGATTATCAAAGAGGTCTTTAAAGAGTTGTAACGTTAGGCTTACGGTAGGGAAACAAAGGGTTTGGTGGGATAGGCTATTTAGTGGTGGCAAGTCAAAAATCTCTATGTTGCAAGTATACGAAGAATGGCGTCGCTAAGCCAAGACTCGACACTATTGACTTTAGCAAACTGAAACAAACAAACATAAATGTAAAGGATAGATGTAGGATGGTAGCCCGTATGTTTTTTTTTTTTTTTTTTTTTTTTTCTTTTTTTTTTTTTTTTTTTTTTTTTTTTTTTTTTTTTGATTTTTTTTCATACACTTTTACTCTACCATCCTCTACGGTAACATCAAAATGATAGGGATTTATAGGCACATCCCTACACTTGAGTTTTTATTACTCTAACACTAATTTGACCCGAATTGAAAAGATCAAAACACTTGGGGTATATTATTACGCAAACAAAGGGAATTTGAATTGCGTTCCTTCCGTCATTTCATAAACTTTAACTTTTCCCATGAATCCCAATCGTCCCAAGCATACAAAGGATATGACTCGACTTAGCAACTCATGCAAGCAACTGGATAATTGAACTAAGGGTTTAGGGTGATAACAAAAATGCACTAAAAGTGAGTGCATACAAGGTAGGCTAAGGCGATTTGGGTGTATATTTGGGGGTGGGGTGTAAACAATGTTCTTCATTGATATCCGGAAAAACGAAACATCACGAGAGCCACAAAAAGGATAGGCTCTGAGGGGTTAACTAGGGGTATCGTGTATTAAAGATGAGTACAATAAAGGGGTGTGGGAATTACTCAACCGATTTGGAAGAAGTAATTATATTACGGTTATCAAACAAGGGTTATCCTAATGCCTCTTATCATTTAGTTATTCCTAACTACACAAGTGTAGTCTTACTAGCGATCTCGAAATGCATCACAAAACAAGTTCTAGAATCTAATATACTACCGGTTCACACTCTAAGCATTAAAGATGAATGCTTTTAATTCCTACTAATCTAAGGGCGATCCTCACATTTTGGGTGGAATTTAGGTGGTAAAGGGTTTTTGTGCTAGTCATGCAACTTCCTATCTGTGAGATGCTTTTGTTAAAACTAATGGCCCACTCCTATATGTCATGAAAAATTAAAAATTTGGTGCCAAAATTACCCTAACCGACATTTTCTCATGGTTTATTACACAAATACAATTGGACAAAACAAATATTCAAGGATAAGCATAGTTTCAAAGTTCCCGTTTTATTTTCCCTCCCTACACTTAAAGTGAACATTGTCCCCAATGTTCCCCGAAAGTATCAAAGTTATGATAATGGAAGGTAATTAAAAGCGAAAGAAACTAGTACTCCCCTGATTAGCTCGGTAGGATCCGTGTGTGAAGTAGTGGTTAAATCCTTTCCAAGAAGAATTTATGCATGAAAAGCTCCTTCCAATCTTATGTAACTTCTTCTTGATAAATTAAACACGCACTTGAAGAAAAACAAACAAACCTTCGCGTAAAATCGGCGGTAATAATATATATAAGACTCGATTTAAACTAGGATATAATGCTTGTGGAATGGATGTTTCTGAAATTTCTTGAAAATTAAGACTGGAACATTCCAAAATTTATAAGTAGCTTCAGCAGAAAAAAGTGTCGATGTTTTACTCCTTCGGCCGCCGTCGGTTGCGATCTGGCATGCGTCAGTTATCGACAAAAGCGGTGCGATTTTACGGAAAAATTCGGAAAATTTACATCTTTAGAATCGGAAAAATTTACGCAAAACATCCATTAAGACTCGATACAAGCATTTGACTCGAACAAACACACATATATATCTTTTAGTGAATTTTTATTCTCATGTTTACGTTTCTTTTGAAAACGTGTGTAATCCTCCCTACACTTATCCCTTATGTAAAATACCTTTATATGCAATTAAGACGAGGTTAAAAACAAAATAAAGCATTTTACAAATTTAAACATGAGAATATTCAATTAGTAAAAGATATATGACACTAACAAACAAACAATTAAGCATGGGTTGCCTCCTTGGCGCTTTTCATTATTAAAGTCTTGTAGCTAGACGTGATGCGTTAGCTCCTAACGTATCGATATAAGTAAGCCTATCCTCAACAATGTCATAAGGATCAAACTTATCATTCAAGTTCCTAGTAGTACGTTTGGTTAGATATGCCTTTTCAAACTTCTCTCCATCAGGATCATAGATTGTTATCCTAATGTGCCACTCTCCATCACCGTCACTAGGCGGTCTATCCCAATCCCATTTGTGTTTAGATTTCTCAACTTTCCACTTATTCATGACAAGGTTGACGGGCAAGCTTCCTAGGAACTCGGTCATCTTCCTAAATACTAAAGTCCTCTGACGGGTTCACTTCCATGTCCCTAGCCATTTCTTTTTCTTGGAAAGTTGCTTTACTAGTGAAGGCTTCATCTAGGTAAAAGGTCTTTGGGGGCCTATGAGGTTCTTATCTATCCAAGGTCTATATCTAGAAGGCTCTCTATCCAACCTAATCTCATGTGGGATTTCCTCTTCTTTGTAGTACGTATGCTTTTTGACATCATTAAATTGACCTATCACTCCCTCTCTCACCACTATCTTGGACATATTACAATCGATGATGGCACTAGCGGTAGCTAAGAATCCTCTTCCTACTAGTAATGGGCATGTCGGGTCCTTATTCATGTCTAGCACATGAAAGTCGGTCAAAAGAGTCAACTCTCCTACGTGTACTACCATGTCTTTATTATTCCTACGGACGTGCAACACTACCGTCCGCCAGACCTAAGATGGTTTCCGTTGGTTCTATTTTACCTAAGTTAAGGCTTCTATGGAGGGACAACGGAACAAGATTGATGCATGACCCTAAGTGGCTAGGCGTCGAGAGGTTTGGAAGTTCCAAGCCTACAGAAGAGTAAATAGCCCGGGATCGTCTAACTTCTTAGGTAAATTATTTCACACAAAAGCGGACCCATGTTTTCCAAGATTAAGTTCTAACTCATATTTTTCTTTTAAAGCATTATAATAAGGTGCATGAGCCAAGACCTCAACGTTTTCTTGATGGAGTTCCTTGTACTCCTCCTCTAGACTAGGTTTGGATTCTTGGTTGACGGGTTTCTCAATAGTAGGTTCTACTGTAGTGCGGGGCCTTGGTACCTCATTTTGGATGGCTTGGAACCCTTTTGATAGCATTTACCGAGTGAACCGTTGGGTGTGAGGGGTGTGGATGTGCATTCTCCCATGGTGAACAAGAACATGAAGTCGACGAAATCGAATTCACTTTTGGGTTCTTTATAGTATCACTTGGGAGTGCTCCAACTTCCGGTTCATTGAAGGCTTTTAAGAGGGCATCAAGCTTGTTTGTCATCTCGCTTTGTGTTTGCTTAAAATCGGCTTCAAGCTTAGTCAATCGAGTCTCTTGAGATGACAGGAATCTAGATGCAATTGCCTCAAGATTAGTGGGTTCCCGGTGTTTAGAGAATTGAACCTATTAGGTGGACTAGATGAGCTTTGGGGTGTGCTTGAGTTGTGGTTCCACTTAAGGTTAGGGTGATTTCTCCATGAGGGGTTGTAAGAGTTTCCTAAGTTGTTTTGTTCGGGCTTGAAAGTGTACCACTTCTCTCCGTCTCCACGTCGATACGCCGCAGGCGTATCCGCAAAAGCTTGTTGAGAGTCTTATGCAATCACGAGTGTCATGGGGACCACTACATAACTCACAAGGAAGAGTGATTTTATTCACTTGATGCGAAGACTTAGGATTTTCGTAGGAACTCATTAGGAATTTAACTTGATCTTCAAGTTCGATCATCCTACGGTTGGAAGATTGTGAGGTAATGGGAGGCAAGGAGATTGCCATAACGGTTTTGGGCAACTCACGGAGGTCATTCCAACTTTCGTTGTCATAGAGAGCAAGGTCCTCAATTATACCCCATGATTCTTCCGCGGTGAGATCACTAAGTTTTCCACCGGCCGCTTGGTCAATGGATCGCTTGGTGAGGAAGTTGACATGATCATAAAAGATTTGGACTTGAAGCCAAAGATCAATGCCGTGAACCGTAATAAAATTCAAACAGTCTAAAACCAATGCAATTTCCCTTGGAATATAGTGGATTCCCGGTCGGTTATTTAAAGTCCGGAGCTGAATGGTGTTTAAAAAGCGTTGAGATGTCAGAATGATCACTAAGGATAATGACACGTAAGGATTTTGATTGGATAATTACACTCTTGATTGATTGGAATGGTATTATGGATCTGAGAACTATAAAGGTACAACAATCAGTTAAACAAACTTAAACCGATACGTTTATTAAATTACGTAAGCGTACAAAATAAAACGAGAGTTTTAAGAAATAAAAGACCTACAAATATGAAAATGATATTTTTACAATTCTAATAATAAAATAAAATTATTGGAAAATTAAAATTATTTTTATAACTATTTATTTAATTATTATTAATTAAAAAAACTATTTTTAACTATTTAATAATACTCTAAAATATAAGAAAATATGAAATAAAGCTAGAAAAATGAAATTATGACTTAGAAAAATCTAAAATATTAGAAAACTAATTTTAAAACTGAAAAGATATTTTTTATGCTTTTTATTTATTTATTATTAATTATTTAATACTTTTAACTATTTTTAATTCTAATAAATACTAAAAAAGCTAAGAAAATTATGAAATTTTTCTATAAATATCTTATGATGACAGAAAGCTAAGAAAATTATAAAAACTGAAAGTGCTTAATAATAAGCTGAAAAAGAAAATTAAAAAGCTAATTTCTATTAAATAAACGCTATCACTATTTTAAAAATGATGTTTTTGTGATTTTTTTTTTGAAAACTATTTAACTACTGATAATAAGCAACTTTAATGAAAACAAAAATTTTACAACTTAAAAATAAGCTAAGAATGAGCTTATGAGCTCAACAGTTTGAGCTTATGGCTTATTTTGATTATTTAAGTTCTAATAAGCTTGAAATAAGCTTCACAGAAAGAAACAAAAGTGAAATAAGATGTAAACAAGCTAGAGGAACTTAGATTAAGCTAAAAGGCACAAAGGAATACACTGATAAGCTATAAATAAGCTAATAAGCACTTATGCAAAACCTACTAACCAAACAGGCCTGCAGCCATTTCTAAAAGCAATTTTAGCTTATGAAATAAGCTGAAAAGCTCAAAATAAGGACTGAGGTATTGAGTTGAGCTGGTGAGGTGTCCAAAAAGCCAAAGCTCTCACTATGGGGTCCACTAATAAGCTCTGTGTGAGCTTGAGAAAAAGCTTGGTAAACACTCAAGATATATCTGAACATTCAAGTATACACCGATGGAATGGGACAACTTAAAAGCTTGTTGCAGCCTTATTAAATAAGCTACAAAGTGAAAAACTAAGATTGGAACTTTGAGATGGCTAGGTTAGCTTTCCAAAAAGCTAAAGTTCACAAGCTGAGCCTCACTAATAAGCTCATGTGAGCTTATGAAAATGGTTGTAAAAACATTACACAGGGCTTTTTTCGAGACAAGGTGTTCAAAATAAGCTAAGAAATAAGCTATTAAATAAGCTAGCTAGAAAATATAAAAAATACTAGGATAAAGATGAGCAGTTATATTTTAATATTCCAAAAGCTCAAATCTTGAAACTTAATATTAAACCCTATATAAAATTATCTATTTTATTTAAAAACTGACCAAATGGAAATTTTGACTTTTTTAATTGTGAAACAAGTTTGACTTTTATGAGATTCTAATGATCCTAGATGATCTAATTTTATGTATTAAGCTACTATGAGACTAATTTAAGCTAAATAAACAACTTTTAAACCAATATGCATGATTATGAAACATGAAAATCAAACAGTTAATACACAGGATGTGATCAAAGGTTATTTTGACTTTCAATGAAGTAAACATCAGGTTTTATTGTTTCGTGAGCTATATTGACCTAATGCAACTTACAACAAACAAGAACAAAGGCTCTAACACCTCTAAAAGCAGTTTAAACAAGCAAACCCAAACAACCCTTATCTTAACTGTTTTGAAGCTTTACACACTAAAACAAATTTTCAAACCAAGAAAGCTATAGATTAACTTATATTAACTATGTTTTAGACGGATTAAACTAAAATTAACTTACTTTAAACAGATAAACTATGAAATGCAAATTTTGAGAAAATGCTTACATGATGAGTCCAAGCACAAAACTTAGAACCAAAAGCCAAGGACACAACCTATAGCTTCCCAAGAAGCTCTAAACCAAAGGGCAATCCAATATTCACCCTGCTCCAGCTTCTTGATCATTTCTCCATTGATTTTTGATTTTTCAACTATTTTTCTTGATTTTTGGTAATTTTTGCTTTTTGAAACTAAACTGAGTTTTATAGTTACTTGGTTCGCGGTTTTCTAGACAACTTTATTAATCAACCACTTGTGAATGGTCAACAACTAAAGTCAAACTAAAGAAACCTTAAATGCAATAATCCGAGGTAGTACAGTTATATTCCCGGGTCGTTAATTCCCCAACGAGGTTGTGATATCCTGTGATTGAACAAATGTGTTATATAGCTTGGATGATTAGGAATAGGGTTATGAATGATTTGTCACAATACTAAAAGTATGAATAACTCAATTGAGTTATATCAACTAATAAGTACGATCAAAACCCTAGAAAGCGTACAAGGTATAATTAAAAGAAATAAAAGATAAAATGTATTAAATAAACGCTATCACTATTTTTACAATGATGAACGTTTAAAACCTAAAAACGTACGTTTAAATAAAATTACGTAAACGTACAAAAATAAAAGTAAAAAGTGATCAATATAAACCCCACAAATGTGAAATTTATATTTTTAAGATCCTAAAAATAAAATAAAATTATTATAAAAAGAAAATTATTTATTTAACTTATATATTATTATTATTTAATTAAAACCTATTTAATACTATTTATTAATACACTATTTAATTAGAAAATGTAAAATAAATCTAGAAAAATAAAATAAAAACTTAGAAAAATCTAAAATATTATAAAACTTATTTTAAAACTAAAAATATATTTATTATACTATTATTCTATTTAATATTAATTATTAACTATTTAAACTAGTATTAATTCTAAATATTATTAGATGACAAAAGAAAAATCTAAAAAAAATTATAAAAGTACTTTAATATAAAAGAGATTTACTAAAAATATAAAAATACGAGTGCTTATAAATAAGCTAAAAAGAAAATTAAATAGATAGTTTCTATTAAATAAGCTATCACTATTGATTTTTTTGTGGTTTTTATTTTATAAAACTATTAAAATACTTAAAATAAGAAACTAATACAAAAACAACAAACTTGGAAACCTGAATAAGCACTGTAGTGCTTATTTGCCCCAACATTGACTTTTCTCGTTGACTTAAAAGGAAATAAGCTCAAATGAGCTTATGTGGGGTTCACTAGGGTAGATTCTGGTTCCAATGAGTTATGAGAACAATATTAAACAAGTTTCAACCAAATAAGTAGCTTGAATAAGCCACAGAACACAAATAAGCACTTAGCTTATTGGATTCTGAGACAGAAAATGGGACAACCTTGTGAGGTAAAACCAAGAGGGGTCCACTATGATCTAGGCCAAACAAAGGGTCAATGGTTCAAGCCTGGTAGGAGGGGGTTGGAAGAACCAAGATTTAGGGTGTGGGACCCACTGATAAGCTCAGAAAGAGCTTGTGAAGTTTGGTGGGTTGGTGAATTCACTCAAATGATTGGCGTGGTGTGAATGGACAAGCTTTTAATGAGATGACCTCTAGTAAAAGGCTTTGAAAATGAAAGTTAAAGCTTGAACTTGATAGATGAGCTGCTAAACTTCTAAATGAGCCAAAGATCACAAGCCAAAGCTCAGTGATAAGCTTATGATGGGCTTGTGAAGTTGCTTGTCTATTAATGATGATCGGTGTTTAGTTTATTTTGATAGCACAATTAAAGCAAGAATAGCACCAAATAAGCAATCAAAGGACAAATAAGCACTTACTCAAGTAACTAGCCACATGGGCATCACAAAGATCCAAAATACTCACACTAACACTCACTAATCAAGCTTGTGCAAGCTTGTGAAAGTAGGTGTCAAATCGTGCACACAGAGGAGTTTTGTGAAGAACTACTAAAAGATAAGCACAATTTAAGGACTTCAATCAGCTAGATAAAAGTTAATAAAGGTAGCAACAAAGAGATCAGCAACAAGACTATATAAACCTACAAGCTCAAGTCCTAATATCAATTAACAAGTTCACAATTTAGATCCAAAGTTCATACAAAAATCGTATAAGCTGCAAATTTGACTTTTAAGTTAAACTACTAAGTTGACTTATCTGAGCTTGAATCTAGATTTACTGATTGATTATGTTAAGATAAGCTATAATAAGGCTAAATTAAGCTAGAGTATCAACTTTTAAGCTAGTGTGGTAATTATGGAACTTATTACTCTAACAGTTAAACAGCTAGACTAGATTGAGTTCTATTTTGACTTTTATACTAATAAGACCTAAATATTATGACAGAACTGAGATAGTGTGATCTAAACTAACATGCAGAAACAAGAATAAAGCACAATAACATGCATAACTTAGATAAGCAGCTTGATCCAAACACACCTTAACAAGGGTGTTTTCTAGATTAGTGTTACAAATCCACAAATTAAACCATGAAACTGATTTCTATCACTTGATACAGATGAACTAAGATCAAATGGACACAATTACACAGATAATAACAACTACAACCTATGAATCACTACTACACTATTTTAACTGTCTAACTTTTAACAACTATTAACTATGATTTCCAACTAACAACCTACTGATTTAACACTAGATTATCACTAATCAATACCAACTAAGCATGAAACAAGAAAGATTATACTAAATTAAGAACTAATACAGAAAATGGCAAAATCAAGAAATTGCTTACAACTTGAATCAAGGCCAAAATCAGAGAACCAAGAACTGAGTACCACACCTAAATGCTCTCCACAGAGCTCTAAACCAAGGCAATCCAAGATAGCACTTGCTCCTTTGCTTCTTCCACAGTAACTTTATATCAAATTTCCTAATTTACTTGTTTCTTTTTGGTATTTTCCTTTTTTATTGATTATTGCTGATTTTGAGTATCTAAAAGCTTGCTATGGCTTACTGAGAACCAAGTAGTGTTATTAGAATCCTCTAATTAACAAGTATCAAACATAAATTAAATGACTTGAATTGAAAATGGGACAAAGTTGAAATACTTGAAAACTTTAAAAGATAGATTGAAACTGAGTAACCAAGTATGTTATTACACTTTAGCAAAGGTAATGAACAACTGAGAACAGAAATTTAAAGATTACACTAATGATACAAACTATTTTGATTAACTACGATTGATCATAAACTAAGTTAAAATTATGATGCCTCTCTTCTTCTCCTTTCTTCTGTATTTATCACCTATTCTCTTCCCACTAGCTTCCAGATACTTTCCCACATTGATCCACAGCCATTGATTGAGTCTAACTCATCCCAACCGTTTAAACTCATTTTGGCCAAGCACCACGTGGAATTGAGGCAGTTTGAGACTAATTAAATCTTTTTGTTGTAATGTGGAGATGTCAGGAAGATATTTGGTAAAGTTTAGGCCAAGTTGGAGTGGTTTTGCTCAAAACCGTGGGTAAGAGTGGTATTGAGGTGAAAATGGGGTGTGAAGGCATTAATTGTGGCGTGTTTAGGTTTTGCAGAGGTGGTGGAGAGTGGGTAGGATTAGGGGTGAGCCTGGATTAGGGGTGAGTTGGTAGTGAGGTGGAGGGTGGAAGACAAGAGGAAAACGGGGGCTCGTTTGGTGCATTTTATTTATTTACAAAGGGTTGAGATTGGGCTAGTATATTGGGCCGGGTTTAGTTTGGATTGGATTTGGAATTGGTAATACAAAAGGGTCCGGTTGGTTTTGTGGTATTAAAGCCCAAGGACCAATAATGAAATTCCTACAAAGCTTGAGGGTCAAACTCATAAAATATCCAAAGTAATCACAAGGACCAATCATGTCAAATAAGAATAGTATAAGGGTGTAGTTTGATAAATTTCCATTTTAAAACACCCAGGGGCTAATTTTGACACTTTTGCAAAGTTGAGGGACTAAAGTTGTAATTTTATGATTTTTAACTTCAAAGGATTATTTTGAACAACTTGTGAATCCCAAGGACCTAAAATGATATTTTTACAAATTTTGATTAACCAGGGACTAGTTTTGCCAATTTATCAAAGTTCAGGGATGGCCTAAATCAGAATATGTATGTTTTGCATGTTTTTCATCAGTTTTCATCCCTTTTGCACTTTAACACCTAAAAACACAATTTGGAGATAATTCCAGTATTTATGAAGCATATTTGTATGTTTTCAGATATTTTTGTAGCTTAAATGTGAAAGAAATGATGAGTATTTAGACACTCATCAATCCCCACACTAAACTATTGCTAGTCCCTAGCAATATTTTATGAAGATTTAATGGATTTGAAAGAACTCTTTACCAAAAGCCATCACTTCGGTAGCCAAGATGTTTCAGTTCAAGTAAGAACTATGGTCCACCTGATAACCATGTGATTTTGAGCAAACCACAAGTCAGCCAACGGTTTTGATTTATCTTTACCAAAAGCCGTTTGCTTCTGGACTAGCCAACTCTTAGATAAATTATAAATATTATCTTTGGTGAGTTGATTACCAATTATGGTTTTTTCATCACCTTTACCACAAGCCATCATCTTGCGGGCTAGCCAACTCATTCGCTTATTAGGATATGGCGAGTTGAGGAACCATACAATTTTGGGCAAATTGCAAGCCATAAACGGATTTGAGATATCTTTACCAAGAGCCGTTTGCTCTTGGATTAGCCAATCCTTATGTGGGTTAGACATGGTGGACTGATTACCATTTGTTGTGTTTAGTACATAGTACTTCCACTAAAAATTTTTAAAATTTGGCCATTTTGGGGGAAAAAGGGACTAAAAGGGTACATTTATTATCAAATTCGCCAGAATTTCCCCCCCCACACTTAGAAATGAATATTGTCCTCAATATTCAAAGTACCTACCGTTATGCGAAACTTTGAACGATAAAGATAACATTACTACCTAAGTGTATAAACACAACAATTATTATTATTATTATTATTATTATTTATTTTTTTTTTTATATATTTTTTTTTACTTGAAAACTTATACATATATACAAAATGTGGGTTAGTAACTCCCCCACACTAGGTTGGTACACACGGGTGAAAACCCATGTTTCTACTAATGTTTTTGATTCCCGAGTCACTAGCTTGACTCGACCCCGTATTTGATGTATTTCCTCCCAACTGTCAGGGTTTGTCATAAAGCAAGCTAACCGCTTGAAGCGGTTAATCAGTAACAAAGGGTTCCTGAACAGGTCGGGAGAAAAAACAATTTAAAAATCCATGGGGAAATATCTGGCTCTAAACCAATGTTATATGGAATATCCCAGGGTCAAAGGTAACATCTTCACTCCTGAATGAATGAAGAGAAGGAGAAATCACCGGGTAGGTGAAGGGTGGTAGGGAGATCGTGAACAGCTGTAGAATCACAAGAACTTCCTCCTCAAGAATTTGAAATTTAATTAAAGGAGGAGAGGTCTTATGCTTGATCTCAGGAATTTTATCAGTTTTTTCAACTGATTTGGATTCCTCTTTATGAAGTTGTTTGGGAGGGAGGATGGTATAATTTTCTGGGTACAACAGTTGTTCAAGAAGAAGAATAACATCTTCCTCTTGATCACTTCTGGTATCATCAATACCAGGAAGAAATGTATCCAGAGTGAGATAATCATCAATCTCATCCATAATAGAATCACTTTCCTCATCCAGAGTGAGGAAAGATGAAGAGTCGGAAATGATGGAATGAGACAATGTAGTGGGATCACCACTCACCAAATCAAGAACATAACCAAGATTTTCTTGAGAGTACTCTTGTAAGGCAACATCAATGACATCGATTCGGTTAACCGACGCAGAGTTATAATTGGTGGAGTACTTTGAAGTTTGATCATGGTTAAAGGTAATAGCCTCATTACCTATACGCAATGTAATCTGACGCTTAAATACATCTATAAGAGCGTGGCTCGTTTTTAGGAATCCTCGTCCAAGAATGAGAGGAACCCTAGGATCAGCATCGAATTCGACAACCACAAAGTCAGCGGGAAAATGGAACTTCCCTACTTTCACAAATACGTCCTCGGCAATACCGGGGGCATAGATAACGATCTAAGCAAGCTCAAGAGTCATGCAGGTAGGGGTAAGTTTAGGAATAGAAAGTTTCTTCCATACTGAATTAGGCATCAGGTTGATCTGGCGCCAGATCGGCCAAGGCGTTGCATGCAACCATTCCGGAAATTCACAAGGTAAGATAAATTTCCAGGGATCTCCAAGCTTCTTGGGAAGCTTCTTTAAGATAACTGCAGAGCAGTTCTCATTTAGAGAAGTTTTTGCCAATTCAACCAGTTTTTCCTTGTTGTTTAACAACTGTTTGATTGTTGATGCAAACTTGGGCATCAAGATGACAAAGATCCGCAAGACTTATGTCAAATTGCAAATCTTTAAAGATTTGCAAGAGTTTGTCTGTTTGATAATTAGACCTCTCGCGATGTTCTTGCTCATTTAAGCGTGAAGGGTAAGGAATGGTAGGCTTAAAAGGTTTGGATTTAGGGACGAGCTAGGCTCAGGAGTTTCATCAGTCTCAAAGACAACTCCTTGTTTGGTTTTCTTTCGAGGGACAACTTGCGGTTGGACGTGTGCTATGCGTGGGCTTGGAATTTGCACCTAGTCCTTGGCAACCTCGGGCTCTTTTTCCACATCGTATATCGGTGGTGGAATAGGAGTAGAGGGTCCCTCATAAGCAGCACCACTACAGTGGTGATAGCTTTGATGATGTTGGAATCCTCCTCATCATCACTATCATCAAGTACACTCTTTCGGGAAGCATTAAGCATATGAGAATAAGTCATAGCTGCCCTTTGGTCATAAAGATTGTTTGACAAACTTTTAACCGTGAATCGTGAAAGAGTGGGATCTATTGATGATGTAGGAGTAATTGGGGGTGTAGAATTTGGGACAACCGTGGTTGGTCCAACTTGAGCTGTATCACTATGTGTAGTGACAGCTTTGAGTTCACCCCTAGGATTACTTGATGTATTACTCGGAGACTTCCGAGGTGGAAGGTGGTACGAGTTGTTTCACCAAATCAGATATCATACTTTTAAGATCGTTCTTCAGCTCATTATTGTTCTTTGCAATTGAAGAATCAAATTCATTCTTCAAATTGGAGATTTGGTTTTGAACCACTCTCATTTTAGCATCAGTAGCCTTGATGTGGTTAGCTAGTTCAGCAGATTGAGATTCTTGGAACGAAACTATTTGATTATTAGGAGCTGAATACCCTTGGTTAGAATTTGAATTTCCACTATGGGGTGGGTATTGAACAGGAACAATTTGATTGTTCTGAGTACGATATTGATTTTGGTTATATTGCCCTCTTGGTTGGTTAGGATTAGACCTATTTGAATTGTTGGGTTGATATGATCCTGATGGTCCCTCTTGGTTATTATTAGCACGTAATTTGTTTCACCTGGTGGATGGTATTGGTTACCTCCTTGATTGAAATTACCGGCTAGAGCATCAACTTCAAATGCATTGCCATCGGTGGCATACAGCTTGTAGTATGCATGAGGACCACCACAAGTGACACATGGTTCAATCTTTTGACTTCAACTGGTTTAGATGACTCTTTCTTTTGGTTAAGAGTCAAATTTTTAAGAGCATCCATGAGTTGAGCAAACTGAGTATTGTCAACAGTTTGAGTCATGGGAGATGAAGTAGAAGGTGAATCACTTGCTTTGGGAACAACTGGTTTGTTTCTTGAGGTACGGACCTCGGCTTTGTTCTCTATAATGGCTAAAGCATCCTTTGTTGTTCGATTCAAAAAATTACCTCCCGCGGAGGAATTAAGAGAGTCTTGATCAGCTTGTCTTATGCCATTATAGAAAGTATCCAGATATATCAACTCAGTAAATCCATGATGAGGACAGTTGCGTAGCATTTCCTTAAAACGATCCCATGATTCACTGAATGTTTCATCAAAATGTTGTGTGAATTTCATGATTTCATTCCGGAGATTCGTGGTTTTTGAAGGAGGATAGAATTTATGCACAAATTTCTGTACTAAATCTTCCCACGTTTCAATCGACTTAGGGGTTGTTTGTCAAGCCGATCTGGCGGGCCCATCGAGAGAAAACGGGAAAAGAAGAAGTTTGATTGCATCCTCAGGGACGGTTTTACATTTCAAGGTGGATGTGATTTTATTAAACCACCGAATGTGATAGTGAGGATCGTCCCTATCAAAACCATAGAATTGACGTGCTGTCACTAGGTTTATTAACCCTGTTTTAAGCTCAAAGTTCTCAGCTCGATGCTTATGGAACAACAATGGCATCTCCGTACCCATCGGTGGGTGCCTGAAGAAGTTCATTCATCGTTTGTTCTCCTGCCATTTTGACAGGAATTTTTGGCTCGATCGTATCTCGTGCATACGACGATGGAGCGAACGCTACGACTTCTTCGAGGTATGGCTACAAGCTCGCGAAGAGGACTTGATGACCTTGAAGAACGAAAAGCATGCACTAAGACGAGTCTAAGGATCCTTGAAGAAAAGGAAACTCAGAAGGGGTGCGAAGAGTATTTTTGTGATTATTTATCTTTTATATATATAGAAAGAAAATATTTTTTTTTTTTATATTGTTTAAGGAAGATTAAAATACGATATTATATATAATATATATACAAAGGATAGATAATCAACCAACAAAAATTGTTCAACGCAAAGAGCCTGCAACAACGGCCAAAAATTGGTTCGCGGTCTTCTAGACAACTTTATTAATCAACCACTTGTGAATGGTCAACAACTAAAGTCAAACTAAAGAAACCTTAAATGCAATAATCCGAGGTAGTACAGTTATATTCCCGGGTCGATAATTCCCCAACGAGGTTGTGATATCCTGTGATTGAACAAATGTGTTATATAGCTTGGATGATTAGGAATAGGGTTATGAATGATTTGTCACAATACTAAAAGTATGAATAACTCAATTGAGTTATATCAACTAATAAGTACGATCAAAAACCCTAGAAACGTACAAGGTATAATTAAAGGAAATAAAAGATAAAATGTATTAAATAAACGCTATCACTATTTTTACAATGATGAACGTTTAAAACCTAAAACGTACGTTTAAATAAAATTACGTAAACGTACAAAAATAAAAGTAAAAAGTGATCAATATAAACCCCACAAATGTGAAATTTATATTTTTAAGATCCTAAAAATAAAATAAAATTATTATAAAAAGAAAATTATTTATTTAACTTATATATTATTATTATTTAATTAAAACCTATTTAATACTATTTATTAATAAATCTAGAAAAATAAAATAAAAACTTAGAAAAATCTAAAATATTATAAAACTTATTTTAAAACTAAAAATATATTTATTATACTATTATTCTATTTAATATTAATTATTAACTATTTAAACTAGTATTAATTCTAAATATTATTAGATGACAAAAGAAAAATCTAAAAAAAAATTTATAAAAGTACTTTAATATAAAAGAGATTTAATAAAAATATAAAAATACAGAAGTGCTTATAAATAAGCTAAAAAGAAAATTAAATAGATAGTTTCTATTAAATAGAAGCTATCACTATTGGTATTTTTGTGGTTTTTCTTTTATAAAACTATTAAAATACTTAAAATAAGAAACTAATACAAAAACAACAAACTTGGAAACCCAGAATAAGCACTGTAAGTGCTTATTTGCCCCAACAGTTGACTTTTCTGTTGACTTAAAAGGAAATAAGCTCAAATGAGCTTATATGGGGTTCACTAGGGTAGATTCTGGTTCCAATGAGTTATGAGAACAATATTAAACAAGTTTCAACCAAATAAGTAGCTTGAATAAGCCACAGAACACAAATAAGCACTTAGCTTATTGGATTACGAGACGAAAATGGGACAACCTTTTGAGGTAAAACCAAGTGGGGTCCACTATGATCTAGGCCAAACAAAGGGTCAATGGTTCAAGCCGGTAGGAGGGTTGGAAGAACCAAGATTTAGGGTGTGGGACCCACTTGATAAGCTCCTGAAAGAGCTTGTGAAGTTTTAATGGGGTTGATGAATTCACTCGATGAAATAACCAGTGAATGGACAAGCTTTTGAGATCGACCCTAGTAAAGGCTTTGAAAATGAAAGTTAAAGCTTGAACTTGATAGATGAGCTGCTAAACTTCTAAATGAGCCAAAGATCACAAGCCAAAGCTCAGTGATAAGCTTATGATGGGCTTGTGAAGTTGCTTGTCTACACCGATGATCGGTTTTAGTTTATTTTGATAGCATAATTAAAGCAAGAATAAGCAGACCAAATAAGCAATCAAAGGACAAATAAGCACTTACTCAAGTAACTAGCCACATGGGCATCACAAAGATCCAAAATACTCACACTAACACTCACTAATCAAGCTTGTGCAAGCTTGTGAAAGTAGGTGTCAAATCTGTGCACAGGGGAGTTTTGTGAAGAACTACTAAAAGATAAGCACAATTTAAGCACTTCAATCAGCTAGATAAAAGTTAATAAAGGTAGCAACAAAGAGATCAGCAACAAGACTATATAACCTACAAGCTCAAGTCCTAATATCAATTAACAAGTTCACAATTTAGATCCAAAGTTCATACAAAAATCGTATAAGCTGCAAATTTGACTTTTTAAGTTAAACTACTAAGTTGACTTATCTGAGCTTGAATCTAGATTTACTGATTGATTATGTTAAGATAAGCTATAATAAGGCTAAATTAAGCTAGAGTATCAACTTTTAAGCTAGTGTGGTAATTATGGAACTTATTACTCTAACAGTTAAACAGCTAGACTAGATTGAGTTCTATTTTGACTTTTATACTAATAAGACCTAAATATTATGACAGAACTGAGATAGTGTGATCTAAACTAACATGCAGAAACAAGAATAAAGCACAATAACATGCATAACTTAGATAAGCAGCTTGATCCAAACACACCTTAACAAGGGTGTTTTCTAGATTAGTGTTACAAATCCACAAATTAAACCATGAAACTGATTTCTATCACTTGATACAGATGAACTAAGATCAAATGGACACAATTACACAGATAATAACAACTACAACCTATGAATCACTACTACACTATTTTAACTGTCTAACTTTTAACAACTATTAACTATGATTTCCAACTAACAACCTACTGATTTAACACTAGATTATCACTAATCAATACCAACTAAGCATGAAACAAGAAAGATTATACTAAATTAAGAACTAATACAGAAAATGGCAAAATCAAGAAATTGCTTACAACTTGAATCAAGGCCAAAATCGAGAACCAAGAACCGAGTACCACACCTAACTGCTCTCCACAGAGCTCTAAACCAAGGCAATCCAAGATAGCACTTGCTCCTTTGCTTCTTCCACAGTAACTTTATATCAAATTTCCTAATTTACTTGTTTCTTTTTGGTATTTTCCTTTTTTATTGATTATTACTGATTTTGAGTATCTAAAAGCTTGCTATGGCTTACTGAGAACCAAGTAGTGTTATTAGAATCCTCTAATTAACAAGTATCAAACATAAATTAAATGACTTGAATTGAAAATGGGACAAAGTTGAAATACTTGAAAACTTTAAAAGATAGATTGAAACTGAGTAACCAAGTATGTTATTACACTTTAGCAAAGGTAATGAACAAGCGAGAACAAATTTAAAGATTACACTAATGATACAAACTATTTTGATTAACTACGATTGATCATAAACTAAGTTAAAATTATGATGCCTCTCTTCTTCTCCTTTCTTCTGTATTTATCACCTATTCTCTTCCCACTAGCTTCGGATACTTTCCCACATTGATCCACAACCATTGATTGAGTCTAACTCATCCCAACCGTTTAAACTCATTTTGGCGCCAAAACGCACCACGTGGAATTGAGGCGTTGAGACTAATTAAATCTTTTTGTTGTAATGTGGAGATGTCAGGAAGATATTTGGTAAAGTTTAGGCCAAGTTGGAGTGGTTTTGCTCAAAACCGTGGGTAAGAGTGGTATTGAGGTGAAAATGGGGTGTGAAGGCATTAATTGTGGCGTGTTTAGGTTTTCTTGCGAGAGGTGGTGGAGTGGGTAGGATTAGGGGTGAGCTGGATTAGGGGGTGGTGGTAGTTACGGTGGAGGGGAAGGTGGAAGACGAAGAGGAAAAGCGGGGCTCGTTTGGTCGTCCGTTTATTTATTTACAAAGGAAAGAGATTGGGCTAGTATATTGGGCCGGGTTTAGTTTGGATTGGATTTGGAATTGGTAATACAAAAGGGTCCGGTTGGTTTTGTGGTATTAAAGCCCAAGGACCAATAATGAAATTCCTACAAAGTCGAGGGTCAAACACTGTAAAATATCCAAAGTAATCACAAGGACCAATCATGTCAAATAAGAATAGTATAAGGGTGTAGTTTGATAAATTTCCATTTTAAAACACCCAGGGGCTAATTTTGACACTTTTGCAAAGTTGAGGGACTAAAGTTGTAATTTTATGATTTTTAACTTCAAAGGATTATTTTGAACAACTTGTGAATCCCAAGGACCTAAAATGATATTTTACAAATTTTGATTAACCAGGGACTAGTTTTGCCAATTTATCAAAGTTCAGGGACTGAAACTGTAAATTATGTATGTTTTGCATGTTTTCATCAGTTTCATCCTTTTGCACTTTAACACCTAAAAACACAATTTGGAGATAATTCCAGTATTTATGAAGCATATTTGTATGTTTTCAGATATTTTTGTAGCTTAAATGTGAAAGAAATGATGAGTATTTAGACACTCATCATTACTAAAAGCTTTAATAAGCTTTCTGAGGAGCTTATATGGGCTTATATGTCCAAAAAAACAACTAATAACAACATTTGATCATATTGAGAATTTAAGGAGGAATTTTTGCATAAGCGAAAGAGTGCTTAAAACTAAAATTGATGTTCACAAAAGCTTTATTATACACTAAGAACTTGAAATACAAAGCTTGAAAGCTTAAACATATCTTTGGAATTTAAAATTAACTATTTGACATAAACTAAATTAAATTATTCTAGATATATCTTCACATTGCTTCTCTCTTCTTTATAAAGATCTTTTTGGCTTGGTGTGTGGACCTCAGACGTTTCCCACTTGATTTCAACCTTGAATTCATCAATCTCATCATATTAGGTACATGTGGCATTTTGGCTTAAAGGTGTTTGAGCAGTTTTGCATTTAAAAAGTTTGGGAGGATGTGGAGGGGAGAGTGGTTAAGCAATTTGGATAACGGTGGAAGGTGGAAACCAGGTGGTTTGATGGGGTGTCCGGTTTTACCAAGCGCGTTAATGTGAGGAGATGAGGACGTGGTATTTGACTTTCGACCGTTTTAATAATAATGCAGGGGGTTCGTTTGGGGGGGGGGGGTCAAGTGGGTTTTGGCAGGGTTCAAAAAGGTCAAGATTCATGGGTTAAGTATAGTTGGGCTTGGGTTGGGTCAGCTGGATAGGGTTTGGATTTGGTTTTGTGTTTTTGGATTGGATTAAAAGGGATCCGTTTGGTAGTTTAATAACACAAGGACCATTTGTGTAATTTTCTGAATTCTCAAGGTGAACGCACATTATTTTCAAAGTTAACACAAGGACCAATTATGCCATATAAGAATAGTACAAGGGTAATATTTGATAATTTTCCATTTTTAAATATCCAAGGACTATTTTTGACATTTTTCAAAGTTGAGGGACCAAAGTTGTAATTTTGTAATTTTTAAACTTTGAAGGGTTTGTTTTGACAACTTTTGAATCCCATGGACCTTAAATGATATTTTTCTTTATTTTGATTTACCAGGGACTATTTTTGACAACTTTTGAAACTTGGGGGACTAAAACTGCTATTTATGCAAACTTGAGACGTTTTTCATCTGATTTTGGTATTTTTGCATTTAAAACACATAAAACACTTATTTGTGATATTTTTATCATTTTGATGCATTTCTGAGTGTTTTCAGATGTTTTTGCAGTTTAAAAGGTATAAAAATGATGAGTATTTAGACACTCATCAAGGGACTTTATGAAGTAAGTCCTTGAATCGAGTCCATGCTTCGTAGAGAGATTCATTTTGACGTTTTTGGAACATCAAGATGTTATTCCTAAGTTTAGTGGTTCTCCCCGATGGGAAAAATTGAGCAAGGAAACGAGAGGTGAGATCATCCCAACTTGAGATGGAACCCATGGAAGTCGCTCAAGCCATTACTAGCTTGGTCCGTAGAAAAATTGGAAGAGATGCGCTGGGCTGCGTGGTCTCCGAGTAGTAGCATCAAGGTCGATGGAATCGACAATTTTAAGGAAATCCTAAGATCTTTGATTTGGATCTTCCTAACGAAGTCCATGGAATGCACATCCGTTTTGCACCAACAGGATGGTGTCGGATCGCAGGGCAGTAGTTTGGGCTTGATCGGGAAGCTCAATGGTGTTCCTATAGCCTAGGTGGCTTGGTCTCGGTATTCACCAAAGAATGGGCTCTTGGCGGGTCAATTAGTGGTTGGTTGATGAATGGTGGGTGGTTATCACCTTCCATGATGAAAAGTGATGGGATTACGAAAAAGGTCACGAAGAAGGGGGATAGACTAAGAGAAAGCTAAAAATGAAAAAAAAAATTTACTTGATAGGAATCAAGCAAAGAAACCTAAACGAGGTGGACTACTAACTAGCTATTCTATTCCCAGGCGGTGCTTCTAAAAACTTGATAACGCTACGCTACTGCGTCGTTAGGTCAAAGGAACTTCCTTTTCTTGAGCAAGTTAAGCTTATAACACCCTAGGCAGTAAACCTAATCGTTGTAGTGTAGTAATTAGGGTAAGCCACGGGTATTGATATCGTTCTCTAGGGGAATAGGAATGCTAGTGAGAAGTTACTACGCTAAGGTTGGGGTTGAGGAAGATTATTTTTTTTATCTTTTTATGTTTTTTAGGAAATTGAAACTTACGAATCTCGGGGTTTGGATTTGGGGGTTGGTATTTCTACCGATTACTTTACTTATTTAATTATCTAGTCTAAGGTGTATATAGTCTATGTCTAATTATTGTGTGCTCGTATGATAGTTTAAAGATGTGTTTACTTAGGTTTTACTACTCCTTAATTATCTCCTATTGGTGGTTGAATTGTCACGTCCTTATTCTTAGTTGCGTTGTGTGTCTAAAGTTGTAGGGTATGCGTTTCTCCCTAACTCTTTGAACTTACCAAAGGGTCTCGACTACAAAACCCACTAGGGATAATAAACTCTTACTCTAAGGCACTCTTTGGATGGTTTAGCTTACAACTACTCAAGGAGTTATATTCTAAGGTTCACAAAGATTTAATCAAGCATTAAGTACACAACGAATGACCTATCGCATTACTAGATCATTAACAAACTAAGATAAGAGACAACCAATCAATATTCAATAATTAAGTTTCATATTCCCTAAGCAAACACAAAAGTAAATTAGCCGGACATGGAGAACATGCAAGCATACACACAAATAATCAAAGACATAATTGAATTAATGAAGTAAAACACTTATCTTGGTGTAAGATAGGGTTTGGAACCCTAAAATACTGTACAAGACTGCCTTGGTTCGGTTTAGGTTTTTACTCCAAAAGACTACACCCAAATACTGAAAAATTCGGATTCTATATATAAGATTACATATGCGACGGCGTCACCTTATAGTTTTGTGGCGCCGTCGGTCGCCGTCATTAGGGTTTCGCTCTTGGCTTTTTCACGTTAGACTTGCGGCGTCACCTTGTGCTTGTGACGCCATCTCTTCACCGGCGCCGTCTAGATTGCATCTAGGCCGTGCGAGGTCGCGACGGCCTACTCTTTTATAACTTGGCGTCGTCACTTGAAAATAGGAGTTTTGGCTTCTGTCCCGTCACAAAATCCTCCGGCGGTCGCAGAGATAAGCGATGATGCCTTGTCACATTGTATTTTCAGCAGCTTGAGTGTCTCGATTCTTGACTTTGGCCATTTTCTTCGTATATTAGCGCCTTTTCGTCCAAATAAGTGCCATTACAGCAATTTGCCTTCAAGAGACCTAAAAAGTGAAAAGGCACGATATTAAGTAATAACGGATACAAAAGTGATCAAATAAGGGCTTAAATGACCCTCAAAAGGTACATTTTAAAACCTTATCAGTGGTTAATACTGAAAAGCCACAAGTTAGTACTGATGAGCCAGAATTTAGTACTGATGGTTCCCATTCCATTCCATCAGTCAATAAAGAGGTTCCTGATCCCCATGGTGAAGCTGATGAGATTGATTTGTCAAATATAGCTTCATCTTATGTTGTTCCTGCTATACCACACAGAAGAATCAATCAGGATCATCCCTTGGAAAATGTTATTGGGGATGTCAATGCTTGAAAGAGCTACACGATCTAAAGTTCACATAGTCGGACCTGGATTCTTTAGTGCCATCTATGAAGAAAGAAATCATGGCGCCTCATAGTCATGTCTCTTTGCCTGCTTTGTTTCTCAAGAATAACCAAAGAAAGTCTACAAAGCTCTTGAAGATGAATCCTGGGTAGAAGCAATGCAAGAGGAGCTTCTTCAGTTCAAACTTCAAAATGTATGGGTTCTGGTGGATCTTCCTGATGGCAAGAGAGCAATTGGCACTAAATGGGTTTTTAGAAACAAAAAGGATGAAAGGGGTGTGGTAATAAAGAACAAGGCCAGAATGGTGGCTCAAGGGTATACACAACAGGAAGGAATTGACTATGATGAGGTCTTTGCTTCAGTAGCAAGGATTGAAGCTATCCGACTATTCCTGGCCTATGCATCATATAAAGACTTCACAGTATACCAGATAGATGTGAAGAGTGCTTTCCTTTATGGAAAGATTGAAGAGGAGGTATATGTCTGTCAACCTCCTGGCTTTGAAGATTCCAACTTTCCTGACAAAGTTTACAAAGTTCAAAAGGCACTCTATGGTTCGTGATCGGCCCAAGAGCTTGGTATGAAACATTAGACAAGTATCTTTTGGGCAATGGCTTTAGAAGAGGGAAGATTGATCAGACTTTATTCATCAAGAATGTGAAGAATGATATCCTATTGGTGCAGATTTATGTTGATGACATTATTTTTGGCTCAACCAAGCAGGATTTGTGCAGAGAGTTTGAAAAATTGATGCATGATAGGTTTTGAGATGAGTTCAATGGGTGAACTCACATTCTTTCTTGGGCTCTTGGTCAAGGCAATGTCGATGGCATATTTATTAGTCGGAGATAAATATGTTAAGGAGATTTTGGTTAAGTTTGGCTATGAACATACAAAGATTGCAAGTACTCCTATGGAGCACAACAAGCCATTACTTCCGTGATCGCGATGGTGAAGAAGGCGATCGGCATCTCTACAGGTCCATGATTGGATCTTTGATGTATTTGATGCCTCGGACCGGATATTATTATGTTTGTTGTGTGTGTGCATGTACAAGGTTTCAAGTCTCTCCAAAGCTTTCTCACTTGCATGCAATTAAAAGAATCTTTAGATATCTGAAAGGCCATGCTCAATTAGGTCTTTGGTATCCTAAGGAATCTCCATTTGATCTGATTGCTTACTCAGATAGTAACTATCTTTGGGGCAAGTCTTGATAGGAAGTCAACCACGGAGGATGTCGGTTCCTTGGTGATAGGTTGATTTCATAAAGGCGGTGCAAGAAGCGAGTATTGTGGCAAACTCTACAACGAAAATGTATGTAGGCTGCACGCAAGTTGCTTTGTGGTCAAGTTCTCGGATTCTGAGTCAGATGCTTGATTATGGGTATAATTTCATGAGCAACTCGTCATCTATGTTGATAACAACAAAGATTATATGCATTATAAAAATCAGCTTTTCATTCTAAAACTAAACACATTGAGATAAGACATCACTTTTATACGAGATCTGTAATGAAAGAAACTCATTCGAAGTTGAAAGGATTGATACTGAGTTTAATGTTGCAGATCTTTTAACAAAACCTTTTATTTGGGAAGATTTCAGTACTTGGTGACAAGTATTGGAATGCTTCATCCATAAATATGTTTTATCTCTCTCCATTTTGTAAAGTTTTGTAAACGGTGATTAGTACTTGATTGTTATCAAGTTAATACTGATTGTGTAAAGTTAATACGGATTGGCAAGAAAATGTCTTGGATTGTGTTTTCTTGGTTTTGGACATGTCTTTTACGGTATTACGGAAGCGATATGGATATGATTTGGTGGTACTGGATTACAGCAAGTGTGATTTCCTTTATTATGCTCATTCTAATGCAATCACATGTTGAAACTTGCTGTAACACTGGATTCTGTGATGCCAAAGCAATATGTGGCATCCTTTGGTATAAAAGAACATGAATTGATGGTTTCAGTTAGTCAGATTCATTTTGCACTAACTCACTTGTAACACCCCCAAAATGGCTCAGTGGAAGCATACAAGTATTGGGATGCTACTAAATTGGTATCACAACATAAGCATAGAACAATTGATTTTTCATAAATAAACTTTTATTCATTCTTAAAAACAATGTTTACATTATTGATTAGTGCAGAAAATGGCCCATTATAAAAAGGTGGTCCCAATACATAAATCAGAGTCATCTATGACCATGCCATGCATTTGCCTTGCGCCTCCAAAGATAAAGCTATCACTTCAAAACCTGAAGATACATTGCTAAAAAAGGTCACATACGCTGGTGAGTTCATAAGTTTATTTAAAAAGGGATTTCAGTACACTATTTCAAATTTGGTTTTTGATGATCATTACGTCTTGCATAATGTCATGAATTTATGATTTCAATTCATAAAAGGGTTTCATAAAAGGATTTCATTTGTAGACCATAAAAAGAGTATATGCACATTACAATGAATATAATGCCATATTTTATAAATTTATTACGCTAGCACTAAGTTCATGCAACCGAAGCTACGACAGTTTCTGTATGCACAAAGAAGTCATACAAATAAGGAGCCCATGGCGAGTGTTTATCCCAATACACTCGGTCCCGAAATGCTATATGTTTCGCCTTGACCCAAGCGGGGTCAACCGAATAGGGGAGTCACCCCCATTAGATCTATTTATAACATTCGCGCTTCCCGGCAGGAATTAACGGTTCATGAAAAGGGCAATTTGGGATCTAAAGTCTTAGGCTAAGCCGCGCAATATTCTAGGTCAAACAATTTGGTATGGTCCATAAAACATCTATGTATGATGAAAACTTTAAACATATCAATCAAAAGCATAGTATGCATGAAAATGCACAATTTCAATCATTAAAATCATTTAAGTAAAATGAGCATGTATCTTCCCCTAAAACAAGTATAAAACAGATTAAAGAAGGGGCTATGAAACTCACCTTGGCAATGTGCAATATGAAGTCTAAAGGGAATTAAATCAAGGAGTGATAGTGCACGGCTCCGACACGCAACCTAATTAATACGGCAATTTAGTCTTTATGTTTAAGACTCGATAAAGTTTAACTAACTTTATAAATTTTAAATGTTTGGTTTGTTGTTGTTGTTGCTTGTGTGGCAGCATTTATCTTAAAACAATTTACAAGATTTGGGTGGATTTCGGCTTATGAAGGATGACATGGAAGGGATCTCAAGGAAGGAATTTCGACTTTGGTTTAATGATGACCAATTAATGTTACTTGGGAGGGTACACGCAGAAAAGATATCAAGGATGAACGAGGCTTCGGTTTGATGATAACCGAGTGACAATGTACGAAAGGTAATTACATATAATATTAGACATTTAACGGATTATGTGAATATTGCTGTCAAGAGTATATATATATAATTAAATATATATACATGTTTATGTAAAGGTATCTAAATAATTATTTTTAAGTAATAGTCTCTTTAAATCATTTGTAATTAAATGACTATTGGATGCAAGTTATATATATAACTTTTCATTGTCGGTTGTTATAAAAACATGCTAGGTATATATATATATATATATATATATATATATATATATATATATATATATATATATATATATATATATATATATATATATATATATATATATATATATATATATATATATATATATATATATATATATATATATATATATATATATATTTATATCCCGAATTGAAACATGACTTACATAGATTTTAGATTTTTCCTGAAAACTTAATGTTATCATTTTCACATTTGAACAGTAAAACGCTTTATATTGCCTAGTAAACTCAAATAAGTTTTTATAAGTTGAAATATGTTACGTTAAGCTTAGATAAGCCAAAGTAGATAATATAATTCAATAATTTAGGAAAATGGTTAAGACCTATATTCTTAGCTTAGTCTAGTTGAGTATAATACAATAATTTAGGAAAATAGGTTTTAAAGTTATATAATAATGTACAATCTTATATGTATTTTGAAGAATTGCATATAATTTGTCTTATAAAATAAAATTTAGGTTTTCATGAAATATATTTCACTTGCGTACACATCATAAGTTTATAAAAGGTTGATATAACCTAGATTAAATTTTCTATCTATCCAGTTTGACTAAATGTCAAAATTTTGTATATCAAGTTTATGATCCGGTTTTTAACAAATCAAAAATGTATGTTTTCGAGTTTCTGTTTATATATAGTTAGGTGATAATGTCCAATTTAAATTGTAATCAATTTAAACAATCTCTTTTTATTAGTTTATGTTCAAAATTCGTTATTGTTAATTATTGGCCTCGTTCGGTTTATTCTTAAATAGTGTGTCGTATTGCATAAGAAAATGTCAAGATGGAAGAAAAGTCGAACGAGACGGTATTTGAGTCGAGGGAAACTTGAGACTTTAGGTACACTAAATGCCCGAGTAGGCTGATTGGATAAACAAACGGACACTATGTGGGATGGGCTTGGCCTAACTTTCCAAATAGTAATAATGATAATGGGCTTTTAGCCCATGACAATGCCCATACACACCTGCTGGAATGGCTTAGGGCCTGAATGGGTTTTTAGTACCAAAAACAGGTTTTGAGTTTTCTGAAGCGACTTTTAGGCATAAAGAGGAAAACGAGCATACGCTAAAAGAAACTATAGCGAGACTCTTATGAGCTCTTCCATGAGTAGCTGAGAGTCGAGATGGTAGAAAACCTTCGGGGATGATATGTCTTGTGACTACTACATAAGCCCATTGTTAATGACTTATCTTTCATTTTAGCTAACCAAGACTTTACGTTATTGGTGACAACCACAGGGAGTTCTCGACTCATTACGAGAATCAAACATGACCCATCTAACTCGACATGTCCTACGAGTACAGTATCGACCAAGCAGAAATCAAACAAGATGAGTACTTCCAATGGTTTACGTTATTTTAGTCCATTTTCATCCTTTTTATTCTTATTAACACACAAGCACTTAACAATTAACAACCAACATTCGACCATATCCCAGATTCAAACTAACGATGACAACGAAAAAAAATCATAATCCAACTTTCACTTTAACATAAAGTTTATGAATTAAAACGAAATAATTACATAAGGGTAACAAGGATGGATCAAGGGAAACCTTTCGGAGACTTTGGTATCGCTTGAACAAGAAGACCAACAATGAAATCTCTCACGATTGACCCTAACGATCCTTAGCAAAACCAGTCCTTATTCAGACCTCTACTAGAAAAGACTTTTGTGGGTGATTGATGACTGAGGAATTTGTGTGTGACTCTTGAGGAAACGCGGCTTCATGAAGGAGGAATAGAGGGAACTTTGACCCACCCCTTTTTGAATCTTGTACTCGTTAATGAACACTTCTGGCAACCGTCCTTATCAATAGGATGAAAGGGTGAAAGTAACCCATGAAGCCTTTATGATCTATGTTTTGGAGGGTTGCCTCTCGTTGGGGGCGTGCAATAGGTAGCAGAAAAAGAAGAGGGGAACATACACACAATTGATATTGTATTGGGAAGATGGGGAGGAAAGAAATTTTTACAGATACCCTTTTTATCTATTCTTTTCTTGGTGAGTTGGCCTAGGCGAAAAAGCAAAAGAGAGGTTTGGGGAATTGATAAATCTGTGTTTGTGATTATAAAGCATGGGAGAGAGGGACGAAAAGAAAGCAGTAGGGTAGGCTAGGAAAAGATGGGGCATGGGTAAACTGTTGGAGTATAGATATATTTCTTTTGTTTTATTATACAACACAGTACAATTTGTACTCCGTGTTTTGTCGAATCCTCGAGCAAGTGTACCTTTCCGGTACCCGAAAAATTTAGAAATTATGTTTTTGGAAACGATTTCTTAAACGTAATAATATGACATTCTTATTTCATTGGAATTTGTTTATAACTGTTTGCCGTTATTTAATTGGTGTTTGTATGCGTGCGATGCCGTGACTTTCTAAATTCAAGAGATAATCTCTCGTTTTCTTTCGTAAATTATCCTTGAATGATAAAATATGTATATTTCATTTATCTCATTATTTATTCTTGGTTTTGTATGCTACTGCGCTGCAGTATGCGGAGTAACTTCTCGAAACAAGGGATTAAGCTTATGTATGCTTAAATTTTAACTTGGACAATATTAAATTTCACAGATACTTAGTGGAAAAGTACCGTGTGTGCAGTGTCAGGGTTTTTAAGAAAACAAGATGACCTCTTGTTTTTAAATTTAAATATTGATAACTGTCAGAAAATAACCGATTTGAATTTTCTGACGTAATAAATAATATTATAATAATTCGAAATTTTACGGGTTGTTATATCACTCTTTGCCATTCTACCTGTTTACAAATAGTGGGACAAGCCTAAGGGCATCTGGCTTACAGAACAGCGAGCAACCGTGAATCCAACACTTATGTTGGAGGCAACACCTGCCACGAGCTGGAAACCCTGTCAGGACGACCCTTTTAATGGGTCTATCCATCACAGGCAGTGCTATGCATTGAAATCATTGGTTTTCATTAAACCAGAGGCCATGTTAGGCCGACTTTGATTAAATGTCTGTCATCACATTTAATCCCTTCAAAATTGGGGTTCAATATTATATTTTCCAAATTATGAGATAATCTTGATGGGTATAAGTTATCCGATGGTTATATGTTAGTATGCTGATAATCATTGTTAACTTGATGAACTAGCCGTTAGTACTTATTCCAAAAGTCTGTTATGCAATGATTACTTTTGCAAATAGTGTTGTTACTGCCTGTTTCCTTATAAAAGGGTTTCCTAATTGGTTTCTCCTCACTTATTACCATAAATTTTTATAAGGCGGTTCAACACATATTCTCTCAATCTCTATAAATTGCATAACTTTCTAATTGTTTTCACCACATAACAATACAGACTTTTGCGACTCAATCCCACCTTTATAACCCTAACTATATTCATCAATGGCTTCTCTTGATTTTGTCGACAAACATAATATGGTGGCATGCTTGGAATTGCCAGAAGGACATGATGAATTTGCAGAGATTGTAGCTTTCCTAAATCATAGCACCATCAGGTTTGCTCTTCTTTTAAACCCTACAATCTTCTGTACCCCTGTCAGGAAGTTTTGGCAAACTGCTATTGCCTCAACAACTGTGGAAGGGGTCCAACAGTTAACTGGTACAGTGGATGGCACTAGAATTGTTATTACTGAAGCATCTCTAAGAGAACATCTTCATCTTAGAGATGCTGAAGGTATTAGCACTTTGCTCGAAATCATTCAACAACTCTCATTAATGGGGTACAGGCATGATAATACTATAAATTTTCACATAAGCCAGTTTTCCCCACAATGGATAGTTTCTTATTCATACCCTCTTACACTTTGCTTGAGTCATAAAAGGATTGGTGGGATGCTTTTCCTACCAGATAGCCATACCTTGATTTGCCTTTAATAAAAGCAACAAAGTGTGAGTGTTCAATTTTTCAAATTACATATTTGCGGGTATGCTTAAAAATGCTGTTAGTAAAACCAAGTTTCGATGTATCCCAGTTTATTCAAATGTTTTTGGATCTTCGAAACAAAACCTACAACCTCATAAAACATTTATCCATCACAAGTACTCACAAACAAAGTGTTTTCCAATATGTTAGGGTTGTGGTAGGGTACAGATGGGGTTGTAGTTCCATTATTTCCTAACATGCTTATTGGGGGTGAAGGACCATCAGCACTGTGTGGCTCCCAACACACATCCACAGGTTCTGAACATTCACCATCTCAACAAACTTCATCAACCACTAGGCACACCAGACAGGAGGGTGGGACACTTTCAGCCCCATTCTTCTCCTAACCTTGTATCAGATGAGCCTATCCCAGGTGATGAAGGGGATAGAATGGTGAGGGCTGCCACTACTCACATAGACTTAGCAGCTGGTGAGGAAAGTGGTAACATAAATAAGATCCAATCCATGCCAATACCTAGTGAGCAATTACAGGGTGGACCCAGGCAAAGGCCAATAAGGGGGGTGTATCTGCTCAGGCTAGGCCTGTGAGTGCATCTCAAATGCCTAATGATCCACCTCTCTCAGCAGGTAACACAGCTGGAAGTGGTGAGGACAGTTTGACACTTGAGACTATGACGGAATTGTACAGGTTTTTATGTAGAAAAGTGAACTCACTGGAGCTGGCACTGGATGAACACAAGACAGATGCATCAAAAGTTCATACCAGAATGCTACTAAAGATGAAAATGCTAGAGCATCAAGTTAAACTGCTTTCCAAGCCTACTGCAGAAGCTACTCCAGTTACTGCTTCAATCACAAGGAAGGCCAAGTTCATTATCTCCAGCACATCTTCAGAGAATTCTTCCAAACAAGGGAGGAGTTCTGACATTCAGAGTAGAAAGGAATGTGGTAAATGGCAGGGTGATCAAGACTTTCAAAGTCCATTCCTTGATGATGAAGAAGTGCTCAGTACTCCTACATGCACTATAAGTACTATCCCAGTTAATACTTATAGTGTTGTAGTTAGTACTGATAGGACTAGAGTTAGTACTTCTGGTATTATCCTTCAAGTTGCTGCTGAAATACAACAAACAACAACAACAGAGGCTACTACCATCACCACTACACCACAAGAAGACATTGATGAAGAGAATAGGGAAAAACATGCAGTTCTGGGACTTCAAAGCTTGAAGAAGTCAGTTCCTATCTCTCCAACTTACAAGAAGCCTCCTATCTTGTATCTCAGAAAGAAGACAAAACCAGCAGCATCCAAACCTAAAGAAAAATGAGTCACCATCAGAGAAGGAAGTTCTCCACCATCTCCAACTTCTGCTCCAAAGATTGATCCTAAAGACAAGGGTAAAGGCATTTTGGTTGAGGTACCAAAGAAGAAAAAGGAACTTGAAAGGATGAATGAAGAGGTAGCACGCAAAATTAAAGCAGATTGGGATGATGAAGAACTGCAGAAAGAAGCTGCAGAAAAAGAGAAGAAAAAGATAGCTAAAATTGAAGAAGATTGGCAAACTTGGGATGAAATGAGAGCTAAAGTTGAAGTCTCAAGAGGTGCATAAGCTGCAAGCGGATCAAGGAAAAGTGCTAATGAAGCAGCCTCGATGTTCGGTGAAATATTGGCTAAAAGACAGAGCCAATTCAGACAGCAAAGAGAATTGGAAAAGGCTTCAAAACCTCCTAACAAGAGTCAACAAAAGATGTACCTATGCAAATACATTAAGTATCAAGGTGAAGATAAAAGAACGCTGAATCAGCTTAATCAACTCGCCTCGAGACTCTTCAAAAGCTTGCTGACAAAACCGAAAGAAGAATTCGGATTTTACACCTATGTCGTGATGCGATTTTACTAGAAAGTCACAAGTTGCTGACCCATTACAAGTTTTAAACGACCATATGAAGAAGGAGGTTCTTCATCTGCACCCAAAAGACTGAAAGCAACTGAAAAGGAGGGTGGACTTACAGAAGAAGAGCTTAGTGAGATGATGATAATTGAATCCCCAAAAGCTGCACTATATTCAGAACCTATCAACACTAGGTATCCAATACTTGGTTGGGATATCTACACTGAAGATGGAAAAAGATATTGGCAGATTCACAGAGCAGGTGGAAGGACAAGTGCTTACTTGTATCTGGTAGCTCTGTTTGCATCTATTGATAGGGATGATTTGCTGAAGTTATGGGATTTGGTCAAGAATAGGTTCAAGAATAAAGATCCAGATAATGACAAGGATTTGGAATTCTTGTTTGAGTTGCAGAATATATTTGAACCTGACCCAGCTGGAGAACAATGGAAGTATCAAACTGGTGAGGAAGCTCCATCTTGGACATTGCTGGATTCATGTGGACTACATTTGGTTACTACATGCAATGGGACAGACATTTACATGCTGGTTGAAAGAACTTACCCTCTTACCCTTGGAACACTTCTGGAAATGCTTACAGCAGGGTTAAGGATGGGTAATGCAGTTGATATGGCTAAGGAGTTGTTGTTGAAGATATATGATCAGGCTGGAAGACCTAGCAAAAAGTAACGTTTGGAAGAATCCTCAAGACTGAAGAAAACTTGTGATTCTGAAACCCAATCACAAGTTTAGGGGAGGATTGTTGGGAAATAAGCTTATTGGAGTTAATACTTATTTCAGTAAGAAGTTAGTACTGATAGTGTTAAATGATAAGTACTAACTAGTTAGTACTGATAATGAGAAAGTTAGTACTGATAGAGTTAAGTTTGTACTGATGTAAGTTTGGAATGTCGTGTATGAGTTTGTAACAGCATATCTTCTATTCTAATAGAAGATATGATATACTTAGTCTATAGTTATCTCTGTAAGAGATCTCTTTAGTGTATAAAAGGAGATCTCAGCTAGGTTAAAAACATATACATTCTAGCCGTCTAAAAGTAGAGCTTCAAGGTTGTAAACCCTAGTACTAGGAGAGTACTCGTATTATTCATCAATAATATTGAAGCGTTTGGTGTTATACTGTTTTGCATTATTCTTCTAAAGTACACTCAAGTAGATTCCGCATACTTGTGTGTATTCATAACAAAGTTTCTCGTTGTTATTTTGGATCTATCCAAGGCAACCAACACGTATACAAGCTAAGTGTTCTA
>OU343223.1:96794350-96820820 GCA_910596185.1 Chrysanthemum makinoi | reverse complement strand
TTGGTGGTTCTGAATTAGGTTCTGAATGAAAGAGAGAATCAGATTCTTCAAAAATCATCAATCTTTTGATTCAGTTTTTCATCCATGTGATCTTCTTTCAGCCAGTAAGCTCTAATACTCGTGTCCAAGGAATTAAACCTCCTTTGTGTCTGCACCTTATATTCACCAAAGTCATGTTAAAGTACCAGCATTTGCTTAGCGTATCATAGCTTAGTATTGTTTTAAATTCTTTGGAGATTGTGCAACTGTTTATGGTTTATAACGACAATATAATTGGCATTCCAATATGCCATTCCAATACAGGAAATAAGACTTGATATCTGTTACCCCATTGTCCATATTCTTTCTACAACTCTCATCTCAACTCTCATCTTAACATACAGGTAGCAAAGTGATAAAATTTGTAGTTCTTGTATAGCCAAGGAGACATCATCAATGGACTATATAATGAATGATGCACAACAAGGTATGTCCCATGTTGAATTTCGTGATGGCTGGTTCTATAAATATAAGTTTGTCAGTGCTGTTTTTTTGTTTGTTTAGACAACCTGTCGTGTAAGATAAAATGTGCTATTGATAGGTCCACCGAAACGGGTTCGCGGTCCCACTAGAAAACAAGCTATATGGGATTTTGAACCTGGTGAAAGGTTTACGGTTACTTTTAATGAGAATGTACAGCCTGTTGGCAAAGAGGGAAAGGAGCTAACTAGCTTTCTTGGAACAGTTGCAAAAATGTCTCAACATCTCGAAATAAGTATCACAGATTGGAGGAAAGTATCACAAGATAAGAAAGATGATTTATGGAGCATCGTTAAGGTAAATTTGATATAATATATGTACAAGATATTATTTAATTTACAAATATTCATGATTTATACATCACTAAAATGTTGGCTAAATATTAAATTGTAGGAGAAATTTGAATTTGCTCCCGTTGAAACAGAAGATATCAGATTGTGGGTTATGGTAGACATAAACCGAAAATGGAAGACATGGAAATATGAGCTAAAAAAGCGTTCATTTGATTCAAGCTTAACCATTGATGAGATTGTAGCCGCTCAAACTGATTCTAGAGTCGAGAAAGACGACTTCAGAAAGCTAGTGAGTCATTGGTTTTGTTAAGAAGCTCAGGTAATCCAATTCTTCTTTGTAATATTCATTTATAGCATGATCCTACGTAAATCAGTAAACTATATTATGAAAATGCTGATTTTATGGATGTGTGGAGTAGTTTATATTACTATCTTAAGGGTGTTATAAATCAGTAAACTACCATAGTGATTGCGTGCTTTTGTTCTGTTATGGTTTATGACATTATTAGGTACATGTTATTATATGTATATTTTGTGTCTGAAATTCTCTTCTCACATGCATTTTCAGCTACACAAGCTGTTTTCTTGATCTATGGTATCATGTTTCTTGAGTATTTCTTGTTCCCTATAAGTTCTAATTGAAGACAGATAGATTTAGATGTGAAAGTTATTAATGACTCCTTGAGATTACAGGTGGATAGTTAATCACAGATAGAGTAGTTATTGCTTCTCCCCTGGTTCCCTGATGTGAACTGGTTGATTATGCTTGCAGCGGATGGTATGTAATATGCTTTGACATAATCATGTAACTTAATTGATAGGCTATCAGTGAGAAGAAGAAGGAGATCCGTTCTAAATCGAATGAGCCTCACGTGTTGGGGACCAAATCTTTCGCTAGGCTAGCTGATGAAAAGGTGATTCTGTTTTTTTTGTTTTAATATTATTCAGAAATTATAACTTGTTTGAACAGTTACTAGCAAAAAGATGTATTTGAGATATCCAGTATATGAAGATATTAGTGGTATACTTGCATTAGTATTTGTATTGAATTTGTTAAATGATGAATCATGCGTATGATATTGCAGAAAAAGGAAAAAGGAGGCGTTCAACCAACACGTGGAGACTTGTACATCATCAGTCGCACAAAAAAAATGGAAGCATAGTCAATGCAACTGATGCAAAAGTTATTGTATGTATATTTAAGTCCTTTTTTCGACATATTTGTATTAGTATTCTTATGTACTCCTTTATAACTTGAAACCACATTTAGGATGACATAAAGGTGATTGCCAGTGGTACCAGTACAAGCACAAGTAGTACAAACACAGGGATTGTTGATTGGAGCAATGATGACTTGGCGAGAGTCAAAGGAAAGGAAAAAGGAGATTATACACGATGCGTAGGGCCAAAGATCAGAATGCCTAAGTCGAAACGATCTCGTGTTTCTCAAGTGCCAATTTTAAAGGCTCGAATCAACGAACTTGAAGACGAAGTGAAAGTAATGAAAGAAAACCAAGCGGTTATATTACAATTTATGGCAAACTACAAAAATCAGAATCCAAATGGGGAGTTTTCAAATGTCTTGAATAGTACAAAAACAGAGGTAAACATAAAGGATTCTAATTTATATGTTAATGTTTGAAGATATAATTTTCATGTTTTGATGATAAATGATTCTAGGTTGCTAATGATTCATCTTGTGTTGATAATCACGGTCCTTGTGGAAACTCAACAACATCTAGTGCAAGTAAAACTAACAACTCGGGTACTTATTTATTTTAACCCATTAATTATCTTGTTTGCATAATTGACATGTTATAAAAATTAATAAAAATGGAATGAATAAATAATTGCACTTATTTATTTCAACAGCTAAAGCTATAACATCTCCTATTACTCATATTAGCTCTCCACAGCAACGAAGGAAGTTTTTGAAAGAGGACGGGCAAGTTACTTTACATAAGCAATATGTCTACATTGATTGCAATTACTTTCACGTGCATGGCTAAGATAGATAACTTTTTTGTAGTGAGTTGAAGAAACTTTATGTGCAATCTGTTATGGGCGGTCTGTTGTCAGAGAATGAGTTTTGGTCTATTAGGAAGGTGAGTCCTTCTTGAAACTTGTTTAATTTTCACACTTTAATACTATCCAAATATGGCCATGCTAAAACCTTTTGGTAAACAGGTGCAAAAATTGGTAAGAACGAGTGGAGCTGAAAAGTGGCATGAAGTCCATTATCAAACCGTCATCTCATTGTGGTCAGGTATATCATAAAGCGATGTTAAAATATTTTATTTTCAAATAAACGCATGAACAGAAGATCTCTAGGCACATATCATATAAGCTATTAGTACACATATATAACTTGGCAACAAAAATCTTGTTGAGGAAGTTTTGATGGATCAAGGGATCAGTGTTATGTCCTTAGTTAGCTCTTATTAAGAAAATTATTACACTGCGTACATGCACTTTCGCGTAGCTCGTTCATTAGCTAGTTATCAAACATTATATGATTGTCATTAGTTACTACAAACCGGGCCAAAATGGAAACCCGGTTGATAGCAACCAAGTCCAACCATAGATGAAGTTAGAAACCGTAAAAGGTCTGGCCTCAGTATCACTCTTCATTACACCCACCCTTTCCATTTCACCCTCTTTGACGTATCTGACCCGGGCCCCATATTTCGGTACTCTCTATAGTACAGAGTCTCAAGTGCAAAATCCTTATCCCATGGGAACCATCCTTTACTGTCTATAATGTCACTGATAGATGATCGCATCACTACTGTTCTTGAAAAGTTTTTCCATGGCATTGTTTGCTTCTACTGACGATGCAAGAGCACTATGCTAGCTATTTTATGTACATCTCAGATTAGATTGATGAGGGTTCCTATATAACTAACTAAAGATGTGGTGTCCAAGTCAAAGAGAAAAATCCAAATTGTGATAGGTGTAACTAGCTTTGATAAATTACTGTAATTATAGACGTAATGTTCTGGTTTTCATAATGGGATAATGCTTTATTTCACCCTTTTAGTTTTTTATCATCTGTGCCATAAACGATATTACCCAGATAGTTATAAACTGTCTATGCGTAGCCCTGGCCACATCAATAACCCATACATATGTTGGTTTCATCCATTAGATCTTTGAGGGATCATGAGTTGGTTAGCTATGTCTAATCATGTTACATAGAAATAGTCTAATGTCATTTCTGGTTGTTATTCACTTTGGTGTTCATGAGTGACATAATAAAGTGCATAGGTGTTCCATTAACTTTCAAGATTTTGTTAATAAGTGGTCCTTTATTTCAGTTTTTCACATGATTTATCTGCAACAGCTTCATACTTTTGGGTAATACTGTTTTTGCTCGACAGGGGCCGCGGGTTTCTTGTTCCTGATGAAGTTTATAAGGTAAGATCACTGCCTGAATCTACCTTTACATAACCTAAAAAAAACTGAAATGGAGTTCATCTATTATGAAATTGTTCAGGCTCTTCTTTCTCTGATAGTTTGCTCTCAACAATAGGCTTTGCTAAAACTTGACATCTCTTTGGACTCTCCAGTTCCAGTAGTCCCAGTTCCAGTTCCAGCAGTTCCAGCAGTTCCAGTTCCAGCAGTTCCAGTTCCAGTTCCAGTTGAGACCAGTATTCCAGTATTCCAGCAGTTCCAGTTACAGAGTCCAGTATTCGAGTTGTAAATGCAGGTTACATAGACGAATATTTTTTGTAAAAGCGAGGCTTGGGTACCAGTTACAATATTTTGTACATTTTAGATTGTTTTAGAGATTTGTATTTGAATTTAACCTGAGTGCAATTTTTATTTGTGCAATAATTGTTCTGTTTTGTTGAGAAATGCAATATGCACAATTGACAATTCAATTTGTATTTATGCCAATTTGTATTTATGCTAGGAATGCATCTGTACATTGCAAATTAGACTTTTGCTTACTGAAATTTGATATAAATTGTGTCATTTTAGTGATTTTATAAAAAGGTGGTGTACCATTTTTAGTGACTAAAAACTTTTAGACACTAAATCTTTTGAGCTTTTGCTTACTATAATTTTAGTAAGCAAAGACTTTTAGTGATCCCTTTTCTACTTACTGTTTTTTCTTTAGTGGGAGTTTAAAAATTAGCATTTACTTACTGTTTTCTTATCTTTTGCTAATACTTTTTTTAGTAAGCAAAAGTCATTTATTTTGTAGTGTATTAACAAAGTTACTTATGCGATAATGATTAACATTTTAAGCCAAACAAATTCCCCACCGATCAAAAATTTAGACAATATCTTCTGGGACCAACTACAACTGCTCATGATGACCAGTGTTTCAATTTCCACTCACAAATGCGACAAAAAAAAAGAATGTGAATCAATATTCCTCTTGTCCAAACTAATACTAGATTCACTACTAGAAATTGGACTTTCAGCGACGGAATTTCCGACGAATATTATTCTGTCGCTATTTACCAACAATTTTCTGTCAAATTAGCGACAACTTTATTTTTCCGACCGACTTCCGACGAATTTTCAAGGGATACAACTTCCGTCGGAAATACGTCAGTAACTTGCATAACTTACCGTCGGATTTCCGACGCCGTTCCGACATCCATGTTATTCCGTCTCTAATCCGTTGGAAATGTGTTGATTTCTTATAACTTTTTAAGTTTCAATATTTTCGTCAGAAATCCATCTGAAATAATAATAGTTTCCGACAGATTTCCGACAAAAGTATTAAAACTTAATATAAACATCAAAGTTATCCACTAATGCGTATGAGTTGGTATGTTGGTATGCTTTGTTTCGAGTTACTACGTACAACTTATAGGAAATGTTAACGAGACAAAATTATATAAAAATGATAATGTGTTTAATATTTTGTTCCATATTTCACATATACATTTAATAACAAAACTATATTCTCAATTCCATTTATTACAAATTATTACTTTCAAATCAATTTATATTCACATATTCCCAATTCCTAATTATTCCCATTTATTACAAAAGTATATTCCCAATTCCATTAATATGTTTCCTCGATCCCTCCCGCATTTTCACTTCTCCCTCTAAAAAATCCTACCAAACAAATCCGCCATCACTCTTCTACCGTATGTCCGCCATCGTCCGTCCGTCGTTTGTCCGCCGTCATTTAAACTCCATCACATTCATCAAGGTTTATTAGGTTGAACTGAGGCTTTATCTTGAAAGTTTTTTTGCCCTAACTTGTTTTGGTGTTTTGTTGGCTAATTTTGAATGTAATATTGTTATGATGTGTTAGTATGCACAATTTTGACCTAATGTTGTTGGCCAATTTTTTGATTCGATGATTAATTTGTTTCGATTGCTAATTTGTTAAATTTCTAGTGTTTGTTTGATTTTAAAATTGTTATAATTTGCTTATTGGCTAAATTGTTAGTGTTAGCTGATTTTAGATCTGTTATCATTTGCTTATTTGCTAATTTGTTAGTGTTTGGCTGAGTGTGACGTGAGAGTTGAATAATCGGAACTACTTTCGCTCGTTCAAGTAAAAATGACGTTAAGTAGAAGTTTCGTCGATCAAACTCCAATCACTTCATATACTTTCGAAGATTGGGTCTTCACAACCATACTTATCTAGGGGGCGGGCGTTTAGATTACCTTATTTAGTCAGCCCTAATGGGCTTATTTGATTTTTGAAAATCCAATAAGCTCACTTTTTAGAGCTTATTAATTTTAGCTTATGTAAACCGTTTATATTTCGTACCCCCATTTATTCCAGCTTATTTTCAAACTCATGAGCTTATTGGGGTGTTTGGATCAACTTATTTAGCCTGCTTATGCCCATTTTTAAACTCATCTAAAGTCATGAGCTTAGTTTCAAACTCATGACTCAAATAAACCCTTAAGCTGGGTAAATAAGCTGATACAAACTCCCCAATAAGCTCTTGAATTTTAAACTAAGCTAGAAAAAATGGGCTTATGAAATATAAGCGCATCACATAAGGCCAAAAATAAGCTTAAACAAACACCCTCTAGCTAAGATATGACTATACTATCTATTACACTACATTTTAAAATAATTATAAATGACTAATAACGGGCCTCAACAAGTTTACTTTCAGGTGTACTAATGGGAGCTGGAGTTGTATTTGTTACTGGACTCACCTTTGCGGTGTTTTCTACTAGCAAAAGCGCCTCAGGTAATAAAAATAACATTTTGCTTTTGTTAAAAGAGTGTCTGTGCCTGATAATTTAAGTTCTTTATAGTGTTGAAATGGAAATTGACTACACAACAAGAAGAGACGTTGTCGTCTGCTGAGCAGAGTGATACTGTCGAGGATGGTGGGAGTAAGGATGATAACACATTAATAAGCGATAAACATTTGGAAGGAAAGACATGTATAGGAAAAGTCTTTTATTCATAAGCATGGCTGCATGAGAATATGAAATCCATACTTGGAAATAGTTGTCATCATTCAACAACTTAAGATTGCATACTTGTACAATCAACAATAGCTACAAACATAACGCGTACCTTTGAGATGCTTGGTCTTGAGGATATGACAACTTAAGATTGCATACTTGTACAATCAACAATAGCTAAGATTGCATTTCGTAGTTATCAGTCTTAACACCAAAACAATTGAGGCTTTAACCACTGTTACTTATTTTTCATGTGAAGTCTAATTTAATGTTTTGAAGACCAAGATAGGTAATTGTGGATGAAATCTGTATGATTCGTACATCTAGTGAGCCAGTGGCTTTGAAGGTACCTGTGGCTGTTAGATTTTACTTGATGAAAGTTTTGGTGTTTGTTGTGATGTATGAGTATTTTAAAGTTGATGCTACAAATCGTAGCATACCGTGCGTGCTTGTTTTTTCATTTTTTTGATATCCATAGCAATATAAAGTTTTTAGGATACATTACTATTTATGTGATGATGTGATATATTCTGTTCAATTAGTCATAGAGCTCTTAAGTTATAATTGGTATACCTACACGCATTATACAATGGTGTTTATTCATAACTTTTCTTTATTAGGTTTCGCTGAAGAAGGAAAATGGTCAGACGACATTGGTACCCCTTTTAACAATTGGATAGGAGGAAGGGCGGCCCCACCCTGAAACAAAGGTCTGCATACATAAATAAAGAGACTGTTTATGGCCTTGATAGGGCTCCTTCCCATCTATCTTGACCGAGAAGAGGGGGAGGCTCTTGCGGAAGCCCTGCTCGCCCTTATTTTGTGGATCCTCTTTCACCGTCGAGCTATTTCATTCCTCTCTAGGGGTAGAAAAGAGCCATGTGAAATTTAATGAGTAATAGCATAGGCATGTGTACTTCCAGCCAGATTTGGTGGAAAAGGACGAAACACTGTCAAATGGTCGTTTTTGTGATATCTTGATACGTGATTGCAGATGCTCTTTATTATTATATCTTTGCTTAGTTTTACGGTACTGCTCATATTGGTTGGCTATGCACTTTGCTTATGTTTTCTTACTTTGACTCTTTTATGTGCAGCAATTCTAGATTGCAGAGTTCTCTTGTTGATGATGGTGTCACTTTGTTAATGTGTAATTTACTTGCTCTCAGTTTGTATTTATTTTTTATTATTCCCCCTCAACTTGTTCCTGTGTCCATGTTAATATCACAGGCATGTGTACATAGAGTTAGATTTGTATTCTCTTACATGTCTTATGTCTTGATTGATAACTTGGTACATCACTAAGTGAATATAACTGGTTGTTATGTGCTACAGTTAAGCCACGAATTAATTATATGCCTGCATAGTATTAAATGTGTATTCAATAGAGTAATTAGAACAATATATGCTTGTTAAGGCCTTTAGGACCAGCACTCAGATAATTTGATATTTTAAAAGGCATTAACGATTTTCCAAACTTAAACTAACTAAGCTCTTGCCATTGGACATTCGTAATTTAGTTTAGCAGCTAAGTTAGGCCTAACTTTGAAGGTTCATAACCAAGAGCCCAAAGGAATCACTCCTCAAAGGGGACTGAATTGCTGAATGAAACCATTCTTGTAGAACTATAAGGCTTTCATGCTATAAAAGTTTATTGCGTATTTAAGGCAAAGAAATTGTAGAATAATGAAAGAAGTAAAGCATTGTTGTACACTGTTCTGAACTCCTATATACACAAATCCCAATATTTTAGTACAAGCTCAGTTTTAAAGTTATAATGACCATATTGGTACACATCACACACCTTTCCTTCCATTTTTTGCTAGTGTATCTCTAGTAGTTGATACATATTAGTCATCCATTTTATCATCATAACTGACATTGAGGTTAACCAGGCCGAGGCTTTTATCTCCATCCAATGGTGTCCACGACCAATCTACTTTTAAGGTTAGTCGTTAAACTTTTATTTGTCTCTCCTTTGATACCATATCCATCTCCTGATAGCTGTTGTTTGCTTACAGTTTCTCGGTAGTATCAGATGTTGCTCATCTGCAGGTATGAATCTATCTAGTTTAAATATTCACTTTTTATGTGTTTTTTTACATGAAATTTGGTTATTATACACACATCAGTTTGATAGTCTGTATAAGCTATCTGCAACTTCATGGCTATCTCGTTTCTCTGCTAATTGTTGGCATATGTTTTCCTTTTTCGGAAATTCATTTTTACAGGGACAACTTTTATGACTTTTCCTCTCTTGGTAAGTTTTTCTGACTTGATTAACTATGTTTTTGAAGATAATGACAACTTTTTGTTGTTTTTTGTTCTTGAATCAACGTTATTAGTAATTTACTTATCATTTTTCTGTACACAAATTCTCAACTTGATACTCTCTTACCAATTTTCAGGAATCATCATTTAATTCTTATGTTGTTCTTATCTACACATTCAAACAAGGATAAGCTGGATTATAAAAAATGGATCAACCGCTAAAATAACGGATGAACTAGTCGGAAATGTAAATTCGGGTCAAGAATTAGACGAATATTCTTGGTTTTGGGTGACTGTTCGGTTCATGTTGATGGTTTCCTTGTTCCTTCCTCTAAATTTGATGTTTTTCATGTATGATTTTCACTTCACAGTTATACTTTTGATCAGTATGTTATACTATGGTTTGTGGAAAACTAGAAGGGGGGTTGAATAGTTTTATCGATTAAAACTTTGTTTTAAATTATAAAGATCGACTTATGTCAATCTATTTGGATGTGTGTTGGATGTTGATAAACAAACATATAGAAATATAAATATGTAATGAAAAGATAAAGAGTAAGAAGCACAAAACCACAACGCGAGTATTTATAGTGGTTCGGCTACAAGGACACCTTCCTTGCCCTACTCCACTCACCGAGTCACCTACTCGAGAGTTCGTAATCACTACACGACACCAACTCCTTATGGCGGAGAAGCCTTCACAACGTCGCCTACTCTTTTTCCGGTACTAGGCTAACCACCGGGTTCTTTCACACCAAGGTGAACCACACCTACCACAACGTCGCCTACCCTTTATCCGGTACTAGGCTAAGTACCGAGTTCCATTACAATGGAAAAACTACAACCCAACACTACACCAATCACCTAACCCCAAAGGAGATCAACTCCTTATTACAACATCATTAAGGATATCAATATCCTTGGATCTAATACTAGTCTATCTTGTACATCAAAACACACCATATCGAATGTACATCTTAGGCACCTTTCACTAATGCCTTTAACTAGATCTTCATGACACCCTTCACTAATGTCTTGTGACTTGACTTCTAGGCACCCTTCACTAATGCCTGCAATACGGACGATCGACACCTTTCACTAATGTCTTCGTCTTGACACTTGGGACATCTTTCACTAATGTCTTCAACACTACACTTCTTAGAAGAAAGAAAAGAACTATCAACAATAGGACTTCAGTAGTCTTGATGATGAGGAAGTATGGCAACTCATGGACTTGAGCTTGCTTGACTTCAAAGGTGGTGATCTCGCCTTTAAGAGGAACCTAGAGGATCACACAAAAACAAAACTACAAACGGAGATCACTTGGATCTCGGGGGTTTAGAGAGTATTTAACTCAAGGAGAAAGTATGTTAGAAAGGGGTAAGAAACAATGAAGAAATGGCTCACTATTTATAGAGAGAAAATGCCTACTGTTCCCCGGATCCCACGGATCCCTCCCTCAAGGGATCCGTCTAGTGTAAAACTAGGGCTCCGTGGGACGCTCCTCTTTTCCCATGGGTATTTTGGTTATGGGTCATGATTCATGGGTTATGGGTTGATCCATGGGTCTTTTATTAGATACAATGTATCTTATGAGTGCAATGCACCTAGTCAAATGGGTGTGGGTCAAGACAATGGGTTATGGATATTATCCATATATGACATAAGCATGATGTCATGCAATGGGTTATGTGTCAAGCTCCATGGATATGGGTCATGGACTTTGGGTTGTACCCAACTACATTCAATTTATTTGGTCAATGGGTTATGATACTTAAGTTACTACCCATTTATATTACCCAATATACTACATACTAGTTATGTGTATATTTTACCCAAATATGTAAACACTAGTTGTTGTACATATGTAATACTAAATCATAAAATCATGTATACTTGTTTTAGTGTTTTATGTGAAATTGTAAGTGTGTTAGAAAACTATTAGCTCAAACCATTTACGTATTTTATTTGTTTTATTAAAATGATTTTATGTTTGTTATCGACAAAACATTAGAAGATCGTAAAATATAAATAAACGTTTTTTACGGCTTATTTGTATTAACAATCTCCCCCTTTTTGTTGATGACAAAACATAAAATTATTTTAAGGAAAAGCTAAAATTCGTAAAAGTTTGAATTTGTAGTTTTTACTTTCTTCTCCCCCCTTTTTGTCGAAACAAAAAAAGCTTCGAAAGGAAACTAACACATTGTTTTAAGAAAAACATGTGAAAAATAGAAAAGAAAGAAAAAGTAGAGAGCAAGTAACGGGAAAGGATCTCGTCTTAACTCCCCCTTGACGAGTCCATCCCTAAGTGAGGGCGTCAAGAAAAAAAAAATACTAAGCTAGTTCATTTGCAACTAAGTTTGCAAAAGATTTAGATCTATGTGACGAATGTGCTCCCCCTTGATGATTGCAATTTTGCAAAGGGATGTCATGAAATGTAATCCTAATATTGCAAGTAATTTTGCAATGTATTGCTTTTGACACAAAAGCTCCCCAGCTTTAGGGTGTCAAAGTCTTCATGTGTAAATTGAATAACTACAAAACAAAAGTTAGAAAACAAGAATAATGCATAATTTCCTGCAAGTATGACTCAAGTTAGTAGAAAAATAGTATTACGTCTCCGAAATCCCGCGGTTCCTCCTTGTAGGGATCCGTCTAGGCGCATTAGAGGATCCGGTTGATGACTGAATTGACAATGGTGATATAACAAATAATGTTAACATCAAAGTGAGATATGTATTATACAACATATTCATATACTAGAAAATATATATAGCAAGTAGAATGTAATTTCATTTAATAAAACTAGAGGTATGATATACATGACTCTAAAAACTAAGAAAATGAACGATACAAGACTTGGAATTACTAGACTTATCTTAGTAGCAGCTTGATACTAGGACACCACTAAAAATCCTCTAGCTCAAGTTTGTTTAGGTTTAATCTCGTCGAAACGTTCGAGGAGGTGATAGAACATGAAACGTTGATCTTCTCGTACTTAATGTATCAAACTTTCAACATGTTGACAATGATAACAATCTTTGTCATGGCTAGATAGTGGTGGTGGAAGAAATGAAATTGCTTGATGCGAAGGATCAAGTGAAGCGGGTTGGGGAGCCTCAAACGACAGAGGGATTGGTGGAGGCACATTTGAAGATGGCTCGACCAAGAATGATGGTGGTGGTAGAGAAGTGTCAACTTCCATATGATCGGGTGGTTGACCTTGATAATTTATCATAATCCAAATGGGATTATATGATGGTGACGGCGAAAAGGAAGTCGGAGCTAGTGTTGACTCAACACCTTGATTATGTACCATTATTCCTCCTAATGAAGAGAATGTTGCCGATGGAGGAGGATGAGACGGCCTAGGAGGCAAATCCTCTAAAATGTAGAGGTGTGGTGATGATAGTGGAGTTGTAAATGAGATAGCTCTAGGAACCAATGGTGATGGTTTAGTGGAGATGGGATTGTTTGGCCTAGGAGGTATGGTGGTGTTTGGCATAGGTAGTTTTGTGGGTACTCTCCTTTTAGGGATTGGTTTGATTGGTTGAGTTGGTGGAGGAGAAATCCTTGCATTTGTGGACTTGACCGGAGATGATTCGGTTGAAGAGATTTCGTGTACAACACGAGCAATTTTCTTGGGTGATTCTTTGGTGGATAAGTTGCAACTTGGAGTTTTCCTCATGATAAGATGATTTCAAGAGGTTTGTAAAGGTTTATAAGTGCTGAAAATGAGGATGAAGATGATGACTTTAGAAGTCCTAACAATGTGGTTTATAAAGCAAGGGATTTGGCAAGTGCATTCAAGACTTAAGCCACTAAAATTCATTGGAATGTGATGATTAACATGCACAAGAGTCAACTTCAAAGTTGTACTGATCTAGGAACTCATTTAAGATGAGATGGAGTGTTTAAGTTAGAAAGATGAGCTTGAAATGATTGTTGTAGCTAGAGTTGGCATGATGCGTCATACGGATCCCACGGTTCCCTCCAGCGAGGGATCCGCCTAGGCTAATCTAGGATCCGTCTATCGTAAGAAAGATAGCAATGATGTTTGTAAGGTCTAATGCCTATTTCTTCTTGAGTGTTTGGTTTATCTAAATGTCTTAAATGAAGAGGTGCTTAAGTACTTGAGGGTAATGAGTGAAGTAGCTAATGAATGCCTTTTATGGAAGAAATTGGAACTTTCATGAGTACCAATGAATGAACAAAAGATGACACTAAAGATTTTGAGAGTGTCAAATAGAGCTAAATGATCCTAGAGATGGAATGAGTGACTTAGGATAATGTTTTGGAGAATATCCTAAAGGCTTAAGATGGAAAAACTAGAATTTGATCAATTTTGAGGTAAGGATGATTATGATCAATTTTGCCATAATTGAAAGATTTTCAAGGCTAGATGTGTTGACTTGTGTGAGATGATGTGTAAGTATAAGAGCGGACGAATGATGAGTTTTGGTGAAATGATAAATCGAAGACACCTTGAATGTGATCCTAAGTTACCTATGAGTGAGTGTGAGACCTACTAAGATTGAGGAAGACTTAAGTGACCCTAAAATATCATGTTTAACTAGTCCAATAAAGTCACGGAAGGTTGTATTGATGCAAGCAAGCTAAAATGCACCTCTGCCCACGGATCCCACGGATCCTTCACTTGAGGATCCGGCTAGTTATAACTAGGGATCGGCATGCGACAATTTCCTTAACATAATGGTTGCAATAATTTGCTTTAGGTATCGAATTTTGAAACTAATGATTTCTACAACAAGCATACATGTATGTAAGTAAAGCATAGCAATGAGAGCATGTAAGAATGACACATAAGCAAAATGAGATTGAGCTCACAACTAACACAAAGGTTTATCAAACTTTAGCAAGCGCTATTCAAGAAGCTCAAAACAGATTTATGATCTAGATTAGTAAATCGTTTGTATTATAAATGGCGTGTTAGGTATGTGTCAAGAAAGAAAAGAGTACATGATGGTGTTCAAGACACTAGATTTGTAAGGTGCTAGTTCTGGACAATCCTAGACTTCATTTAGATCTAGAAGGTGGAGTTGTTGTTTGTGGAGATGAGGGAATTGTTTAGAAGGTTGTTTTGGTCAACGGAAGCAATGAGCTATGTATCGTCATTACGGATGGTGATTAGCATACAATGAAGTTCATCCATAAAGTCATGTAGCTCTTCTCGATCAAAGCAAGATAATCGCTTGATGAGGCAAATAGTTGTGATTAACTAAAATAAAATTTAATTTTACAACTTGTTTGATTTGTAATCCTATGACAATGCAAAGTATCTCCATTGTAAACTTACTTTAGGAAAACATAGGAGTATAAATTTCTCAAGTGATAGAATGAATATGAGACTATTACTAGCGGTGCTCAATTATGGCTAAACACGACCATTTTTACGAGCGATTCCACATACCCAACTTCTATCAAGGAAGCAGTTCAACCGTTAGGTCAAATTGAGTTTCTAGTGCAATAAGTTCTCCAGTATTCATTCTTAAGTTAGGAAAATTTATATTCCTACAATTGTCTATCGAAGAGTGACAATGATGATACTTTTCTTTGTTTTATTAATATTAAGCACGATGCGAATGCATAACAACTAAGTGCGAAGGTGTCATATAAAAAATTAAGCGTGTCCATATGGTGAACAAAAATGGTAGGACGAGCTAGTTCAACATATGTTGTTGGAAGGCTCAAGTTTGAATTTTCGGATATGAACAATTATATTCGCGTTGCAAAATAATTTACTTGAGTATATCGGATGAAATAATCAAGTTGTCAATCCTACTATGAAGCTTGGAAAGCGATCATGAAAAGGAAAGCGGGAGAGTACATCATCAACACAAGTGTAGGTTATGATCCGATGTACATTCTTGTTGTTTTAGAAAACGACACAAGAAAATATGAAATCAAGAAATCATATAAGCACATAAAAAATTTATGTTGCACACATGACAAAATCAACTAGAAGCCATTTAGTATATTACATGATTTAAACATTTTCAACTTATATGATTTATCTAAGTATTTAAACTAACGTTTTACGACAACTAGGCGTTTATCCCAAACACTTCTTCAAATAGCACATTGATTAGTAGAATATTACTAAATCGACAAACAAGAGAATGAATATCAAGGTAAGAAAACCACATATGTTATTCAATCAAACAAGTACAAAAGCTATTTGAGATAAGCAAATAATCAAGTAATGCAGGGTAAGATAATTAATCATTTAGTATAGCATACGAAAGTTCTTTTCATCGCTTTGTGTTAAATATAAACATGTATATCAAGCTTGATTAGTTTCTTTTATAAAAACCTTAATTTAAAAAGAGGACACATTGTTATTCAAAGATGAAAACATCCGTCTCCAATTAGATCAAAAGTTTGTGCAAAAGTTATGACCAAAAAATGACTTTCTATAATAAATCAATGATTCTGTAAATTTTTGTTTTGAATCAATTAATGAAATCATTATTAAATGAAAGTAAACTCAAATACCTTTAAAACAATAGGTGAGCGACTTCTACGGACTTGGTTAATTACTTATGAATTTTTAAATTTAACAAAAGTTTGTCCTTTGCACGGATCGGCGGATCCCTTCCAAAAAGGATCCGTGGATCGACATAAATCACAAAAATACATATTTTGACTGACGAAAAGTTTAACCTTTGTAGACTTTTTAATGAGGTTGTATTACCCATTCCAATATTTATTCAAGCTTGAATGAACATATATCAAACACAAAACTTCAAAGAAAAAAAATCACTAAAACACTTTTCATATTATGCTTATTATAAGATAGAAGCATATATCACCATTTTATCCATACGTAATTTATCACGTATTTTACCAATAATTGTAACTAGGAGAACATACCTTTGCTATATTCCCTTTTTATGGTTTTAGAAACCATAGACGCTAAGTACTCCATGATCTCCTAAGATGCCCAAATCCTTTGCTATGTAGATTTCTCAAAAGAAAATGTTAGAATGATCTATCATTATCCAACATTTAAAGAATGATGATTTCTAAAAAACATGACTTTTGTTTTAAAAATTCCTTCTTTGTAGTTTTCATACATACACGGATCATATCAAGTTTTCAAAGTACAATATACTTTAAAAAAACTTGGTAACGAAGCTCTGATGCCAATTGTGGAAAACTAGAAGGGGGGTCGAATAGTTTTACCGATTAAAAGTTTGTTTTAAACTATTTAGATCGACTTATGTCAATCTAGTTGGATGTGTGTTGGATGTTGATAAACAAACATATAGAAATATAAATATGTAATGAAAAGATAAAGAGTAAAAAGCACAAAACCACAGCGGTATTTATAGTGGTTGACTGGACACAGTCACCTACTCCAGGGATTGCGTAATCACTACACCGACACCAACTCCTTATGGCAGAAGCCCACGCGTCGCCTACTCTTTACGGTAATAGGCTAACCACCGGGTTCTTTCACACAAAGGTGAACCACACCTACCAGCGTCGTCTACCGCTTTATCGGTACTAGTCTAAGTACAGGTTCCATTACAATGGAGGAACTACTACCCAATACTACACCAATCACCTAACCCCAAAGGAGATCAACTCCTTATTACAACATCATCAAGGATATCAATATCCTTGGATCTAATACTAGTCTATCTTGTACATCGAAACACACCATATCGAATGTACATCTTAGGCCGCGTTCACTAATGCCTTTAACTAGATCTTCAAGACACCCTTCACTAATGTCTTATGACTTGACTTCTAGGCACCCTTCACTAATGCCTACAATACGGATGATCGACACCTTTCACTAATGTCTTCGTCTTGACACTTGAGAAATCTTTCACTAATGTCTTCAACACTACACTTCTTAGAAGAAAGAAAAGAACCATCAACGGAGGAGGACTTCAGTGATGTCTTGATGATGAGGAAGTATGGCAACTCATGGACTTGAGCTTGCTTGACTTCAAAGGTGGTGATCTCGCCTTTAAGAGGAACCTAGAGGATCACACAAAAATAAAACTACAAACATAGATCACTTGGATCTAGGGTTAGAGAGTTTTTAAATCAAGGAGAAAGTATGTTAGAAAGGGGTAAGAAACAATGAAGAAATGGCTCACTATTTATAGAGAAAATGGCTCTTGTTCCCGGATCCCACGAATCCTCCTCCCAAGGGATCCGTCTAGTGTAAAACTAGGGATCCGTGAGACGCTCCTCTTTGCCCATGGGTATTTTGGTTATGGGTCATGAGTCATGGGTTATGGGTTGATCCATAGGTCTTTTATTAGATACAATGTATCTTACGAGTGCAATGCACCTAGTCAAATGGGTATGGGTCAAGACCATGGGTTATGGATATTATCCATATATGACATAAGCATGATGTCATGTGATAACATCAAATAGTCCTGAATATTTAGTGTCAATTTCCCCCGATAATGCTCGTTATTTATATCATTTATATGGATTTACGCTTGTTTTCCATTGTTTTCCACTTTCTAGTAAATTACGAGCATTGGAGCTAAAGAGACGCGGAAATGGAAACATTACTAAAGATTTATCACTGTATGCCTATTTTGAAGAAGTTCGACGTAACTTCGTCTCTCGATAGCCGTAACTATTCGTGACCCAAAGTCCAACTTATCAAGAGGTTACGGCGTAACTCCTCCCAAAGGTTACGAAGTAACTCCATTAGGTCAAAGAGGTTCCGCGTGATACTACCCGTAACTCTTGCATCACTTACGATGTAACCGAGTTTATTGAAGACTACGGCGTAACCAATTATAAGGTTACGCCATAACTAGCAGATCTAGTGCATTTACGATGAAATAGAAGGTTACGGCGTAACTCCTCTTTTGGTTCTGCCGTAACCCGAGACTGCCTATAAATACCCATAAATTCCGGCATTTTCAAAGCATCCCATTCCACACACAACACTCGAGCGTGGGAAAAAGTTCAAGGCATGTCTAGGGAGCATCGCGAGCTGTTTCCAAGGGAGAAGTCACACCATTACGATAAGCTTTAGCGTTTATTATTTATTTACTTTCAATTCATGTATTTCGTACCTTTGATTATTGAATTGATTTGCATGATTAATATGGCTGGCTAAGCACCCTTTGGTGCTAGCCTAGTTATGATTCCTTAATTGTTTTGTTTTCGTTTACCTTTACTTCCATACAATTATTTCTAAGTGTATGCATGCATAGTTTATTGGTAGTCACCATTGGTTGGTAGGTTTGAATGGCGATAGAGGCCAATTGCCTAGGAGATATGACCAACGACCCTAGGTGAGGTGGTGAGATGGGAAGGGTAAGATATGACCATGGCGACCCTTCTACTTAGATTTGATAGCCCGATCACCTATCGTTTGGATGAACTTAAGAATTGGGGAGTGTAGTGTCTAAGTTCCTAACGGCAGGGCACTCACTATTTAGAATCTAGCATGTAGCGGTACTTAATGACTTGGCTTAGGGGACCGGAACAACAGGGACTTATGACGATGCACGATTTCTCTGTGGTGGCATCTTTCTTCGATAGGTTGGCGAATTGACCAAATGTTGTCCTCTCGAATTTGACCCACGAAGTAATGGAAGTAGGTAGACGTAGACATAACTAGCTAGGAGGATTGACTAGGTTAGCACCACTATTCCTCTATTGATTTCCCTTTATCCTTTTATTTGCTTTTATATACGCATTAGTAGTTTAATTAATTAAATACCTATCGAAACCATTATAATTCGTGACAATTAGACTTAGTAATAATCCAACACACATAGCTCTTGGGACGACCCGCGGCTACCATTTACTACACTACACATGACCGGGTACACTGCCCGTTAGTGCAATAGGGTAGACCATAGGTATAGCGAGACACTATAAATATTAAGACCTGGTCAGTATATTAGGATTGATATTAAGTCTTTCATTTCATTTTTAAACTTTTCTCACGATCATATTTCAAGTTTTTAGGTACCATGGAAGTTGTTAACATCGATGACCTCACTCTTGAGGAATACTTGGCGTTGACAAGAGCAGATCAAGGGCCGGGTCTCGTAAGACCGGAATCGGAGGAGCGATGTTCGTTTCAAGATTAAATACCAATTTGAGGGAGCGGCTGCTAATCCTTTTCGAGAAACAGGGACGAAGACGCATATGAGCGTTGAAAATGTCCTACACATAGCCTTTTCAACATTCCGGCGTGTCTCATGATGTTATGCTCGGTCTTCCCAATGACTCTCTCGCTGGAGCGCCAGAAGATGGATCGAAAGATTGCCCGCCCGGCGGATTAATACTTAGCGCTACTAAAGAAACATTTTATTCAAAGATATTGCCCGCCATCAAAGATTTCTAATCAACTCTTGGAGATCCATAATTTCAAATAAGAAGACGACGAAACTCTGTATCAAGCTTGGGGACAGATACAACGATCTTCTTTATAAGTGTCCTACCAATGATCTGAATAACCAGCAAAAGGTCAATATTTTCTATAAAGGAATAAATGTAACTACAAGGCAGAATCGACTATCAAGGACCTATCTCGAACATGACTCCTACTCATCCAATTGAAGCCATTCAAAAATGGCGGACCATTCTCGAAATGCACGCGCGGTGGAAGCAAAAGATACATAGGAGGAAGTTTTGATGGAATTGCAGCAATAGCTAGTAAACTTGAAAATCTCGGTAGAGATATCTTTGAAAATCAAAGAAAGCTGTTCATGCCATCCAAGTCGGTCAGCGTGGTGGGGACATTTAACTAAAAGCGTCCTAAAGTTGACAAGGATGATACGATCGAGGAAGCTAAATATGGAGAGAATAGGCCTTTCTCGGGGATAATCGTAATGGGTTTCGTGGAGGACCACCACCGTATTATGAGCGTAATAAAAGAAGAGCTAACCTGGAAAGAATTATTAACAAGTACCTTGTGGACACTACCAAGAGGCAAAAGGAGCAAGAAGAATGGCTTAAGAATTTCCAAGATAATACAAACAAAAGTATCTCGTCCCATGAAACATCACTTAAGAACTTGGAAACTCTAATTGGAAAGCCTGGCGATGAGGTTCAAAGAAGGAACGAGGAACAAAAGAGCAATTCCACTATATGTAAGGCGGTGTTCTCTGACAACAACAAGTGCTCGATGAGTCGGATCTATGATGGCGAAAGTGAGTTACACCGTAATCACACTCGAAATTATAACCATAATTCAAGCAAGACAAAGACGGCGTCAAGGACAACAATCCTAAAAGAAGGAGTCATTGGTGTAAGAGTATCGCAATTGATGATGGAGAATGCTACAGCTTGTGGGCCTCATGTGATCCTCGGAAATCCTGCGATGGTGGTGTTGATAAGGAAAGGATAAAAGATGACATATACAAATGGACTACACTAAACGACGAAGAAAGGTTAGCCAGGTTCTCAATCAACGAAGTGGAAGGGCCGTCCGTTAAGCATTACTGCAAACCCTTACTCATCATGGAAGATGAGATTACTGACGCTTGGCCAACGTGCAATCCTTTTTGTGATTATTGCAACAGAGGAGGTAATGTGAAGAACGAAGTTTGGATATGCCCGCATCGAATCTGGAAGATCGACGTTGATTTTGGAAATCTATCATTCAGTGATTGGTATTCAATAAGATTCAGGGACGCTATAATTAATTCAACTCTGTTCGAATTGGAACTCAAATATGAGAAACACATTCTTCGGGGGAAAACCATTAAGCCCCTCGATAATATTCCTTCTGAAGATGACTATGATAATGAAGTTCGGAATCATTGGTGCGAAGAAATTAAAACCAGCGATGGAAAAGTTTGGGCCTCCTGCAACCCTTTTGAATATGAATGTGATGGAGGAACGGCATCGAGAGATTGGGAAGACGAATTCCTTTGGACTTCGACTAATGATTCTGAAAGAACGAAGCGCCTTGGCCGGATGATCTCGATTCGAAGATTGGATCAAAATCAAATACGGAAAAATTGAGCGTTGACTAAAAGAAAATCTGGGAAGGGTGTATGAGAAAAAATCAACCTAACAACGAAGCTCCTAATGAAAAACCTGAAGATGACACCAAAGGCTCGTCTAAAGTAAACAATGAAAAATGCAAACAAATTCTCAACCAACTTGAAGATACCGATTCCGACAATGATTTCGATTATCTCGAGTTGCAAGGCGAAGACGGTTTCATTGACCCAGATGATGAAATACACGAGAAACGAAGATGCAAGCTTCTTGGCATCCCATTTAAGAGGCCACCTCCTATTATAGCTGAAAATTTTGAGTTTACGCGATACCATTTGGGGCCTGAAGAAAAATTTTGCAAGATACGGAAAATTGAAACCAAAGAATATCTGCCTGCAACAAATGTTGGATGGGTTGAAGCAACTTAATGAAAGACGTGGATGAAGTCGGGGATGTTCAAAGGCCCCATAGCGGCTCTGAGTCTAACATAAAGACTCGTTAATAAATAAAAGTGCTCTTTCGGGAGACAACCCGAATTATCCCTTTATTTTGTTTTATTTCCTTTTTGTTGGGTTTTGTGTTTTCTAACCATTTTTCATGAAATGAGGAACTAATTCTGCTTTGCTGATTCTGGTCACCACGAGCGAGTTACGGCGTAACTCATCTTGGTGATACGCCTTAACCAACATTTTAGCAGCAGAATTCTTGGCGCATTACCAATTACGGTAATACCATCTCGGTGGTTACACCGTAACTACAAACTTCGCTTCACAGCTCATACCAGGTTTTGCGATTCACGTAACTCCTAATAGGAGTTACGCGTATCTCTCTTCTTTAATTCTTTCATTTTAAAACACAGTAACCTTGTATTAGTTTTTAAATAAACTTTGTGGGTGTGTTCCCTGTAAACCCTCACGAGACTTCACTCGTCCACTTGGGACACCAAGTGGTTTAAAAAGGCTTGTTGCATTCGCTAAATGCAAACGTGATTCCTACGAAAGTGAGTTAGGTTTGTTTTTCATTTTATTTTATTTTTCTTTTTAGAATTATGCTTGTCGGTATTGTGATTTCAGGGATGGAATTTTGTTCATGCGCTTAACGAAGGCCGCGGTTCTTTCTCGTAGGCCTTCTTCTTTTTGGAGCAAATTTCGGGGAAGTTCTCGCTCTAATTCTACCTTTCTCTTCACCTTTATTTTAATGCCTAGTACAAAAGGGACTTTGTACAATTCAAGTGGGGGACGGGAGTAGAATTATATCTTGAACTTTATTTCGCCCTCATTTTTCTAGTTTATTTTGAAAAATTATGCCATTTTGAAAATTTTGACATGTTTTTCCTAACCTAACTAGATTAGACTTTCTTGCCAGAACACATACAACCCTTGACATTACATGGTGAGATTAGCCTTATCCGTTTCCAATATTTTACCCCAAATCCACCAAATTATGAGTGTGCGGTAGCTTGTAAACTTTAGAACTTGGCCTTTGCATCATTTCGAGACCATAGACGAGGTATGTTGAGTTAGCTCGATGTATTTGGACTTTTCAGTTTAAGAAGGCGATATTATAGGAATCACCCAAACAGCCTACCATTGTGAGTCTATCGATTAGTCACCTCGACTTTTCGACCCCCATGTGAAACCCTTTTTGTTGCACTCACCTTTAGTGCAAGATACCCTAGATACACCCTTCTGAGCCATTCCTTTCATTTTGTCAACCCAATATATTGTTCGTTACACACACCTTAGCCTACCCTGTAGTCTTTATTTGTAATTGGGAAGTCATCATTTGCCTAAGTTCAAGGTTCGAGTGGAAAGGTTTGGAAATCACGCTTTCATCGACAACAATTATGAAGATCATTGAAGACCCCCCGAATTCCCATTGTTCATCTCAAGAGGGGGGATGTTATGTTATATTGTTATGTTCAAAAAAAAAAAAATAAAAAAATAAAATAAAAATTGATTGAGTTATGATATTGTAAAGTGCGATGTTATAAGCACTATAGTATGAGCTTTATTGATTAGTATCGAGGAGGTCACCTCGGTCACATTAGAAGATTGGAGTTGGAGTTATACCAACTGAAGAAGAAAAGGTAGTGTGCCCATCAAAACGTCCTCTAATGACGCATCTACCTTGCATTTCATGATCCGGTCTCTAGACTTCTAAGCTTGAACTTTGGGCGGACGGTAAGTGGTGATGACTTAGTTATAGATTTAGACTACCTGCTTGTTTTCATTTTACACCAATTATATATCCCATGTCTTATCCTACCCTTTAGTCATGAAGCATGTCTAGGTGATGCAGTGAGCAATCTTTGGTGTCTTGGCCATGGATTTGGTCATGTATCATTGTTTTTGTCCACTTCGCCGTGACATGTTAGTAATGACGAGTCACCCCTTAACCTTTGTCGTGTCTACCCATATTGCCTTCGAGAATTGTTTAGCCCTTAACTCTAGTGGTGGAGATTTGTGTAACCGCCAAGCTTATTATAGAATACATACTATGTAAGTGCGATTGAGTGATCACCCCGAAATTGACACTTAGAATAGTTGAGAGATTTGAGTGTTTGTTCCCCTTTCGTGAGGTGTTTGGCTTCGTTTTATTCTTGCATAAGGGATTTGTAAACTCATATTTTCCAGGTTTTGGGAGATATCTTTTTAGGAATCTATCTAATGAGGTCTACTTGAGGGCAAGTAAAGTTCAAGTAGGGGGATATTTGATAACATCAAATAGTCCTGAATATTTAGTGTCAATTTCCCCCGATAATGCTCGTTATTTATATCATTTATATGGATTTACGCTTGTTTTCCATTGTTTTCCACTTTCGGGTAAATTACGAGCATTGGAGCTAAAGAGACGCGGAAATGGAAACATTACTAAAGATTTATCACAGTATGCCTATTTTGAAGAAGTTACGACGTAACTCGTCTCTCATATTACGCCGTAACTATTGCGTGACCCAGAAGTCCAACTTTTCAAGAGGTTACGACGTAACTCTTCCCAAAGGTTACGACGTAACTCCATTAGGTCAAAAGAGGTTCCACGCCGCTGATACTTACGCCGTAACTACTGCATCACTTACGACGTAACCGAGTTTATTGAAGACTACGGCGTAACCAATTATAAGGTTACTCCATAACTAGCAGATCTAGTGCATTTACGATGAAATAGAAGGTTACGGCGTAACTCCTCTTTTACCTGGCCTATAAATACCCCACGAATTCCAACATTTCAAAGCATCTCATTCCACACACAACACTCTGAGAATGTGGGAAAAAGTTCAAGGCAGGTCTAGGGGAGCATACGGAGCTGTTTCCAAGGGAGAAGTCACACCATTACGATAAGCTTTAGCGTTTATTATTTATTTACTTTCAATTCATGTATTTCGTACCTTTGATTATTGAATTGATTTGAATGATTAATATGAGCGGCTAAGCACCCTTTGGTGCTAGCCTAGTTATGATTCCTTAATTGTTTTGTTTGCGTTTACCTTTACTTCCGTACAATTATTTCTAAGTGTATGCATGCATAGTTCTTTGGTAGTCACCCTTGGTTCGGTAGTTTTGAATGACGATAGAGGCCAATTGCCTAGGAGATATGACCAACTGAGCCTAGGTGAGCGGACTGAGACGGGAAGGGTAAGATATGACCAATGCCCAGCGACCCTTTCTACTTGTGCGATTTGACAAACTGATCACCTATCGTTTGGATGAACTTAAGAATTGGGGGTGTAGTGTTTAAGTTCCTAACGGCCGGGCACTCACTATTTAGAATCTAGCATGTAGCGGTACTTAATGACTCGGCTTAGGGGACCGGGAACAACAGGACTTATGACGGTGCGCTGGTTTTCTCTGTGGTGGCATCTTTGCTGATAGGTTAGGGCGAATTGACCAAATGTTGTCCTCTCGAATTTGACCCCACCTAAAGTAATTGGAAGTAGGTAGATGTAGACATAACTAGCTAGGAGGATTTACTAGGTTAGCACCACTATTCCTCTATTGATTTCCCTTTACCATTTATTTGATTTTATATTCTGCATTAGTAGTTTAATTAATTAAATACCTATCGAAACCATTATAATTCTGTGACAATTAGACTTAGTAATAAGCCAACACACATAGCTCTTGGGACGACCTCGGCTTTACCATTTACTACACTACACACGACCGGGTACACTGCCCGTTAGTGCATTAGGGTAGACCATAGGTATAGCGAGACACTATAAATATTAAGACCTGGTCAGTAAAACCTGCATCATCATGCAATGGGTTATGGGTCAAGCTCCATGGATATGGGTCATGAACTTTGGGTTATACCCAAGTACATTCAATGTATTTGGTCAATGGGTTATGATACTTAAGTTTCTACCCATTTATATTACCCAATATACTACATATTAGTTATGTGTATATTTTACCCAAATATGTAAACACTAGTTGTTGTACATATGTAATACTAAATCATAAAATCACTTATACTTGTATTAGTGTTTTATGTGAAAATGTAAGTGTGTTAGAAAACTATTAGCTCAAACCATTTACGTATTTTATTTGTTTCATTAAAATGATTTTACGTTTGTTATCGACAAAACATTAGAAGATCGTAAAATATAAATAAATGTTTTTACAGCTTATTTGTATTAACATGGTTGAATCTCTTTTCAAGATGTTTGATTTTTATTTTTCATCTGGGAAAAGATATAAAATTTGATCTTTTATTGATTTGTGCTGATGTTGTGTTCTATTTAACTAGAAAATATTGTTACATTCAATTAGAAATGTTGACAAGATTATAAGATTAAGAGAAATGACAATCCCCAATATGTGATTTGATGTAGTTCTTACTCTTGGATTTCGTATAGCTATTAGGTATAACTGTAAATTTGAACTCTTTTACTTGAGGAGAGTGTTGAAAGTGATAAACAAGTAGTGGATTAACCAATTTTGTCTATGAACTATGGGGAATGATAGTTTTCTAGTTATAAATTGTGGAGTCCCAAACCTTGGATC
>OU343223.1:96780978-96794250 GCA_910596185.1 Chrysanthemum makinoi | reverse complement strand
TTTCGTCAGGTCAAAATATGTATTTTTGTGAATCTGTGTCAGATCCACGGATCCCTTTTTGGAAGGGATCCGTCAGATCCGTGCAACAGAGGACAAATTTTTGTTAAATTTAAAAAATTCATAAGTAATTAACCGTAAGTCCGTAGAAGTCGTGCCACCTATTGTTTTAAAGGTATTTGAGTTTACTTTCATTTAAAAATGATTTCATTAATTGATTCAAAACAAAAATTTATAGAATCATTGATTTATTATAGAAAGTCATTTTTCGGTCATAACTTTTGCACAAACTTTTGATCTAATTGGAGACGGATGTTTTCATCTTTGAATAACAATGTGTCCTCTTTTTAAATTAAGGTTTTTATAAAAGAAACTAATCAAGCTTGATATACATGTTTATATTTAACACAAAGCGATGAAAAGAACTTTCGTATGCTATGCTAAATGATTAATTATCTTACCCTGCATTACTTGATTATTTGCTTATCTCAAATAGCTTTTGTGCTTGTTTGATTGAATAACATATGTGGTTTTCTTACCTTGATATTCATTCTCTTGTTTGTCGATTTAGTAATATTCTACTAATCAATGTGCTATTTGAAGAAGTGTTTGGGATAAACGTCTAGTTGTGTCGAAAACGTTAGTTTAAATACTTAGATAAATCATATAAGTTGAAAATGTTTAAATCATGTAATATACTAAATGGCTTCTAGTTGATTTTGTCATGTGTGCAACATAAATGTTTTATGTGCTTATATGATTTCTTGATTTCATATTTTCTTGTGTCGTTTTCTAAAAACAACAAGAATGTACATCGGATCATAACCTACACTTGTGTTGATGATGTACTCTCCCGTTTTCCTTTTCATGATCGCTTTCCAAGCTTCATAGTAGGATTGACAACTTGATTATTTCATCCGATATACTCAAGTAAATTATTTTGCAACGCAAATATAATTGTTCATATCCGAAAATTCAAACTTGAGCCTTCCAACAACATATGTTGAACTAGCTCGTCCTACCATTTTTGTTCACCATATGGACACGTTTAATTTTTTTATATGACACCTTCGTCACTTAGTTGTTATGCATTCGCATCAGGCTTAATATTAATAAAACAAAGCAAAGTATCATCATTGTCACTCTTCGATAGGCAATTGTAGGAATATAAATTTTCCTAACTTAAGAATGAATACTGGAGAACTTATTGCACTAGAAACTCAATTTGACCTAACGGTTGAACTGCTTCCTTGATAGAAGTTGGGTATGTGGAATCGCTCGTAAAAATGGTCGTGTTTAGCCATAATTGAGCACCGCTAGTAATAGTCTCATATTCATTCTATCACTTGAGAAATTTATACTCCTATGTTTTCCTAAAGTAAGTTTACAATGGAGATACTTTGCATTGTCATAGGATTACAAATCAAACAAGTTGTAAAATTAATTTTTCTTTTAGTTAATCACAACTATTTGCCTCATCAAGCGATTATCTTGCTTTGATCGAGAAGAGCTACATGACTTTATGGATGAACTTCATTGTATGCTAATCACCATCCGTAATGACGATACATAGCTCATTGCTTCCGTTGACCAAAACAACCTTCTAAACAATTCCCTCATCTCCACAAACAACAACTCCACCTTCTAGATCTAAATGAAGTCTAGGATTGTCCAGAACTAGCACCTTACAACTCTAGTGTCTTGAATACCATCATGTACTCTTTTCTTTCTTGACACATACCTAACACGCCATTGTTAATACAAACGATTTACTAATCTAGATCATAAATCTGTTTTGAGCTTCTTGAATAGCGCTTGCTAAACTTTGATAAACCTTTGTGTTAGTTGTGAGCTCAATCTCATTTTGCTTATGTGTCATTCTTACATGCTCTCATTGCTATGATTTACTTACATACATGTATGCTTGCTGTAGAAATCATTAGTTTCAAAATTCGATACCTAAAGCAAATTATTGCAACCATTATGTTAAGGAAATCTGTCTCAGATGCCGGATCCCCTAGTTATAACTAGCCGGATCCCTCAAGTGAAGGATCCGTGGGATCCGGGTGGGCAGAGGTGCATTTTTAGCTTGCTTGCATCAATACAACCTTCCAGACTTTATTGGACTAGTTAAACATGATATTTTAGGGTCACTTAAGTCTTCCTCAATCTTAGTAGGTCTCACACTCACTCATAGGTAACTTAGGATCACATTCAAGGTGTCTTCGATTTATCATTTCACCAAAACTCATCATTCTTCCGCTCTTATACTCACACATCATCTCACACAAGTCAACACATCTAGCCTTGAAAATCTTTCAATTATGGCAAAATTGATCATAATCATTCTTACCTCAAAATTGATCAAATTCTAGTTTTTCCATCTTAAGCCTTTAGGATATTCTCCAAAACATTATCCTAAGTCACTATCTGATCTCTAGGATCATTTAGCTCTATTTGACACTCTAAAAATCTTTAGTGTCATCTTTGTTCATTCATTGGTACTCATGAAAGTTCCAATTTCTTCCATAAAAGGCAATCATTAGCTACTTCACTCATTACCCTCAAGTACTTAAGCACCTCTTCATTTAAGACATTTAGATAAACTGAAACACTCAAGAAGAAATAGGCATTAGACCTTACAAACATCATTGCTATCTTTTCTTAGCTGCTGATAGACGGATCCCTAGGATTAGCCTAGGCGGATCCCTCGTTGGAGGGAACCGTGAGATTCGTATGACATACTCATGCCAACTCTTGCTAAAACAATCATTTCAAGCTCATCTTTCTAACTTAAACACTCCATCTCATCTTAAATGAGTTCCTAGATCAGTACAACTTTGAAGTTGACTCTTGTGCATGTTAATCATCACATTCCAATGAATTTTAGTGGCTTAAGTCTTGAATGCACTTGCCAAATCCCTTGCTTTATAAACCACATTGTTAGGACTTCTAAAGTCATCATCTTCATCCTCATTTTCAGCACTTAGAAACCTTTACAAACCTCTTGAAATCATCTTATCATGAGGAAAACTCCAAGTTGCAACTTATCCACCAAAGAACCACCCAAGAAAATTACTCGTGTTGTACACGAAATCTCTTCAACCGAATCATCTCCGGTCAAGTCCACAAATGCAAGGATTTCTCCTCCACCAACTCAACCAATCAAACCAATCCCTAAAAGGATAGTACCCACAAAACTACCTATGCCAAACACCACCATACCTCCTAGGCCAAACAATCCCATATCCACTAAACCATCACCATTGGTTCCTAGAGCTATCTCATTTACAACTCCACTATCATCACCACACCTCTACAATTTAGAGGATTTGCCTCCTAGGCCGTCTCATCCTCCTCCACCGGCAACATTCTCTTCATTAGGAGGAATAATGGTACATAATCAAGGTGTTGAGTCAATACTAGCTCCGACTTCCTTTTCGCCGTCACCATCATATAATCCCATTTGGATTATGATAAATTATCAAGGTCAACCACCCGATCATATGGAAGTTGACACTTCTCTACCACCACCATCATTCTTGGTCGAGCCATCTTCAAATGTGCCTCCACCAATCCCTCCGTCATTTGAGGCTCCCCAACCCGCTTCACTTGATCCTTCGCATCAAGGAATTTCATTTCTTCCACCACCACTATCTAGCCATGACAAAGATTGTTATCATTATCAACATGTTGAAAGTTTGATACATTAAGTACGAGAAGATCAACGTTTCATGTTCTATCACCTCCTCGAACTTTTCGACGAGATTAAACCTAAACAAACTTGAGCTAGAGGATTTTTAGTGGTGTCCTAGTATCAAGCGTTACTAAGATAAGTCTAGTAATTCCAAGTCTTGTATCGTTCATTTTCTTAGTTTTTAGAGTCATGTATATCATACCTCTAGTTTTATTAAATGAAATTACATTCTACTTGCTATATATTTCTGAGTATATGATTATGTTGTATAATACATATCTCACTTTGATGTTAACATTATTTGTTATATCGCCATTGCTGAATTCAGTCATCAGCCAGCCGGATCCCTGAAATGCGCCTAGACGGATCCCTACAAGGAGGGAACCGCGGGATTCGTGAGACAGAATACTATTTTTCTACTAACTTGAGTCATACTTGCAGGAAATTATGCATTATTCTTGTTTTCTAACTTTTGTTTTGTAGTTATTCAATTTACACATGAAGATTTTGACACCCTAAAGCTAGGGGAGCTTTGTGTCAAAAGAAATACATTGCAAAATTACTTGCAATATTAGGATTACATTTCATGACATCCCTTTGCAAAATTGCAATCATCAAGGGGGAGTACATTCGTCACATAGACGAAATCTTTTGCAAACTTAGTTGCAAATGAACTAGCTTAGTATTTTTTTTTCTTGACGCCCTCACTTAGGGATGGACTCGTCAAGGGGGAGTTAAGACGAGATCCTTTCCCGTTACTTGCTCTCTACTTTTTCTTTCTTTTCTATTTTTCACATGTTTTTCTTAAAATAATGTGTTAGTTTCCTTTCGAAGCTTCTTTTGTTTCGACAAAAAGGGGGAGAAGAAAGTAAAAACTACAAATTCAAACTTTTACGAATTTTAGCTTTTCCTTAAAATAATTTTATGTTTTGTCATCAACAAAAAGGGGGAGATTGTTAATACAAATAAGCCGTAAAAACGTTTATTTATATTTTATGATCTTCTAATGTTTTGTCGATAACAAACGTAAAATCATTTTAATAAAACAAATAAAATACGTAAATGGTTTGAGCTAATAGTTTTCTAACACACTTACAATTTCACATAAAACACTAAAACAAGTATACATGATTTTATGATTTAGTATTACATATGTACAACAACTAGTGTTTACATATTTGGGTAAAATATACACATAACTAGTATGTAGTATATTGGGTAATATAAATGGGTAGTAACTTAAGTATCATAACCCATTGACCAAATACATTAAATGTAGTTGGGTACAACCCAAAGTCCATGACCCATATCCATGGAGCTTGACCCATAACCCATTGCATGACATCATGCTTATGTCATATATGGATAATATCCATAACCCATGGTCTTGACCCACACCCATTTGACTAGGTGCATTGCACTCATAACATACATTGTATCTAATAAAAGACCCATGGATCAACCCATAACCCATGACTCATGACCCATAACCAAAATACCCATGGGAAAATAGGAGCGTCCCACGGAGCCCTAGTTTTACACTAGACGGATCCCTTGAGGGAGGGATCCGTGGGATCCGGGGAACAGTAGGCATTTTCTCTCTATAAATAGTGAGCCATTTCTTCATTGTTTCTTACCCCTTTCTAACATACTTTCTCCTTGAGTTAAATACTCTCTAACCCCAGATCCAAGTGATCTATGTTTGTAGTTTTGTTTTTGTGTGATCCTCTAGGTTCCTCTTAAAGGCGAGATCACCACCTTTGAAGTCAAGCAAGCTCAAGTCCATGAGTTGCCATACTTCCTCATCATCAAGACTACTGAAGTCCTATTGTTGATAGTTCTTTTCTTTCTTCTAAGAAGTGTAGTGTTGAAGACATTAGTGAAAGATATCTCAAGTGTCAAGACGAAGACATTAGTGAAAGGTGTCGATCGTCCGTATTGCAGGCATTAGTGAAGGGTGTCATGAAGATCAAGTTAAAGGCATTAGTGAAAGGTTCCTAAGATGTACATTCGATATGGTGTGTTTCGATGTACAAGATAGACTAGTATTAGATCCAAGGATATTGATATCCTTAATGATGTTGTAATAAGGAGTTGATCTCCTTTGGGGTTAGGTGATTGGTGTAGTGTTGGGTAGTAGTTCTTCCATTGTAATGGAACTCGGTACTTAGCCTAGTACTGGATAAAGGGTAGGCGACGTTGTGGTAGGTGTGGTTCACCTTGGTGTGAAAGAACCCGGTGGTTAGCCTAGTACCGGAAAAAAAGTAGGCGACGTTGTGAAGGCTTCTCCGCCATAAGGAGTTGGTGTCGTGTAGTGATTACGAACTCTCGAGTAGGTGACTCGGGGAGTGGAGTAGGGCAAGGAAGGTGTCCTTGTAGCCGAACCACTATAAATACTCGCGTTGTGGTTTTATGCTTCTTACTCTTTATCTTTTCATTACATATTTATATTTCTATATGTTTGTTTATCAACATCCAACACACATCCAAATAGAGTGACATAAGTCGATCTATATAGTTTAAAACAAAGTTTTAATCGATAAAACTATTCAACCCCCTTCTAGTTTTCCACAAACCATAGTATAACATACTGATCAAAAGTATAACTGTGAAGTGAAAATCATACATGAAAAACATCAAATTTAGAGGAAGGAACAAGGAAACCATCAACATGAACAGAACAGTCACCCAAAACCAAGAATATTCGTCTAATTCTTGACCCGAATTTACATTTCCGACTAGTTCATCCGTTATTTTAGCGGTTGAGCCATTTTTTATAATCCAGCTTATCCTTGTTTGAATGTGTAGATAAGAACAACATGAGAATTAAATGATGATTCCTGAAAATTGGTAAGAGAGTATCAAGTTGAGAATTTGTGTACAGAAAAATGATAAGTAAATTACTAATAACGTTGATTCAAGAACAAAAAACAACAAAAAGTTGTCATTATCGTCAAAAACATAGTTAATCAAGTCAGAAAAACTTACCAAGAGAGGAAAAGTCATAAAAGTTGTCCCTGTAAAAATGAATTTCCGAAAAAGGAAAACATATGCCAACAATTAGCAGAGAAACGAGATAGCCATGAAGTTGCAGATAGCTTATACAGACTATCAAACTGATGTGTGTATAATAACCAAATTTCATGTAAAAAAACACATAAAAAGTGAATATTTGAACTAGATAGATTCATACCTGCAGATGAGCAACATCTGATACTACCGAGAAACTGTAAGCAAACAACAGCTATCAGGAGATGGATATGGTATCAAAGGAGAGACAAATAAAAGTTTAACGACTAACCTTAAAAGTAGATTGGTCGTGGACACCATTGGATGGAGATAAAAGCCTCGGCCTGGTTAACCTCAATGTCAGTTATGATGATAAAATGGATGACTAATATGTATCAACTACTAGAGATACACTAGCAAAAAATGGAAGGAAAGGTGTGTGATGTGTACCAATATGGTCATTATAACTTTAAAACTGAGCTTGTACTAAAATATTGGGATTTGTGTATATAGGAGTTCAGAACAGTGTACAACAATGCTTTACTTCTTTCATTATTCTACAATTTCTTTGCCTTAAATACGCAATAAACTTTTATAGCATGAAAGCCTTATAGTTCTACAAGAATGGTTTCATTCAGCAATTCAGTCCCCTTTGAGGAGTGATTCCTTTGGGCTCTTGGTTATGAACCTTCAAAGTTAGGCCTAACTTAGCTGCTAAACTAAATTACGAATGTCCAATGGCAAGAGCTTAGTTAGTTTAAGTTTGGAAAATCGTTAATGCCTTTTAAAATATCAAATTATCTGAGTGCTGGTCCTAAAGGCCTTAACAAGCATATATTGTTCTAATTACTCTATTGAATACACATTTAATACTATGCAGGCATATAATTAATTCGTGGCTTAACTGTAGCACATGACAACCAGTTATATTCACTTAGTGATGTACCAAGTTATCAATCAAGACATAAGACATGTAAGAGAATACAAATCTGACTCTATGTACACATGCCTGTGATATTAACATGGACACAGGAACAGGTTGAGGGGGAATAATAAAACATAAATACAAACTGAGAGCAAGTAAATTACACCTTAACAAAGTGACACCATCATCAACAAGAGAACTCTGCAATCTAGAATTGCTGCATTATAAAAGAGTCAAAGTAAGAAAACATAAGCAAAGTGCATAGCCAACCAATATGAGCAGTACCGTAAAACTAAGCAAAGATATAATAATAAAGAGCATCTGCAATCACGTATCAAGATATCACAAAAACGACCATTTGACAGTGTTTCGTCCTTTTCCACCAAATCTGGCTCGAAGTACACATGCCTATGCTATTACTAATTAAATTTCACATGGCTATTTTCTACCCCTAGAGAGGAATGAAATAGCTCGACGGTGAAAGAGGATCCACAAAATAAGGGCGAGCAGGGCTTCCGCAAGAGCCTCCCCCTCTTCTCGGTCAAGATAGATGGGAAGGAGCCCTATCAAGGCCATAAACAGTCTCTTTATTTATGTATGCGGACCTTTGTTTCAGGGTGGGGCCGCCCTTCCTCCTATCCAATTGTTAAAAGGGGTACCAATGTCGTCTTACCATTTTCCTTCTTCAGCGAAACCTAATAAAGAAAAGTTATGAATAAACACCATTGTATAATGCGTGTAGGTATACCAATTATAACTTAAGAGCTCTATGACTAATTGAACAGAATATATCACATCATCACATAAATAGTAATGTATCCTAAAAACTTTATATTGCTATGGATATCAAAAAAATGAAAAAACAAGCACGCACGGTATGCTACGATTTGTAGCATCAACTTTAAAATACTCATACATCACAACAAACACCAAAACTTTCATCAAGTAAAATCTAACAGCCACAGGTACCTTCAAAGCCACTGGCTCATTAGATGTACGAATCATACAGATTTCATCCACAATTACCTATCTTGGTCTTCAAAACATAAAATTAGACTTCACATGAAAAATAAGTAACAGTGGTTAAAGCCTCAATTGTTTTGGTGTTAAGACTGATAACTACTAAATGCAATCTTAGCTATTGTTGATTGTACAAGTATGCAATCTTAAGTTGTCATATCCTCAAGACCAAGCATCTCAAAGGTACGCGTTATGTTTGTAGCTATTGTTGATTGTACAAGTATGCAATCTTAAGTTGTTGAATGATGACAACTATTTCCAAGTATGGATTTCATATTCTCATGCAGCCATGCTTATGAATAAGAGACTTTTCCTATACATGTCTTTCCTTCCAAATTTTTATCGCTTATTAATGTGTTATCATCCTTACTCCCACCGTCCTCGACAGTATCACTCTGCTCAGCAGACGACAACGTCTCTTCTTGTTGTGTAGTCAATTTCCATTTCAACACTATAAAGAACTTAAATTATCGTGCACGACACTCTTTTAACAAAAGCAAAATGTTATTTTTATTACTTGAGGCGCTTTTGCTAGTAGAAAACACCGCAAAGGTGAGTCCAGTAACAAATACAACTCCAGCTCCCATTAGTACACCTGAAAGTAAACTTGTTGAGGCCCGTTATTAGTCATTTATAATTATTTTAAAATGTAGTGTAATAGATAGTATAGTCATATCTTAGCTAGAGGGTGTTTGTTTAAGCTTATTTTTGGCCTTATGTGATGCGCTTATATTTCATAAGCCCATTTTTTCTAGCTTAGTTTAAAATTCAAGAGCTTATTGAGGAGTTTGTATCAGCTTATTTAGCCAGTTTAAGGGTTTATTTGAGTCATGAGTTTGAAACTAAGCTCATGACTTTCGATGAGTTTAAAAATGGGCATAACAAGGCTAAATAGGCTGATTCAAACACCCCAATAAGCTCATGAGTTTGAAAATAAGATGGAATAAATGGGCTTACGGAATATAAGCGGTTTACATAAGCTAAAGTTAATAAGCTCTAAAAAGTGAGCTTATTGGATTTTCAAAAATAAAATAAGCCCATAAGGGCTGACTAAATAAGGTAATCTAAACGCCCGCCCCCTAGATAAGTATGGTTGTGAAGACCCAATCTTCGAAAGTTTATGAAGTGATTGGAGTTTGATCAACGAAACTTCTACTTAACGTCATTTTTACTTGAACGAGCGAAAGTAGTTCCGATTATTCAACTCTCACGCCACACTCACCAAACACTAACAAATTAGCAAATAAGCAAATGATAACAGATCTAAAATCAGCTAACACTAACAATTTAGCCAATAAGCAAATTATAACAATTTTAAAATCAAACAAACACTAGAAATTTAACAAATTAGCAATCGAAACAAATTAATCATCGAATCAAAAAATTGGCCAACAACATTAGGTCAAAATTGTGCATACTAACACATCATAACAATATTACATTCAAAATTAGCCAACAAAACACCAAAACAAGTTAGGGCAAAAAAACTTTCAAGATAAAGCCTCAGTTCAACCTAATAAACCTTGATGAATGTGATGGAGTTTAAATGACGGCGGACAAACGGCGGACGGACGATGGCGGACATACGGTAGAAGAGTGATGGCGGATTTGTTGGGTAGGATTTTTTAGAGGGAGAAGTGAAAATGCGGGAGGGATCGAGGAAACATATTAATGGAATTGGGAATATACTTTTGTAATAAATGGGAATAATTAGGAATTGGGAATATGTGAATATAAATTGATTTGAAAGTAATAATTTGTAATAAATGGAATTGAGAATATAGTTTTGTTATTAAATGTATATGTGAAATATGGAACAAAATATTAAACACATTACCATTTTTATATAATTTTGTCTCGTTAACATTTCCTATAAGTTGTACGTAGTAACTCGAAACAAAGCATACCAACATACCAACTCATACGCATTAGTGGATAACTTTGATGTTTATATTAAGTTTTAATACTTTTGTCGGAAATCTGTCGAAAACTATTATTATTTCAGATGGATTTCTGACGAAAATATTGAAACTTAAAAAGTTATAAGAAATCAACACATTTCCAACGGATTAGAGACGGAATAACATGGATGTCGGAACGGCTTCGGAAATCCGACGGTAAGTTATGCAAGTTACTGACGTATTTCCGACGGAAGTTGTATCCCTTGAAAATTCGTCGGAAGTCGGTCGGAAAAATAAAGTTGTCGCTAATTTGACAGAAAATCGTTGGTAAATAGCGACAGAATAATATCCGTCGGAAATTCCGTCGCTGAAAGTCCAATTTCTAGTAGTGAATCTAGTATTAGTTTGGACAAGAGGAATATTGATTCACATTCTTTTTTTTGTCGCATTTGTGAGTGGAAATTGAAACACTGGTCATCATGAGCAGTTGTAGTTGGTCCCAGAAGATATTGTCTAAATTTTTGATCGGTGGGGAATTTGTTTGGCTTAAAATGTTAATCACTATCGCATCAGTAACTTTGTTAATACACTACAAAATAAATGACTTTTGCTTACTAAAAAAAGTATGAGCAAAAGATAAGAAAACAGTAAGTAAATGCTAATTTTTAAACTCCCACTAAAGAAAAAATAGTAAGTAGAAAAGGGATCACTAAAAGTCTTTGCTTACTAAAATTATAGTAAGCAAAAGCTCAAAAGATTTAGTGTCTAAAAGTTTTTAGTCACTAAAAATGGTACACCACCTTTCTATAAAATCACTAAAATGACACAATTTATATCAAATTTCAGTAAGCAAAAGTCTAATTTGCAATGTACAGATGCATTCCTGGCATAAATGCAAATTGGCAGAAATACAAATTGAATTGTCAATTGTGCATATTGCATTTCTCAACAAAACAGAACAATTATTGCACAAATAAAAATTGCACTCTAGGTTAAATTCAAATACAAATCTCTAAAACAATCTCAAATGTACAAAATATTGTAACTGGTACCCAAGCCTCGCTTTTACAAAAAATATTCGTCTATGTAACCTGCATTTACAACTCGAATACTGGACTCTGTAACTGGAACTGCTGGAACTGGAACTGCTGGAATACTGGAATACTGGTCTCAACTGGAACTGGAACTGAAACTGGAACTGGAACTGGAACTGCTGGAACTGGAGAGTCCAAAGAGATGTCAAGTTTTAGCAAAGCCTATTGTTGAGAGCAAACTATCAGAGAAAGAAGAGCCTGCACAATTTCATAATAGATGAACTCCATTTCAGTTTTTTTTGGGTTATGTAAAGGTAGATTCAGGCAGTGATCTTACCTTATAAACTTCATCAGGAACAAGAAACCCGCCTGCCCCCGAGCAAAACAGTATTAGCCAAAAGTATGAAGTCATGCAGATAAATCATGTGAAAAACTGAAATAAAGGACCACTTATTAACAAAATCTTGAAAGTTAATGGAACACCTATGCACTTTATTATGTCACTCATGAACACCAAAGTGAATAACAACCAGAAATGACATTAGACTATTTCTATGTAACATGATTAGACATAGCTAACCAACTCATGATCCCTCAAAGATCTAATGGATGCAACCAACATATGTATGGGTTATTGATGTGGCCTGTGGCTACGATAGACAGTTTATAACTATCTGGGTAATATCGTATGGCACATGATGATAAAAACTAAAAGGGTGAAATAAAGCATTATCCCATTTTGAAACCGTAACATTACGCCTATAATTACGTAATTTATCAAAGCTATTAAGACTCTTAATCCGAAACTAGTTGCATAATTCAATACCAAGACAAATCTAATAATGATAACTGATTAATATAAAACTAACTAAAAGACTGCTTAATTTAACTAAAAGACTTTAGTAGTATTAAACCTATCACAATTTGGATTTTTCTCTTTGACTTGGACACCACATCTTTAGTTAGTTATATAGGAACCCTCATCAATCTAATCTGAGATGTACATAAAATAGCTAGCATAATGCTCTTGCATCGCCGTAGAAGCAAACAATGCCATGGAAAAACTTTTCAAGAACAGTAGTGATGATCATCTATCGTGACATTATAGACAGTAAAGGATGGTTCCCATGGGATAAGGATTTTGCACTTGAGACTCTGTACTATAGAGAGTACCGAAGTATGGGGCCCGGTCAGATACGTCAAAGAGGGTGAAATGGAAAGGGTGGGGTGTAATGAAGAGTGATACCGAGGCCAGACCTTTTACGGTTTCTAACTTCATCTATGGTTGGACTTGGTTGCTATCAACCGGTTTCCATTTTGGCCCGGTTTGTAGTAACTAATGACAATCATATAATGTTAGATCACTAGCTAATGAACGAAGCTACGAAGTGCATGTACGCAGTGTAATAATTTTCTTAATAAGAGCTAACTCAGGACATAACACTGATCCCTTGATCCATCAAAACTTCCTCAACAAGATTTTTGTTGCCAAGTTATATATGTGTACTAATAGCTTATATGATATGTGCCTAGAGATCTTCTGTTCATGCGTTTATTTGAAAATAAAATATTTTAACATCGCTTTATGATATACCTGACCACAATGAGATGACGGTTTGATAATGGACTTCATGCCACTTTTCAGCTCCACTCGTTCTTTTACCAATTTTTTCACCTGTTTACCAAAAG
>OU343223.1:96764429-96780878 GCA_910596185.1 Chrysanthemum makinoi | reverse complement strand
GTTTTAGCATGGCCATATTTGGATAGTATTAAAGTGTGACAATTAAACAAGTTTCAAGAAGGACTCACCTTCCTAATAGACCAAAACTCATTCTCTGACAACAGACTGCCCATAACAGATTGCACATAAAGTTTCTTCAACTCACTACAAAAAAGTTATCTATCTTAGCCATGCATGTGAAAGTAATTGCAATCAATGTAGACATATTGCTTATGTAAATTAACTTGCCCGTCCTCTTTCAAAAACTTCCTTCGTTGCTGTGGAGAGCTAATATGAGTAATAGGAGATGTTATATCTTTAGCTGTTGAAATAAATAAGTGCAATTATTTATTCATTCCATTTTTATTAATTTTTATAACATGTCAATTATGCAAACAAGATAATTAATGGGTTAAAATAAATAAGTACCCGAGTTGTTAGTTTGACTTGCACTAGATGTTGTTGAGTTTCCACAAGGACCATGATTATCAACATAACATGAATCATTAGCAACTTGGAATCATTTATCATCAAAACATGAAAATTATATCTTCAAACATTAACATATAAATTAGAATCCTTTATGTTTACCTCTGTTTTTGTACTATTCAAGACATTTGAAAACTCCCCATTTGAATTCTGATTTTTGTAGTTTGCCATAAATTGTAATATAACCGCTTGGTTTTCTTTCATTACTTTCACTTCGTCTTCAAGTTCGTTGATTCGAGCCTTTAATATTGGCACTTGAGAAACACGAGATCGTTTCGACTTAGGCATTCTGATCTTTGGCCCTATGCATCGTGTATAATCTCCTTTTTCCTTTCCTTTGACTCTCGCCAAGTCATCATTGCTCCAATCAACAATCCCTGTGTTTGTACTACTTGTGCTTGTACTGGTACCACTGGCAATCACCTTTATGTCATCCTAAATGTGGTTTCAAGTTATAAAGGAGTACATAAGAATACTAATACAAATATGTCGAAAAAAGGACTTAAATATACATACAATAACTTTTGCAGCAGTTGCATTGACTATGCTTCCATTTTTTTTTGTGCGACTGATGATGTACAAGTCTCTACGTGTTGGTTGAACACCTCCTTTTTCCTTTTTCTGCAATATCATACGCATGATTCATCATTTAACAAATTCAATACAAATACTAATGCAAGTATACCACTAATATCTTCATATACTGGATATCTCAAATACATCTTTTTGCTAGTAACTGTTCAAAAAAGTTATAATTTCTGAATAATATTAAAACAAAAAAAATAGAATCACCTTTTCATCAGCTAGCCTAGCGAAAGATTTGGTCCCCAACACGTGAGGCTCATTTGATTTAGAATGGATCTCCTTCTTCTTCTCACTGATAGCCTATCAATTAAGTTACATGATTATGTCAGAGCATATTACATACCATCCGCTGCAAGCATAATCAACCAGTTCACATCAGGGAACCAGGGGAGAAGCAATAACTACTCTATCTGTGATTAACTATCCACCTGTAATCTCAAGGAGTCATTAATAACTTTCACATCTAAATCTATCTGTCTTCAATTAGAACTTATAGGGAACAAGAAATACTCAAGAAACATGATACCATAGATCAAGAAAACAGCTTGTGTAGCTGAAAATGCATGTGAGAAGAGAATTTCAGACACAAAATATACATATAATAACATTTACCTAATAATGTCATAAACCATAACATAACAAAAGCACGCAATCACTATGGTAGTTTACTGATTTATAACACTCTTAAGATAGTAATATAAACTACTCCACACATCCATAAAATCAGCATTTTCATAATATAGTTTACTGATTTACGTAGGATCATGCTATAAATGAATATTACAAAGAAGAATTGGATTACCTGAGCTTCTTCACAAAACCAATGACTCACTAGCTTTCTGAAGTCGTCTTTCTCGACTCTAGAATCAGTTTGAGCGGCTACAATCTCATCAATGGTTAAGCTTGAATCAAATGAACGCTTTTTTAGCTCATATTTCCATGTCTTCCATTTTCGGTTTATGTCTGCCATAACCCACAATCTGATATCTTCTGTTTCAACGGGAGCATATTCAAATTTCTCCTACAATTTAATATTTAGCCAACATTTTAGTAATGTATAAATCATGAATATTTGTAAATTAAATAATATCTTGTACATATATTATATCAAATTTACCTTAACGATGCTCCATAAATCATCTTTCTTATCTTGTGATACTTTCCTCCAATCTGTGATACTTATTTCGAGATGTTGAGACATTTTTGCAACTGTTCCAAGAAAGCTAGTTAGCTCCTTTCCTCTTTTGCCAACAGGCTGTACATTCTCATTAAAAGTAACCGTAAACCTTTCACCAGGTTCAAAATCCCATATAGCTTGTTTTCTAGTGGGACCGCGAACCCGTTTCGGTGGACCTATCAATAGCACATTTTATCTTACACGACAGGTTGTCTAAACAAACAAAAAAACAACACTGACAAACTTATATTTATAGAACCAGCCATCACGAAATTCAACATGGGACATACCTTGTTGTGCATCATTCATTATATAGTCCATTGATGATGTCTCCTTGGCTATACAAGAACTACAAATTTTATCACTTTGCTACTTGTATGTTAAGATGAGAGTTGAGATGAGAGTTGTAGTAAGAATATGGACAATGGGGTAACAGATATCAAGTCTTATTTCCTGTATTGGAATGGCATATTGGAATGCCAATTATATTGTCGTTATAAACCATAAACAGTTGCACAATCTCCAAAGAATTTAAAACAATACTAAGCTATGCTACGCTAAGCAAATGCTGGTACTTTAACATGACTTTGGTGAATATAAGGTGCAGATTCAAAGGAGGTTTAATTCCTTGGACACGAGTATTAGAGCTTACTGGCTGAAAGAAGATCACATGGATGAAAAACTGAATCAAAAGATTGATGATTTTTGAAGAATCTGATTCTCTCTTTAATTCAGAACCTAATTCAGAACCACCAAAAATAGAAAAATGCAGTAGGTGGGCTGATTTTAGTAAAGGACATGAACATGTAGATGACTAACCAGTTAATCGCAGTTTACAAAATACAAAATCTAACTAGTAAATTTGCCAGCATAAACCATATACTAAGAACAAAAACACTGGAAAATTTGCAGAAGACAAACCTGTAAATGATAGTGTGCACTGTGCAGATATCAAAGGGACACATCCGAGCAACAACACTATAACAGTAACGACAATGGTTAAAACTTAAAAGTAGAGGCACCACTAGCAACAAGACATTCAACAAAAAAACAACCATAAGAATTGCTAATGTATAACTTCTAGTGAATTGTTGTGGGCAAGAACACTCGACACTCGTAAATCCCTTTCCAATTAATTAAATTGTGTAGAAGACAAACCTGTAAATCACGGTGTTCACATAGCAAAAGGACACATCAGAGTAACAACATCAATGGCAATAAATCAAAGCAGAGACAACATTATTCCAATTAATTAAATCGTCAATGAGTTGATAACAGCAAAAGTTTCGGTAAACTTGTTTTTATTGTTGATTGCATACACAGATCATCAAAATAAATCAATAAACGCTGTCAAGCCAAACATCCAGAACTACTCGACACTCGTACATTACTAATGTAAAACCCTAAAAATCTAAAACGCGTAAAAAGACTAATTTGCCCTCTAAATTTAAAACTTATAAAATACGTAAATGCTCATTAAATGTAAATGTGACCTAACTTATAAAATGTTGTCAAACCAAGTATGCGAGAATGGTTTACGTTTAAGTTTTAGAAAATTTTCATCACACGTCTTCCTTTAGTTTTTCATGAAACAAGATACATTGTAATTAAACTAGGAGCCCATTTAACTTATAAATAAAATTTGGACTTGGGCTTGGCCCTTGTTTTTCCTTGGCTCGTCAAAAGCAAGACTCATACAAGTCCTCCCCATTTTTCTCAGACGCTTCATATCATGACTTCACAATTCAAAACCCTAGTTCCATTTTTCATCCAAAAGTTACGGCAAAAAGAAAAAAATAAAACCCTCCCTCCACCTCCATTATTTTGTCGCCAAGAAGAAGTGTCCAAGAAGGTGTGTACGCATGGTATACGGGTTGAGGTTCTCGTGTTTGTTTCAAGCCTTGATTGGTTTTGATCGTAGGGTTATTGCTGCTGCAGTCGTGATACTATAGGGCTCAAGAAGGGTTGTCTCGCTTGGTTTGATCATCGTTTTCCTCTTCTTTTCACACGCTACAAGGTATCACAATAGTGCTCTCGTCATCCTCCTTTGTTTTCTGTTTTTGGTCATGGGTATCATACACCCTACGCATGTTTTTTCTATTCATATAACTTGTTACTCAAGATGTTAAAAGGGGCTTAGACTAATCTGATATACGTACTACATAAATTCATGAAATCACACCATAGTTATGTCAATAAGAGTACATCATATCTGGTCATTTAAATCAGGTTGTGTAGCTACACGGGTCATGGGTGCGTTTGGGTAGGTAAAACATGTGCTTATATTGGTTTTAATAAACCCTAAAACTGGACAGCATCATATGTCGAATTTGTGTGTGTTATAGATCCAATTTTATAAGTGCAATAATCTGGGTTTTTGTGGGAAAAGTTTATTTCATGTCTTAGTTAAGTTTTCCAAGTGGTTTGGTCGAATTTGGAGTTGTCTAAGTCGTATTTTTGAATTTTACAAGATCAAGTGTCAAAGCTGAGAAAACGGGTCTGAAATTTAGTTGGATTGTTTGATTTTTCATTTTCAAACCATAAGTTAGTAGGAGCTCTCCTTTTACAGGAGTGACATTTAGGATATAAATAAATTTCTGGGAGTTTTGGGAATTTTTCCAAGGTGTCTAAACATGTCTAATAATTGTAAACTTTTAAGGTGTATTTTCTGATCACTTTCTGGACAGGTCTGGACTTGTGATTTTTCATAGGCCATTTGACCTGGAAATAAATCCCCCAATTTTGGAGAGTCTTTTAACTCATATGGGAACCCCTGGGAATTTCCTTGATTTTATTTGAACTAAGTAAGTATTTTATAAAAATCGCTAAATTCTGGTCCAGATATGAAGTTAAGAAAATAAAAGATAAAAAGATTATATCAATAAGTAAAACACTTATACATGCATAAGAAGCTTATAAAAGGAGTATATAAGTAATATATGATATCAATTCGTGTAGATTCATTGACGAAGATACGACGTTGCTTTCCGGTGTTACTTTTCCATTGTTTTCATTACGTTGCTAAGGTACAGATATTCTGACCTTTTCAGTAAAGGTTTCTTATGACGTTTTCTTTCGTTAGCTTTTCTATTTCAATTATTAGGGTTTCCTATGCCATTGCTATGAACCCTTTCTGATTGTTTGATCTGTTGCTTGTTTGAAACACCTGTTTTATTGAATCATGCAATATCTGACTTGAACGTTATGTTAGAAAGACTTTGATACGCACATTTGTTGAACCTTGCTATATTTGACTATGAATTTCTGAATTGTGAACATTTGGTTATGAAAGTATGATATATGACTACGACATTAACTTTTGACTTCTGAACCTTTGAACATGAACCTTATGATATGAATTATCTGATATGTTATCTGTTGAACTTTGTGTTTGATTATGATCTGTGTCAATTATGACAATCTGTTTGACCTAAGTTAGTTTGACACCCGAGCCAATATTCTCACTAGTCATGGGGGTTCCATGTCCGTGTCAGTGATGCACCTCTGACATGACTCTAGGGCAGTAGAGTGATGTTCTGCCACGTCCCTTTCCGTTATCTGTTTATTGATAGTATGGCCACTATCTGTCTGTTGGGGCGTATGGATGCATCCTAGATCTGATATGTTTCTGGTGAATGATGTCGTGTGCAATACGCGTCTTCACAAAATTCTAGGAGCTAGCTACTCCAATTAGTTTATGAGGTTACCTTCTGAATAAGAAAGATATTTCTGATATGATATGTTCTGGGCTCGTGGTAGTTAACTAAATCTTTATCTGTTATTTCTGTATTAAGTATTCTGATTTTGATTCGGTATGTTCAAGTGTTTATAATTATGTGCTAGGCTTATTATATGTTATTATATGTGGTTATGCTTTTGTATGTTTAAGTGACTATCGTCTACTATGCTAGGATATGATTAATATGTTTTCAATATGATTCGCAGGCTGTCATCTGATATTATGTTAGTTTATCGTTATGTGAATTAGTTGATCTGTGAGATGAATGTGCTAGTGTGAAAGTGAGTATCCTGGAAGTTTATTAAGTATGATTGTTCAGTTAATCTGGTGAACTTTGCCTATCCGTTAGTGTATCTATCTGCTTATGTTTGATCTGCCATGTTTAGACTCTGTTTATATTAAGTTTTGGTTTGGAAAATGGTTTAATTATGATATCTGTTTTGATAAATTGCTAATTGCTATGCTATGTCTTTTGCTTATTTAGTTATAGTTTTCCTACTATGTTTTCTATTTGCATGTGTGACTGCCATGATTTGACTACTATTTCCGCTGCTACAATATTGGATTAAATGTGTTACATGTAGATTAATTGACTTGTATGAATGCCATGTTTACTTTCTAGAAATTGTTTCCATTTGCCTTTTGACATTTCGTTTGGCTCATATGTACTCGAATTTCCTGCTTTAGTTAGTGTTTGGTTGTCTTGATGCGTTTGCGTTGGTGTCATCAATATGATATGTGTTTGTTCTTAATTGCTATTTCTTCTTCCGGATTTCTGTATGATTGTGTTTCCGCAAAATCCTCAATGATTCATTGATCTCATTCCGTTGTGACTTCGTTATTTGTTTCTTTGTTTCATTTTGCATTTCAGACTTTATTTAGTTTCCGTTTCTGTTATATCTGTTCACTGGGCTTTGTAAGCTCAGCCGCATTTCTTTTCCTGCGGCAGGTTTTAGGTTTGAAGATGGGCTTCGATGGGCTGAGAGTTAGAGTATCTTAGTGGACCAACCCTAGTACCATAGTACTTATGGACTTACTTTGAAGAGTTTTGTTTTGAGATTTCATTCATTTTGGATATTGTATTTTCCTCGTCAGACAATTGTTTATATGATTTGAAACTTCATTTTTTTAAGGTTTCCGTTTGTAAATATTTTATTTGTATGTTCTGATATGACACCAGAATGTGACACTTCTACCCTTGTCGGGTTGGGGTGTTACAATTATGGTATCAGAGCAAAGGTTTCGTCTTGTTGACCTTAGGATTGACCTGTGAGGACTTGGGTAGACATTAGGCTTCCGTCTGTTCTGATCTTCTCCGATTCGTTTGATAGTCGTTCAGATTTAACTTTGATATTCGTTTGTCTTCACTGATTTGGCCTTCCTCTTTTCGCATCGAATTTTGTTATTTTGTCTTCGCACATCCGTTTGTCGATCGTTAGATGGAGACTACCGTGGAGCCGAAGAAGATGGTGCTGACCCTGCGTTGCTGCAACAGTCCCTGAGCTGGAGAGGTTCGTGAAGCAGAAGCCACACCCGACTGCCGTGCTGCTGGAGACATCAGGATGCTGCTGAAGGAAGCTGGACGGACCAACCAAAGACGCAAAAGACGGAGACAAGATTCAACCGGTGGCTGAGAAGGTTCATCTACTTCATATGATTTGGGCGCGACTTATGTTACTCCGATTCGTTTGTCATGCGTTTTGAGGCGGTTTGTTATTTTGGTCAGAGATTTTGATCGGTATTGCTTTTCTTTGATTTGTTCAGAACTCGGTTTGAATTGTGAAGTTCTATCGTTTAGCAATTTGGTTATATCTCAGCCTTTCTTTTGGATCGTCAGTAATGAGTCATGAGGAACCGTTTTGTGCAAGTTGGTGGCATTCTTTCATTATGATATGGTAAGTTGCTTGATGTGGTTTATGCTCTGTGTATATGAATCTGGTCTGTTTTGGTATGTTATTTGATATCTGTATGTGATATGTTTTGTTGTGATATTGGTTATGTGGTTTGTCATGAACCGAGGCAAAATATGATGACAATAAGAACTTGTTATGTGATGCAAGTATTATGATGCCTGATCAACGTGATAATACCGAGATCATATAATCTGAACTTATTGAAATCGTACGACGTCTTGAGAAATGCCTGGGGTAGGTACGTGAATGGAATATGACCTATATCCGTTATTTGGCACTCCTCATGTTCGTTTAGAATTCTGTACCTCTTTGCGAGTTTCGCATCGACATCTGTTATGTATAAGTTTGGTACGATTTGGAAACTGAAATCAGTATGATCTGCGTGGGACTATGGATTGCTACGTCTGCCTTAAACTCGTACGTCTCCGTGTACCTGCGACTTCAATTTTCGAGGACGAAAATTTTGTTTAGAGGGGAAGAGTTGTAAAACCCTAAAAATCTAAAACGCGTAAAAAGACTAATTTGCCCTCTAAATTTAAAACTTATAAAATACGTAAATGCTCATTAAATGTAAATGTGACCTAACTTATAAAATGTTGTCAAACCAAGTCTGCGAGAATGGTTTACGTTTAAGTTTTAGAAAATTTTCATCACACGTCTTCCTTTAGTTTTTCATGAAACAAGATACATTGTAACTAAACTAGGAGCCCATTTAACTTATAAATAAAATTTGGACTTGGGCTTGGCCCTTGTTTTTCCTTGGCTCGTCAAAAGCAAGACTCATACAAGCCCTCCCCATTTTTCTGTACGCTTCATATCATGACTTCACAATTCAAAACCCTAGTTCCATTTTTCATCCAAAAGTTACGGCAAAAAGAAAAAAATAAAACCCTCCCTCCACCTCCATTATTTTGTCGCCAAGAAGAAGTGTCCAAGAAGGTGTGTACGCATGGTATAGGGGCTGAGGTTCTCGTGTTTGTTTCAAGCCTTGATTGGTTTTGATCGTAGGGTTATTGCTGCTGCAGTCGTGATACTATAGGGCTCAAGAAGGGTTGTCTCGCTTGGTTTGATCATCGTTTTCCTCTTCTTTTCACACGCTACAAGGTATCACAATAGTGCTCTCGTCATCCTCCTTTGTTTTCTGTTTTTGGTCATGGGTATCATACACCCTACGCATGTTTTTTCTATTCATATAACTTGTTACTCAAGATGTTAAAAGGGGCTTAGACTAATCTGATATACGTACTACATAAATTCATGAAATCACACCATAGTTATGTCAATAAGAGTACATCATATCTGGTCATTTAAATCAGGTTGTGTAGCTACACGGGTCATGGGTGCGTTTGGGTAGGTAAAACATGTGCTTATATTGGTTTTAATAAACCCTAAAACTGGACAGCATCATATGTCGAATTTGTGTGTGTTATAGATCCAATTTTATAAGTCCAATAATCTGGGTTTTTGTGGGAAAAGTTTATTTCATGTCTTAGTTAAGTTTTCCAAGTGGTTTGGTCGAATTTGGAGTTGTCTAAGTCGTATTTTTGAATTTTACAAGATCAAGTGTCAAAGCTGAGAAAACGGGTCTGAAATTTAGTTGGATTGTTTGATTTTTCATTTTCAAACCATAAGTTAGTAGGAGCTCTCCTTTTACAGGAGTGACATTTAGGATATAAATGAATTTCTGGGAGTTTTGGGAATTTTTCCAAGGTGTCTAAACATGTCTAATAATTGTAAACTTTTAAGGTGTATTTTCTGATCACTTTCTGGACAGGTCTTGACTTGTGATTTTCCATAGGCCATTTGACCTGGAAATAAAATCCCCCAATTTTTGGAGAGTCTTTTAACTCATATGGGAACCCCTGGGAATTTCCTTGATTTTATTTGAGCTAAGTAAGTATTTTATAAAAATCGCTAAATTCTGGTCCAGATATGAAGTTAAGAAAATAAAAGATAAAAAGATTATATCAATAAGTAAAACACTTATACATGCATAAGAAGCTTATAAAAGGAGTATATAAGTAATATATGATATCAATTCGTGTAGATTCGTTGACGAAGATACGACGTTGCTTTCCGGTGTTACTTTTCCGTTGTTTTCATTACGTTGCTAAGGTACAGATATTCTGACCTTTTCAGTAAAGGTTTCTTATGACGTTTTCTTTCGTTAGCTTTTCTATTTCAATTATTAGGGTTTCCTATGCCATTGCTATGAACCCTTTCTGATTGTTTGATCTGTTGCTTGTTTGAAACACCTGTTTTATTGAATCATGCAATATCTGACTTGAACGTTATGTTAGAAAGACTTTGATACGCACATTTGTTGAACCTTGCTATATTTGACTATGAATTTCTGAATTGTGAACATTTGGTTATGAAAGTATGATATATGACTACGACATTAACTTTTGACTTCTGAACCTTTGAACATGAACCTTATGATATGAATTATCTGATATGTTATCTGTTGAACTTTGTGTTTGATTATGATCTGAGTCATTTATGACAATCTGTTTGACCTAAGTTAGTTTGACACTCGAGCCAATATTCTCACTAGTCATGGGGGTTCCATGTCCGTGTCAGTGATGCACCTCTGACATGACTCTAGGGCAGTAGAGTGATGTTCTGCCACGTCCGTTTCCGTTATCTGTTTATTGATAGTATGGCCACTATCCGTCTGTTGGGGTGTATGGATGCATCCTAGATCTGATCTGTTATCTGATATGTTTCTGGTGAATGATGTCGTGTGCAATACGCGTCTTCACAAAATTCTGGGAGCTAGCTACTCCAATTAGTTTATGAGGTTACCTTCTGAATAAGAAAGATATTTCTGATATGATATGTTCTGGGCTCGTGGTAGTTAACTAAATCTTTATCTGTTATTTCTGTATTAAGTATTCTGATTTTGATTCGGTATGTTCAAGTGTTTATAATTATGTGCTAGGCTTATTATATGTTATTATATGTGGTTATGCTTTTGTATGTTTAAGTGACTACCGTCTACTATGCTAGGATATGATTAATATGTTTTCAATATGATTCGCAGGCTGTCATCTGATATTATGTTAATTTATCGTTATGTGAATTAGTTGATCTGTGAGATGAATGTGCTAGTGTGAAAGTGAGTATCCTAGAAGTTTATTAAGTATGATTGTTCAGTTAATCTGGTGAACTTTGCCTATCCGTTAGTGTATCTATCTGCTTATGTTTGATCTGCCATGTTTAGACTCTGTTTATATTAAGTTTTGGTTTGGAAAATGGTTTAATTATGATATCTGTTTTGATAAATTGCTAATTGCTATGCTATGTCTTTTGCTTATTTAGTTATAGTTTTCCTACTATGTTTTCTATTTGCATGTGTGACTGCCGTGATTTGACTACTATTTCCGCTGCTACAATATTGGATTAAGTGTGTTAAATGTAGATTAATTGACTTGTATGAATGCCATGTTTACTTTCTAGAAATTGTTTCCATTAGCCTTTTGACATTTCGTTTGGCTCATATGTACTCGAATTTCCTGCTTTAGTTAATGTTTGGTTGTCTTGATGCGTTTGCGTTGGTGTCATCAATATGATATGTGTTTGTTCTTAATTGCTATTTCTTCTTCCGGATTTCTGTATGATTGTGTTTCCGCAAAATCCTCAATGATTCATTGATCTCATTCCGTTGTGACTTCGTTATTCGTTTCTTTGTTTCATTTTGCATTTCAGACTTTATTTAGTTTTCGTTTCTGTTATATCTGTTCACTGGGCTTTGTAAGCTCAGCCGCATTTCTTTTCTGCGGCAGGTTTTAGGTTTGAAGATGGGCTTCGATGGGCTGAGAGTTAGAGTATCTTAGTGGACCAACCCTAGTACCATAGTACTTATGGACTTACTTTGAAGAGTTTTGTTTTGAGATTTCATTCATTTTGGATATTGTATTTTCCTCGTCAGACAATTGTTTATATGATTTGAAACTTCATTTTTAAGGTTTCCGTTTGTAAATATTTTATTTGTATGTTCTGATATGACACCAGAATGTGACACTTCTACCCTTGTCGGGTTGGGGTGTTACAATTATGGTATCAGAGCAAAGGTTTCGTCTTGTTGACCTTAGGATTGACCTGTGAGGACTGGGTAGACATTAGGCTTCCGTCTGTTCTGATCTTCTCCGATTCGTTTGATTGTCGTTCAGATTTAACTTTGATATTCGTTTGTCTTCACTGATTTGGCCTTCCTCTTTTCGCATCGAATTTTGTTATTTTGTCTTTGCACATCCTTTTGTCAATCGTTAGATGGAGACTACCGTGGAGCCGAAGAAGATGGTGCTGACCCTGCGTTGCTGCAACAGTCCCTGGGCTGGAGAGGTTCGTGAAGCAGAAGCCACACCCGACTGTCGTGCTGCTGGAGGCATCAGGATGCTGCTGAAGGAAGCTGGACGGACCAACCAAAGACGCAAAAGACGGAGACAAGATTCAACCGGTGGCTGAGAAGGTTCATCTACTTCATATGATTTGGGCGCGACTTATTTTGCCCCGATTCGTTTGTCATGCGTTTTGGGGCGGTTTGTTATTTTGGTCAGAGATTTTGATCGGTATTGCTTTTCTTTGATTTTTTCAGAACTCGGTTTGAATTGTGAAGTTCTATCGTTTAGCAATTTGGTTATATCTCAGCCTTTCTTTTGGATCGTCAGTAATGAGTCATGAGGAACCGTTTTGTGCAAGTTAGTGGCATTCTTTCATTATGATATGGTAAGTTGCTTGATGTGGTTTATGCTCTGTGTATATGAATCTGGTCTGTTTTGGTATGTTACTTGATATCTGTATGTGATATGTTTTGTTGTGATATTGGTTATGTGGTTTGTCATGAACCGAGGCAAAATATGATGACAATAAGAACTTGTTATGTGATGCAAGTATTATGATGCCTGATCAACGTGATAATACCGAGATCATATAATATGAACTTATTGAAATCGTACGACGTCTTGGGAAATGCCTGGGGTAGGTACGTGAATGGAATATGACCTATATCCGTTATTTGGCACTCCTCATGTTCGTTTAGAATTCTGTACCTCTTTGCGAGTTTCGCATCGACATCTGTTATGTATAAGTTTGGTACGTTTTGGAACCGAAATCATTATGATCTGTGTGAGACTATGGATTGCTACGTCTGCCTTAAACTCGTACGTCTCTGTGTACCCTGCGACTTCAATTTTCGAGGACGAAAATTTTCTTTTAAGAGGGGAAGAGTTGTAAAACCCTAAAATCTAAAACGCGTAAAAGACTAATTTGCCCTCTAAATTTAAAACTTATAAAATACGTAAATGCTCATTAAATGTAAATGTGACCTAACTTATAAAATGTTGTCAAACCAAGTATGCGAGAAAGATTTACGTGTAAGTTTTAGAAAATTTTCATCACACGTCTTCCTTTAGTTTTTCATGAAACAAGATACATTGTAACTAAACTAGGAGCCCATTTAACTTATAAATAAAATTTGGACTTGGGCTTGGCCCTTGTTTTTCCTTGGCTCGTCAAAAGCAAGACTCATACAAGTCCTCCCATTTTTCTCAGACGCTTCATATCATGACTTCACAATTCAAAACCCTAGTTCCATTTTTCATCCAAAGTTACGCAAAAAGAAAAAATAAAACCCTCCCTCCACCTCCATTATTTTGTCGCCAAGAAGAAGTGTCCAAGAAGGTGTGTACGCATGGTATACGGGTTGAGGTTCTCGTGTTTGTTTCAAGCCTTGATTGGTTTTGATCGTAGGGTTATTGCTGCTGCAGTCGTGATACTATAGGGCTCAGAAGGTTGTCTCGCTTGGTTTGATCATCGTTTTCCTCTTCTTTTCACACGCTACAAGGTATCACAATAGTGCTCTCGTCATCCTCCTTTGTTTTCTGTTTTTGGTCGTGGGTATCATACACCCTATGCATGTTTTTTTCTATTCATATAACTTGTTACTCAAGATGTTAAAAGGGGCTTAGACTAATCTAATATACGTACTATATAAATTCATGAAATCACACCATAGTTATGTCAATAAGAGTACATCATATCTGGTCATTTAAATCAGGTTGTGTAGCTACACGGGTCATGGGTGCGTTTGGGTAGGTAAAACATGTGCTTATATTGGTTTTAATAAACCCTAAAACTGGACAGCATCATATGTCGAATTTGTGTGTGTTATAGATCCAATTTTATAAGTGCAATAATCTGGGTTTTTGTGGGAAAAGTTTATTTAAGTTTTCCAAGTGGTTTGGTCGAATTTGGAGTTGTCTAAGTCGTATTTTTGAATTTTACAAGATCAAGTGTCAAAGCTGAGAAAACGGGTCTGAAATTTGGTTGGATTGTTTGATTTTTCATTTTCAAACCATAAGTTAGTATGAGCTCTCCTTTTACAGGAGTGACATTTAGGATATAAATGAATTTCTGGGAGTTTTGGGAATTTTTCCAAGGTGTCTAAACATGTCTAATAATTGTAAACTTTTAAGGTGTATTTTCTGATCACTTTCTGGACAGGTCTTGACTTGTGATTTTCCATAGGCCATTTGACCTGGAAATAAAATCCCCCAATTTTTGGAGAGTCTTTTGACTCATATGGGAACCCCTGGGAATTTCCTTGATTTTATTTGAGCTAAGTAAGTAGTTTATAAAAATCGCTAAATTCTGGTCCAGATATGAAGTTAAGAAAATAAAAGATAAAAAGATTATATCAATAAGTAAAACACTTATACATGCATAAGAAGCTTATAAAAGGAGTATATAAGTAATATATGATATCAATTCGTGTAGATTCGTTGACGAAGATACGACGTTGCTTTCCGGTGTTACTTTTTCGTTGTTTTCATTACGTAGCTAAGGTACATATATTTTGACCTTTTCAGTAAAGGTTTCTTATGACGTTTTCTTTCGTTAGCTTTTCTATTTCAATTATTAGGGTTTTCTATGCCATTGCTATGAACCCTTTCTGATTGTTTGATCTATTGCTTGTTTGAAACACCTGTGTTATTGAATCATGCAATATCTGACTTGAACGTTATGTGAGAAAGACTTTGATACGCACATTTGTTGAACCTTGCTATATTTGACTATGAATTTCTGAATTGTGAACATTTGGTTATGAAAGTATGATATATGACTACGACATTAACTTTTGACTTCTGAACCTTTGAACATGAACCTTATGATATGAATTATCTGATATGTTATCTGTTGAACTTTGTGTTTGATTATGATCTGTGTCAATTATGACAATCTGTTTGACCTAAGTTAGTTTGACACCCGAGCCAATATTCTCACTAGTCATGGGGGTTCCATGTCCGTGTCAGTGATGCACCTCTGACATGACTCTAGGGCAGTAGAGTGATGTTCTGCCACGTCCCTTTCCGTTATCTGTTTATTGATAGTATGGCCACTATCTGTCTGTTGGGGCGTATGGATGCATCCTAGATCTGATCTGTTATCTGATATGTTTCTGGTGAATGATGTCGTGTGCAATACGCGTCTTCACAAAATTCTGGGAGCTAGCTACTCCAATTAGTTTATGAGGTTACCTTCTGAATAAGAAAGATATTTCTGATATGATATGTTCTGGGCTCGTGGTAGTTAACTAAATCTTTATCTGTTATTTCTGTATTAAGTATTCTGATTTTGATTCGGTATGTTCAAGTGTTTATAATTATGTGCTAGGCTTATTATATGTTATTATATGTGGTTATGCTTTTGTATGTTTAAGTGACTACCGTCTACTATGCTAGGATATGATTAATATGTTTTCAATATGATTCGCAGGCTGTCATCTGATATTATGTTAATTTATCGTTATGTGAATTAGTTGATCTGTGAGATGAATGTGCTAGTGTGAAAGTGAGTATCCTAGAAGTTTATTAAGTATGATTGTTCAGTTAATCTGGTGAACTTTGTCTATCCGTTAGTGTATCTATCTGCTTATGTTTGATCTGCCATGTTTAGACTCTGTTTATATTAAGTTTTGGTTTGGAAAATGGTTTAATTATGATATCTGTTTTGATAATTTGCTAATTGCTATGCTATGTCTTTTGCTTATTTAGTTATAGTTTTCCTACTATGTTTTCTATTTGCATGTGTGACTGCCATGATTTGACTACTATTTCCGCTGCTACAATATTGGATTAAGTGTGTTAAATGTAGATTAATTGACTTGTATGAATGCCATGTTTACTTTCTAGAAATTGTTTCCTTTAGCCTTTTGACATTTCGTTTGGCTCATATGTACTCGAATTTCCTGCTTTAGTTAATGTTTGGTTGTCTTGATGCGTTTGCGTTGGTGCCATCAATATGATATGTGTTTGTTCTTGATTGCTATTTGTTCTTCCGGATTTTTGTATGATTGTGTTTCCGCAAAATCCTCAATGATTCATTGATCTCATTCCGTTGTGACTTCGTTATTCGTTTCTTTGTTTCATTTTGCATTTCAGACTTTATTTAGTTTTCGTTTCTGTTATATCTGTTCACTGGGCTTTGTAAGCTCAGCCGCATTTCTTTTCCTGCGGCAGGTTTTAGGTTTGAAGATGGGATTCGATGGGCTGAGAGTTAGAGTA
>OU343223.1:96717055-96764329 GCA_910596185.1 Chrysanthemum makinoi | reverse complement strand
AAATAGAAAAATGCAGTAGGCGGGCTGATTTTAGTAAAGGACATGAACATGTAGATGACTAACCAGTTAATCGCAGTTTACAAAATACAAAATCTAACTAGTAAATTTGCCAGCATAAACCATATACTAAGAACAAAAACACTGGAAACTTTGCAGAAGACAAACCTGTAAATGATAGTGTGCACTGTGCATATATCAAAGGGACGCATCCGAGCAACAACACTATAACAGCAACGACAATGGTTAAAACTTAAAAGTAGAGGCACCACTAGCAACAAGACATTCAGCAAAAAAACAGCCATAAGAATTGCTAAAGTAGAACTTCTAGTGAATTGTTGTGGGCAAGAACACTCGACACTCGTAAATCCCTTTCCAATTAATTAAATTGTGTAGAAGACAAACCTGTAAATCACGGTGTTCACATAGCAAAAGGACACATCAGAGTAACAACATCAATGGCAATAAATCAAAGCAGAGACAACATTATTCCAATTAATTAAATCGTCAATGAGTTGATAACAGCAAAAGTTTCGGTAAACTTGTTTTTATTGTTGTTTGCATACACAGATCATCAAAATAAATCAATAAACGCTGTCAAGCCAAACATCCAGAACTACTCGACACTCGTACATTACTAAGTAGTACTTTGTATTCCTTAATCTGACTATCAGAGTGAGATTAACACATAGTACATACTAACTTCATGTGTATAAAAATCATGATAAATTCAAATTAACTATCAACATCTTATGTAATAAAATATATATTCAGTCAAACATAAGTATAGTTTAAACTCTACTACACAATTAATCACACTAGAAGATAATAGCTAAATTCAGATTCATTTCATTGATAAAGTTTCAGTTACACAATACATCATCCATAAAACCATACAAAGAACATCATGACAACAAAGATCTGATACTAATTCACATTCTAAATCACAAACAAAGAACCTCAAAAGAGTGAATAACATATGAATCCCAAAACCATGATTCAAGATCAGAGAATCTTTGTTAAGATCTGTCCAATTCACGTACCCTCTCTTGAAGCCAACACGTATAAGGTGATCATACACCGTTTTTCTTACATGGTGAAACAGATTGTGACAATTCGCGCATGGACACAAAATCTCTCCATGTTGACTCGATTTCTCACAAGCAAAATTCAGAAAATATTCCACACCATTAACTTATTCTGGACTAGCTCTCGGTGCAAGATACATCCAAGATTTGTCCATAATGATGTCAAAAGTAGAAAACATGAAGTAATATTCAACTCTTACATGCCTAAAAACAACAATGTAACTCTATTAGCTACTTTAAAAATCTTTTTGATTGTGTATACAACATTATCATCAAACAAACACACAAAATTTTAAACACAAGTAGCGGTATTCTTATTGAGGGCAAAAAAGTTAAGTCTCTACTACATTACGTTAAATTACAAGCATCAACCTAAGTTATAACTTCAACTCAACTATAATCGGTCAATATCTATACAAATTAATTTATCTATTAAAATTCCATCATTCCTCAAAATATTTTATCAAGCATAAATTTAGAGTGCTTCAATCTTCATGCCTATGTTAATGGATTTTCACATACGAGACAACACAAGCTCGTTAAATTATCTAGGCTTTAGCTTATGCGTTTCAACTAGAAACAACCTACTAGCAACAGTACAAGTCGAGCTAACTATACAATCGTATCAACTCGAAACAACCTTTAAACTAGTTAAGCTATATCATAGTAACCAACAACAACAACAATAAAATCACTTCAACAAAATTTTACAATGCCTCATCAAAACTAATACTCTTTCGCAAACCATACAACACTAGCTTGCTAATAGCACTCGTTCCTAAGACGAAGTCTCTCCTATACATTTCAACTAAGCAGCAAATTTATTAACAAAACAGCAAACATCAGCTTATTAACAAATCAACAAATATCAAAACGCTTATTAACAAAACAGCATATCAATAATCAGCTATCAGATTATTAGCAAAACAGCTTATTAACAAATCACAATAATCAGCTATCAGATTATTAGCAAAACAGCTTATTAACAAATCACAATAATCAGCTATCAGATTACTAGCAAAACAGCTTATTAACAAATCACAATAATCAGCTATCAGATTATTAGCAAAACAGCTTATTAACAAATCACAATAATCAGCTATCAGATTATTAGCAAAACAACAAACTTACACTAGCAAAGATATCAAAACAGCAAAGATAGCCTATCAAAACACTTCCGGTGGTGGTTGCCGGTGATTGATACCGTGGTGATTGCCGGTGATTGATGCCGGATAACGATGGTGATAACGACGGATACCGTGGTGGATACAGTGGTGATTGATGGTGATAACGACGGATATTAACGGTTTGGGGATTGTGATAACGACGGATAACGATTCCGGTGGTGGTGATAACAATTCCGGTGGGTTTTGGTTTTGGTGTGTGGGATAACACATACAAACGGTGGGTTTTGGTGTGTGTGAACGGACAACACTTTTCTAGATCCGCTTTTCTATTTTTTGACAAATACAATTTTTTTATTTTGGTTTTATTATTTAGTAATTTTAGTAGGTAAAAGTTTTATTTGGTTATTTTTATAAGTAGGGGTAAAAGTATTATTTGGTTACTTTTATAAATTTTAGTGGGCGAAAGTTTTAGTGAGCAAATGTCACAAATTTTGTAGTGATAGTATGAAAATCGACAAAAAGAAGATCTTTATACCAAGCCAAAAAATGCTTGGAAGCTGTAATTCTACTCCTAAACAAAAATGTTTAAGAAGGTATATATAGTGGTTTGAACCATGCAAGATGTAAAAAACTGTCCGAAACGCTAGAAGGAGGGCTTTAACCTCCGACCTTGTGGTTAACAGCCACACGCTCTAACCAACTGAGCTATTCCAGCTTTTTGTCAGAATTTCAAGACTTGCTGATTATATATAAATACTAAACAAGAAACCGTTTACGCAACAACAACAATTTTATTAGTTAAAAGGCCAGACTTTATTCACAAACATTAATACATCATATCATGTCTGACCTTGTTAATTTATTCTCGTACACACATAAAGCTAGGGAAAACACATGTAAACTCATCATGTCTTTCGCATTCTAAGACAATTGGTAGCTGATCCTTTGAGGGGACAACAAGATACTCTCGGTCTCCCTGTTCGTCTTCAAGTTGTGAGCTTGGCTAGGCGACACATCATACGCGTTTGTGATCACTTCAATTGGCATAGCTCTGAACACTGATGTGTACCCTGCGACTGGGCTCTTCATTGGAGACTTGTTGGTCTTGAACGCTACCCACTCGAACCCATTTTGACCAGCTCTAGCTGTTGTGGCGAAGAACTGTGGCACTACAAAAATGTCACCTTGTTTCACCTGCTCGTCCATCACGGCTTGACCATTGTTCGACACAACCTGGACCTGTGCCTCGCCACTGAGTACGTATACCATGGTGTGGCTGTTTATAGACCAGTGTGGCGAGATCAGCGCATTCTGTATAAATGACAAAGTATATATATATCATGTTAAAAATGATATTTGTTAAGAAAAGAATATGCATTTATTACAAATATTGAAAAATAAAAAAAATTATTTGTGGACAACTCAAGAGGAACGGATGGATCAGTATTAGTTACCTGTTGAAGGTGTCCTTTTTCGGCACTGAGGTCCAAGTAAGAAAGAATGGGCAGTTTGTGTTCATTAACCGTGTTTAGTTTTCCAGCTTGTCGAGAAAAGATATCGGCGTCTCTCTGGCTATCCAAGCTGTACAAGATTCTAGCACTACACATATTTTCTTCCAGGCCATTAGACGATCCTTCTTTGCCTTGTTTTCGTGGTTGTTGCTGTTTTTCTTCTTCAGGGGTGACAAACTGCATCGGTTCCTTGACTTTAATAATGATCCCATTTTCACTAGACTCTTGCATGAGCCTCACGATCCGTGGCTCGATGTTGAACGCCTCTGCTAGTAATTCAGTGTTGAAGCCCGCAAAGATGTTGTCAAAGTTGAATCTACTTTCATCCAAAGGCCTTTCTTGGTGGCCTAGAACGTGTTGGTTAGAAAACCCTCCTGCGAGCAAAAATGACTACCAAAAAACGAAAAGCACTTGTGTTAATTAGCTGTTTAAGAAATACTAGATTATTAAACACATTTATAAACATACGACAGGTTGCATGTCGAGTTGGTTGGCGGGGCTGTTAATGTCATTGAGAACAATAGCAACAACTTGTTGGTTCTTGTCGTTGTACGCCCAGTGGACAGCGCCAGCAGGAATGGCGATTATGTCACCTCTTACAAAACGGTGTACTTTCTGGTGAGAGTCTCTTGTTTCTTGCTGCTCCTGTTGTTGTAATCCGGTATCGAATGTCTCTCGACATCCCGGGAAGTCTACTCCTATTATCCCTTCACCTGAAAACCCCATCACTCAGATGTTGTTACTTAGACCGTCTAACAATCGAATATTGTAGACAAGGTATTAAATTGGGAAGAGTTTTGGTCCCACGCGCAATTACTAATTCCCAAGAAGTAAAGGCCGGGGCTAAACATGCATGCATGCATGGACATGCAAACAGTTCGTAATTAAATTTGGAGGACCGAGAGTCATTTGTCAAAGATATATAATGGATGGGCAGATGATCTTGCATGTATATGATTTAAATCTAGAGCACATTGGCAGTCTCGGTTGATCTCAACATTAAGGCAAAAGCTCGGTTCAATGTGATTGTTTAAACTAACACCAATTAGGTCTTAATTATAAAGATCTCGGAATAGAATTTGTTTGATTTAATTTAAAACATATTAAGCGTCTCCATTTGTCGTTGGACGATCGGAGGGGGGCCTTGAGAGAGGCGCTTTCCGCGGACTGTGAATTGTTTGTTTCGGTTGGGGAGGCTTTAAAGGTCTCGGATCGTGGTTGTGTGGTGGTGTATGCGTCTACATGCTCTCGGTCGGGCATGCCATCATGAGGATCGTTGGCTCTTCAAGTGGGTTACGGGAGATGTTGAGGAGTTTATAGTGGGGATCGCTAGGCCACGTGTTGGGAGGGAAGTGGTTCCTTTGGGAGGGGTGGTGGTGGATGAAGTTCTCCTTGATCGTGTGTTCTCCCTACCTATCACGACTATTAAGAGCATCCCTCATAGTTGTCGTATGGCTTTTTCTCATGCTTTAGTTGCTGCTCTGGGTAAAGTGGCGGCTATGCCAACATCTATTGAGGCGTGGGTAAAACTTTTGTTGTTACCGCGTTGCACGTTCGCGTGTTTTCTGGCCTTCTAACCGTCAGGAGCGCAAGTCTGGTAATAGGAAGTCTTTGCAATGCCTTAGTATTCAACGGTCGTTGGCTGCTTGGGGTGGGGATGGTTTTGTTGGTTTTTGCCCCGTGAACTTTCTGACAGATCCGCTTGAAGGGAGGTCTACTTTACGGCCAGCTGATATACTTGTGTTTGGATGGGCCGGGGGGAAACATGCTTGTGTGGATCTTACCGGAGTGTCCCGTCTTGTTGGGCTAAGGGACAATGGGTTTGTTGCGGGACAAGCGGCGTTGAAAGCGAAATCGAGCAAAGTTGCTAAACACGGTTAGAAGCTTGTTTAGAGAATCAACACGTAGTTAGCCCTTTTGCTTTTGATACATTTGGGTTCCTAGCTTCGCCATGTGGAGTTTTGACTAGGGTTCAACGGGTTGTGCAAAGTAATTTTGCGATCCCTAAGTCACAAAATTTCATTTTTAGTAGAATTGGTTTTGCTATTCAAAAGGGGTTGCGGCACAGCTTGTTGCCTTATTTCCGCCATCTTATTGTAATCCGTTATTACAAGTAATAATAGAAATTCTCAAACCAAAAAAAAAAAAAAAAAAAAAAAAAAATTAAAACCTTCTCGTAAAGAAACCCTAGGTGAATAGATTAGAATTCTATCCCCTTATGGATATCTCACCTAAGAGTAGGAATTCATGTCCGATTTGATTGATTGGATTACCAATCCTAAAGTTGATTGGCTAAGAGCACAAGGTGTCATAACAAGGCATAACTTCGTCGTTGCGCCACCTCAGCGCCACATCAGCATCCCATTTTCCCACAACTAACCACAACAAACCCCCTCATCACTCATAACAAACCTCAACCTCTTCATTTGGGCCCCACCACTACCACTTTATTTTTTTTATTCAATTTTCATTTCCAAATAAACTAAATAAATTCATTTCATTCAAATTAAAAATATAATACATAAAAAAACAACACTTACTAATAAAAATGATACGAAAAAAAAAACGACACGGGTAAAAAAAATACAACACACGGGTCAGGATTGGTACTCGGATTTGATGATATTTCTTGACTAGACGTTCCTGCCTCTTGCGGATGATTTCTGCTTTCACCGGGTCAGGATTGGTACTCGGATCTATCATGAGAAAATCCATCTCGATCTTCTCTTGCCACGTTTTTTCCTTCTCCCGCCTCGCCTCGTAACAAGCCCTTTGAGCATCGGCTTTTTGAGCATATATTTCGGATATATGTCCCGAAAAACTACTCGTTTGACTTCCCCCGGAGCTTGCAGCGCTTGACGTTGAAGTCGACTTCTGCTTTCTTCCCATTGGCTCGTTTGCATCCATCTCTTTCAGGCCGAGGTCGTTTGTCCGGCCCGAATATATCCTCGAGACATGTAATGTCAATAGGATCTTCGGCATCCCACTTGGGATAATTTTCAAAACAAACCCAACATTTTTCATACAAAACTCCCTCCCACCAAAACGATGCATAAAGTTAACTTTGGCATTCTCGACATGATCTTGATCATTTTCACCACTTCGACGCTGAAGATGTTTGTAAACAGCGTTGAACTTCTGGCAATCACCGTTAATCCTTGACCATTTACCCGTTATCATATTCTTGCCACGCTGGTTATCGGTTGTCTTAGAATTGAACATGTCGAGAATGTCGTTCCAAAAGTACTCCTCCGGACGGTCATTGCCCATATCTCTATCTTGGGAAATTTCTATCCAACACTGCGCAAAAGTAACATTTCTTCAGACTTGGTCCACTTCCTCCTGTCCACTTGTGCTATGACTTCAACATCTTCGTCATCGTCCTTGTCCAAATCTACAGCAGTTTTTTTTGCCTTCGACTTTTTGCCCCTGCCTTTTGCCGGTTCACGTGCTTTTGGAACTTTGAATTGTGAACCGGACGGTTGTGATTCCATTTGGGGCAACTGTGGAGGCTGTGACGGGCTAAAAAACTTTGGAGGTTGTGACGGGTTTAAAAACTGAGGTGATTGAAATCGGGAGGGGTAAGCTGCGAATCCTTGTTGAAACTGATACTGTTGGTTAATCATTATTTCTTGTGGAGACGGGTTGGAATTGGTCGAAGAAGGGGTAGACGGGTTTGAAGAACCCCCATATTGTTGTGCGTTTGAGTTAAGTAGATTTGTGAAGTATCCTCCGTCATGTGGGTTTTGAGACATTGTGTAAAATGATATTGTTGGTTAAGAAAGATTTGTTATGTATTTTGGGTTTGAAGATGTGTAAAATGATGAAGATGATGATAGTTTATATAGGAGTGGTGGGTTTTTAAAAAAACAAAAAAAGTTAATGTTTTAAAAAAAAAAATTAACGTTATAAATTAAGTTTACGTTATAACGTAAACTTCTGATTTTGTGTCAGTAGATAAGCTCGTCGTCCCCACGATTTGGTAGTCCACGGCGAGCCACAACGAGGCACCCCGGTGTGGCGGCGAGCCACGGCGGGGCTCCACGTCACCCACGGCGAGCCACAACCATCTCCACACCGGGTGCTCTAAGTATCATGTACGTACTTATTTTTATTATTTATTTTTATTTATTTATTTTTATTTTTTTTTGCTAGCTAGGATAATACAAACTGCTGCTCAAAAGCAATTTAGGCTACAATTGCTTAGTTTGTACATCAATATTAGAGTTTTTGGAGACTTTAATTCCTCCATCATGATCTTTCATGTTGACTCGAGTGTCTAAAGGTACTATATAATATACCGTTTAGTCTTTGGTCCAGATTATACAGTTCGTTAGTTACGATCTGATATGTTTTAGTAATTTTACACTAATTTGTTAAGTAATATGTCAGTATGTAGAGTACTATATATGGTATATTTTAAGGTTAATGTCATTAGATTAACTTAACCCTTTTCTTTAAGAAAACGTGATCACATATCAATATGCATGTTGCAATTTTATATCATTTCAAACAATAGAACATGCATGCATGTACCTTCTTCAATGAAGATTAGACGAGGGAACGGATGATAGTTAGGAAGTGTGAGTGAATTAGGTTTAATCGTTATCTTCGAAGGAGCAACACCAACACACTTCAACTGGTCATCATTTACATCCCATGTGTCAATCGAACCACCATCAAAGTCAAACCGTAGAGCCGGTTTTGTGGCAGTGAGTCTTTGAAGGTTACAAAGCTCCCGTCCACCACCAAGGCGGGGTGAGCGTGTGGTAGCGATGACGGTGGTGCTAAGGAGACAAAAAAAGAACCATAAAAGGACCTTTTCCGCAAACATGGTTTGCTGGCGGATGGTGGTTTGAATATATGATTGATGAGATATGGTTAATGTGGTGGTGCAAGGGGTAGGGATTTATATGGCGATGGAGTGATGGTGAATCTACGTACGTGGCTGTGCATGGTATGATGTGTATACACACTAGGCAAAAGTGGTCTGAAATTTGTGTATTTTCATAAAGTTCCAACATGACACTTTTTCACTGCTATATATCATTTTTCATTCGAATAATCATGGCTTATAATACACTTAACACGGATATAGTGGTTATAAAGCGCATATTTTGGATTAAGATGCTCGAACATAGAAAGTTTTTAAAATACCCATAGTTTGTATCCACTTCCACTCTCTCTTTATGAACATGCATACTTTCTTACTCATAACAAAAATTGTCGCATAACGATCAAATTTTAAAAGCTATAACTTGTATCATATCGAGATACACAATTGCTCTTTCATTTAAGCTACATTTGTTTCCATATTTTATTCGCTAAATATAAAGCATCGGTTTTTGCGTATGCGTATAATATTTGCGATATATGTCAATATGAGTTTGGTTCAATAAATATCAAAGAAAAACTAAAGATCAAATAAACCATTCTCAACTACTTATTTTTTCATCAAAACAATAAAATAAACTTTCACCTTCATTTTTAAAAACTAAATATCTCACAAACTATTAATCGTTAGACGAAACTAATCATACCATCACGACAAGCATAAAATTACCGTTAATTTGATATCCCACATCATATACTTTCGACGAAATTTTTGTTTTCGACTTTTTTGTGGGTTTAGGGTTTACGGTTAGGGTTTAGGGGTTTGACTTTTTTGGGTTAAGCTTTTTAGGGGTTAAGTGTTTAGGTTTCTTACGGTTTAGCGGATAGGGTTTAGGTTTTTTGGTTTAGCTGTTAGGGTTTTTAGGGTTTAGGGTTTTTAGGGTTTAGGGGTTAGGGTTTTTAGGGTTTAGGGGTTAGGGTTTTTAGGGTTTAGGGGTTGAGTTAACGCAAAAGAGTATTTTTAAAAATTTCATTTATAGTGTAATATATCGAAACCCGCAAAAAACGATAAAAAATAAGTTCGTCGAAAGTATACAATATTGGATCTCTAAAGAAAGATAATTTTATTCTTGTCGCAATGGTATAATTAGTTTTATCTAACTATTAACGGTTTGTGAGATATTTAATTTTTAAATATAAGGGTGAAAGTGAATTTAATTAATTTGATCAAAAATAAATGGTTGAGAATGATCCGTTTGATCTTTAATTTGTATGTGATTTTTATTGATCTCACCCCGTGTCAATATAAGATGAATTTAATTGATTTTAACGAGGGTTGCTCACCTTCAAATTAACATCATAAATGTATCATTAATTGATTGTGAAAGGAAAGATGAAAGAACAAATATGCTAATGGTACTTTAGTGTGTGTGGCGGAAAGAAAAGGAGTTAGGAGTTTTTACTATGTATTCTCTAACGAACAAATAAGTCAATTTAAATCATCCATCCAACTTTCATCTAATGGTTGAGATGAAAGTTGAAATTATTTTTATTAATAAGAGCATATCAATAATTTCAACTATCACTATAAAAAGACAAAAAATTTCAATCCTTCTCATTTAACAATTCACTTTCTCTCTCATCAAAAACCTTAGATCCACTTTCTCTTTCATCAGCGGAAAAATCACCGCCGCCATTCACCGGAAAATCACCGCCGATCGGTTGCTCCATCTTCTACATGTTTCTCCGTCGTTGAAACATTGATTCGTTGTTCCGCCCGTTGATCACACCGTTGATCCGTCAATCCGTCGCCAAATCTGTTGCTCCGCCGCCGATATGCCGTCATGATGTTATAAGTAAGATGTTATCCCGAGAACTATATTAGACCAAATTAATGTGTTTATCTTTGTCGTGATGAGTAGTCGGTAAATAGGATGCATTTGGCTCAGATTCGGTGGGTAGAAATGATGTAAGGTTCTGTAGCACAATGAGTTCTTAGTCGACAATTTTAATAAGAATCTCAAAAATCAATTAATGTTGGTGATGCTCATGGTTGAACAAAGCTGATGATGCTGATGGTTGAACTGATCACATGACAGTGGTGGTGGTTGGTGGCACTTGATGGTTGAACTGGGATGTTGGAATCTATTTATTAAAAAATATATGTAATGTTTTTGTTGTGTAATGGTATTTGTTATATGTAAACATGTTGGTTCTTTGTAAGTAAATGGAATTTGTTATGAGAAAAGTGTAAATCCTTTGAGGTTCTGTTTTTGCTGTGTAATGCTATGAGAAAAGTGTAAATCCCGTAGGATTCATCAAAATAGCCACATGGTATTCATGATCAATCTCATGTGATTCAGCATGAATCCCATGAGATTGGCTAATGAATCACTTGGGATTTATATTGAATCACATGTGATTCATTATTAATCCAATGGGGTTCAGGATAAAATTTAATTCTTTAATTCTTTTGTTTTACATGTGATTCTAAATGAATAACTTGGGATTCATTATGAATCACTTGGGATTCATTAGTTAATCCTATGGGATTCATGTTGAATCACATGGGATTCATAATGAATCCCAAGTGATTCATCTAGAATCACATGTGATTCTGTATAAATCACAAAGGATTTGTCAAAGAATCACATGGGATTCTGTATGAATCATGGGATTCTGTATGAATCAATTTACAACAAAAAAAGTAAAATACTTACAAGAACTTCACATGCTTTTTTTTACAAGAACTTCAATTGATCTCCTCAACTTCAGTATAAGTTAAAAAGTAGTTTGTTGTTAGATGATGAGTGTTGTGTAGAATGTTGTAACATAGTGATTCTCTACTTCCAATTTATGTAGAATCCCATGTGATTCATACAGAATCCCATGTGATTCATATAGAATCCCATGGGATTCTTTGATGAATCACTTGTAATTCATCCCTAATCGCATGTGATTCATACAGATTACCATGTGATCAAACAGGTTGACGGTCTTGTTAACAATTGTTGAAAGTATGAAATTACATTCCATTGATCTCCTCAACTTCAGTATAAGTTAAAAAGTAGTATGTTGTTAGATGATGAGGGTTGTGTAATATGTTGTAATATAGTGATTTTCTACTTCCAGTGTAGATACAATCCCATGTGATTCATACAGAATCTCATGTGATTCATACAGAATCCCATGTGATTTATATAGAATCCCATGAGATTCATAAAGATACTTGACGAGTATCTTTTATGTGATTCATACAAAATCTCATGGGATTCTTTGATGAATCACTTGTAATTCATCCCTAATCTCTTGTGATTCTCTCTAATCCCTTGTGATTCATATAGAATCCCATGTGATCTATAAAGATACTTGACAAGTATCTTTTATGTGATTCATATAGATCCCATGGGATTTCACATGGAATCCCATGGGATTTCATATTGAATCCTATGGGATTCTGTATGAATCACATAAAGATACTTGACCAATACATATCATAAAAAGACGGATGTGACTCAATATGAATCACAAGGGATTCATCTAGAATCACAAGGGATTCATCTAGAATCACATGGGATTCGTCAAAGAATCACATGAGATTCGTCAAAGAATCACATGGCCGGATTCTGTGTGAATCACTTTACATGACGAAAGCAATTGTCTGAGATACTAGCATCTTATTTAGCAAAGACTATATTATAATTTCAACATTTAAATCACTTCAAAATGGTAAGTGTTATTATGCTCGTAAAACACAAGTCATGCAGTTACAAAAAGAAGCAAATACAAAAGAGCTCGCTGGAGAAAAGTGAACAACAATGGCTGATGACAATAATATTGGTGTCATACATCGTAAAATGTTCTACTTCTATGTTATTGCAGACAACTTAAACTGTTAGGTCACAAGGTTTACCACACAAGCTTATAAGAAAGATAGAGAAGCGATTGAACAAGAAATCAAACACACACACACGATAATAGTGAGACGGTTACGCGTAGGAGTATGTGAAAGAAATAGCGAACAACCAACCCTCAATTGAGGGTTATTACATAGTATTTATAGGCAAGGAGCTAGGGAAACACTCCTACTCCTTCCCTTTCTCCTATGGGCTTGGGCCTAAGCTCATGGGCCTTCTACATAAGCTTAAGGCTAATAACAAACATAAAGGCCATAATAAGCTAACTATTACATATGTGTAACTAACACTTGAATAAGGTTTAGGAGTGATTCCAACAATCTCCCCTCAAGTGTTATTACATATGAGTAACAAACACTCAAGTGTTGGTGATGAAAAACGGTGAAGCGTTGATGTAATAGTAGCTTTGGCGTCTTCTGACATTCTTCTTTCTTGCGAGAAGAATTGCCTTGATTTGAACAATCTCCCAAGTGTAGAGAGATAGTTTACTTTGAGCAGTTATGCTTTGACGTCATCTTTAACTTTGTTCTTTGATCATTGTTCTTTGTGATGAAAGTGATAGTATGTTGTTGTCGCATCAAATGCCTCAGGCCCGCTTCTACGGTGTCTCCACGTCATTCTTCAACATGCTCACACGCTCTTTGACGTTGGAAATCAATATTGATGAAGTTCTTTAAGTCTTTAACTTTGTAGATTCTTTGTATTGACGAAGAATCATTCTGACTGTTGTGTTGCTTTTGGATAGAACTTCCATTAGTGATGATGTTGGCGTGAGCATGAGAAGAATCTGCACGATCATTCCGCTCCAGAGCTTCCATAAGAAGAAAACATAAAAACGGTTAGTAATAAGCGGATTCCGGCACTTACAAGTTTGAACTTCGAGTGTTACACATAGTGTGAAAACACAACTCTAATTCTTACAAAGGCCGTTCCTGAATCTGAGTCCCACAAGTGAGATAACACGATGTACCGAAGTACACCTACGATTGAGATGAGTCGCTGAGGTACACCGAAGCATCACTCACCATCGTAGACCGTTTGAGACCACTAAGCGCAATCCACGGGGAGTTGCCGGTTTCAAGCGACCTGTCTGTCGGAGGCGTTTGATGTTGACACCTGGCAGGGGAGTTTCCATTCAATCAATGAGGATCATAAATGTGAACCTCTCATAAATGTTCTCGACAGATTGCTAAGATCTGTGAAGGACTCGATAATGTACCGCTGAAATTCTTATTGTTGAATATCAAGTGATGAAATGTCAAGTGTACCTAAGAGATCTTTTGATGAATCTCGTGGCTCTAGACTCAATAGTGCGTTTTCGTTTTCCTGAGCGGAGACTAGGGAGAGGGTCTCCTTCTTCAATACCAGCAATCTCTAAGAGAAGCCGATAGTTTACGTAGGGTTCCCTGTGAGAATGAAACAAGCTTCTGTTGAGAGAAACTTGAGTGGTTAAGAAGGTTTAGTGCATGCGTCACTGGGTCCATGACGACTTTTAATCTTCAATACCAGCGTCACTAAGTGACAACTAGTAGCATATGAATTGAACCCGGTGTCTGCCCTAAGTTGAATAATCTGGAGGGCTATTTCTTTTCACCCTTTTCTTTGCATTTCTTTTTAATTCTTCAACTCCTTCTTTCTCCGATTCTCATTTTCTCCTTTTTACAATCATACCTAAGGACTTATAAATACTAACTATTTGTGGTGTCCTGGGTAGATCCCTCCGGCTCTGGCGGATCATAGGACAGTTATTCCTAACCTTAGTCACCTTATAACTCCATGACTAACCTATGTTGCCATAAAACCACTGTTGTGAAAAATCTCTCAAAGTGTTTGTGAATGAAAAACATTTTAGTACCCCTGTTGAGATAAGATTTTGCATAAATACTCCCCCTCCACCTGTGCTTAAGAGTTTTAACGGTTAAAATGCACAGTGAGGAAAGAGCGCGCACATTTTTAATTGATCAACTCAAGATAGACATTCCCTCGCGAGACACGGTTACGTGGCATAGTTAAAGAGTTACATTGTCAGCTTTTAGGTGACAACTAGCTCTAATAACTACCTTGAAGGTGTAGACAATCCTCGAAAGTTTGTCAAACCCGTCAGAGTTCATGTCTACCAAGAGTTTCCCGAATGGTACATTCTATTCAGACAAGTCCTTTGCGAGACACGTTTACATCACTAGCGAACTAGCTTGAAATTATTACCCGTCCCGGACAAGTCTTTTCGAGTTACTAACAGTTGAGATCTCGTCAATTCATGGGTTAAGTCTATAGCACAAAGATTCATTTGCATTTACACAACATATTTCTTATCACGTATTTTCTCCCCTCAAAAATGGCATATGTGATGTTATTTTTGAAAAGTTGAGAATAAATATGACCATTTCGAAAGTGTTGGGAAGAATGACCACTGTGAACAATTTTTGAACAAAGTTTTAATTCAAATACTCCCCCTCAACGAGTGATATAAACGGTTGAGGTTTTGAAAATCATAAGGGAAAGTACTTGTTCTTTTGAGCAAAACTTTGAAAAGTGAAAGGTTTGATAGGTTTTACTCAAAAGTAAGAAGCTTCGCTCCTTTTATAAGGATTGTGGCAGGCGTACCACACGGGTCCTTTATTTACATGTACGGGTTGTACACTGTAATGTGTGCACAAGCCATAGACATAATTAGATCATACATCCAAATTTATAATGAAAGAAGCATGTTAAGGGTACCGGTAGTCCAGAGATGCTTGAGGTGTGAGTCGGGCGTTGAAAGCCGATGATGTTTCTCCTTAGGTCGACCACCAACACAGCTTTCCAGTCTTCTGAACTGATCCCTTCTATACAACCGTTCATCAATCATGATGATGATCCTCTTCACGTCCCTTCTCCTTCGATCCACGAGAATTACATCGCATAGGAGACCCGATCTTTTGGTGTATATCCTTCAACCGGTAAGCCAATCCGTCCCTAACCATCTTCAAAGTGTGATCTCCAAACTTATGAAGATCTCTGCGCGCCATCAAGCAATTTCTTTGAAGTTCACTGCGGTAAACGACGCCGAAAGGTTTGCGATGGCGTATATTGTGGAAGCTGGTTGATGTCGGGTAGATCAAGCTGCGGTGGAGTGAGGTTGACAGGTGTCGATAAGATTCAACTGCCATTGGAGATCTTCTACACGTTCTTGGATAACTATGCGTCTGATGAAGATGAGCACTGACTTGATGAATTCACGTTGTACTTCGGTGGAGAATTGTCTCATACGACCTTGTACTTTGGCAAGATACATGTCTTCGATGTCGTTGATAGACAAATTCTCAAAGTCAGCTTCAGAGAATGCATAATCCCTTTCATCTTGTCGTTTGACCACGATATTCTTTAGGAAGGTGTAGTCCCGCCGATGAAAGATCTACGTGTTTGATGGCAACGATACTTTTAGGAATGAATCGCATGTTGAGACTTCGAACCTGCGGCCTTTGTAGTAGATTCTTCGCGTTAGGCCAATGATGAATCCCGTACAGTGCATCTCGGTAGTAGGCTTCCACTTTGTTGGAGAATAAGTGATTGGCACATTCCTCGATAGCTATACAGTTTTGAGTATTCGGCTGCTGGGAATGGAAGTGTCAGAGATGTAGCATATTTCCTTGAACCATCGCCACCATGAAGAAGAAATTCCAGGTCTTTATTGAAGAAATGTCTGAATGGAATCCTTGGTTCATCTGTTGGCCATTGTTGGTAGAGGTTTTGACCAATCGGTGTAGTATGGAGGATTATCCCGTTTGGTGAAGTCGATGTTTATGCTTACGGGTTGAGCCAATCCATGTTGTTAGACATAGCTCGAGCAATGTTTTCAAGGTGATATTCGACCTCGATGGCACTTTTTGAACGTCTTTCCACAGTTGAAAAGCATCATTCTTGATTAAGCCTCAACTCGATTTCGTCATCTTCTTCACATAGAACTTTTCTTGCATAATCTTAGCATGCTCCAATGTATTACCGTCTACCAGATCTTGACCTTCAGCAGGGTAGGGAGTGGAATTGACTAGTGTAGAAAACCATTCATGTTCCTCACATGGTGTCTTCATCTAGCCATGATAGGATGTCTTCCTTGGGCCTTTTCTTCTTGTTTCTTAGGCCTAGAGGAGGGTTCAGGTTTCTTTACTTGTTTGGGAGAGGTGGGTTGTTGTAGGGGCTCATGATGTTCTTCATCGTCACCACCCGTATACTCAAAGTAATCACCGGGTTTTTTAGTCTTGGGTGGTGTCTCGAAATCATGAGGTTTATTTGTAGAAGAACGAGGAGGAGACCTTTGTTGAGCAGGAGGCCGTTGGGGAGGTGGAGGCATAGAAGATGATTCACCAGACTTCTTTTGTCGTTTAGCTTCATCATTCTTATCCGGATCCTTATCTTCATCGTCTCTAGGGCGTTTAGACTTTTCACTTCGAATGCATGCTTCTTGAAGTTGGTAGTCCAACAATGCTTGAAAAAGCTTTCCTTCATCAGAAGTAAATGTCCCAGATCGTGCAAACATTTGTGTGACAAGCTTGGCCACCAATTCATTATCGAGAAAACTACAGATCCGATGGATTGATTGTGACGGTTAAGAGTGTTGATCTTATAGTTTGCTTGGCTATCTGCATAAGATTCGGATATAGTTGTCGGTAAACATCTCCTTTGTGACTTTAGGAATGATATCCAGAAGGTACTTGTGAGTGTAGCCTTCGATCATTCGTCCATCTTCCCCGTAGATCATCCTGCATGAGCTTACGTACATACTCCCTTTCATTATGCATCTTGTCATTCTCATCATGTAGATATCAGTATTTGGTCGACAAACCAATTCGTTTTCTGTAAGCATGTCCTTCTTCGACTTGTTGGGCACTTTAACGATTCGATTCTTAGATTGAGAGATCCAAGATGGAGTTGGCTTCTTCAACGATTGTCTGGATGATGATTTGGTTGATTTCTTTGATGGTGGTGGTGAAGAGTGAGAAGAAGAATCGGATGATGATGAGATGTGAGGAGACTCGGTCCTTCGGTGGTGCAGAGGTTTTGTCCCTGGCGGCAGGGGTTTGTCTAGCGAAACTTATCATACTCAACATCTTCTTCATTGCCAGTCTTAGCTTGTACATCAGCTTTGGCTTTGACTGCAGCTTCTTCGCCGAGCTTTAACCTCCTCCAGCCTTAAACTCGATTCTGGTTCTTCAAAATCAAACTCAAGAGTATCTTCGACACGCGTGTCGTTTGTTGTACCAGTGGTGGCACCAGATCCCTTATCGGTTGATTAACGCGCTCAGGATCGGTGAAGGTTGCTGCACCACTTGACACTCCGGGGCCACCCATTTGTTCTTTTGCAAATTCTTTTGCCACGTGTTGAAGTCTAAGGAATTTGAACTTCTTCTGTATGAGGTATCCATTGCTCTTCTTCTTCATCGAGCTTTCATCATACGGCACAAGTACAGAGTCTTCCCTTTTCCTTTGTGGTGGACTTGGAGGTTTAGCTGCTGAAGGAGGTGTTTCAGTTGCAGTTTTAGAGTAGAGGACCTCCTCGATGATTGTGTATCTTGAGCTTTAGTCCGAAGCTTTCTTTATGCTGATTGGCGAGGAATAGGTTCGTGACTTCCTTAACTGGAACTATCCTTTTGCGAGGAGGATTCCTTTTGGGAAACTTCCTTTGAATTTCTGTACTTGTGACACTTCCTAACTGCCTCTTCGGTCCTCCGAGTAGGTGTACTAAAAGATTTTTCATCAAGATGACCAACTTTGCCTCTCTTTACGGCTAACCGATACCTTTGTATGTTTCAAGCTTTTTGATTTCGGTAGTGAGAATGTGATCAGGTAATACCGCACCCTTTCTTTGTTGACGATTCTTTGATTCCGGCGATAGTATGGGTTGATCATATGTCGTGATTATTTGGGTCATTGAGCCTCATGGGGATGTCGGGGATGAAGTCCAAGTGCTCTGGATCAAGGTTTGAATATCTAGAGCGACATAGGGAATCTTGGAGCCAAGCTTCTTGTGAAATAGCATCATGTCCTCCCATATCGCGTGCGATTTCAATGTCCTACTTGTTGATCAACGACCAGAAAATTTGCAGTTCCATGAGCTTGGGATGCTTATAGCCACTTATCCACGACCAGAGACCGATTTGGTGATGATCATGTAGAGTGTTCTCCATGGTTGAGGAATATTCTTGAGCTCCACGTGAGAGTGCTTAGTAATGATTCCTGAAGCTTCATCATAACCAATATCTATCAAGAATTTCAGGTGATCTCTTCAGTGGGGTAGCAAAGAAGTCGGTTGGAACGATGTCAGAATGATGAGAACGCCATTAATCGGCAGGAGTGATAGTGACTTGTTTGTGATTAAGTGTCCTGTCACCGCACTTTGACGGTGATCCTCTGCATAGGATCCCAGAATTGTTGAATGTAGACCTCTAGAACTGTGGCAGAGTGTGAGAGCATGTTCTGGTAGGGATGATTCCTGAGAATATCCACTGCAATGAGACTAGAAGATTCTGAGCATGTGAGGGTGTCAAAGTCACTACTACAAAAAAAGCCATAGAAACCGGTTAGAATCATCCATGAAGACTGGTTTTGTGACCACTCTCTGTGAGGGGGTATCTCTATAAATAAAACACATAGAAACCGGTTCTAAAACCAGTTTCTAATTAAAATCATCAAGACCTTTTTTCTAGTATTAACCTGTCTCTATTATAAATTAAACATGCAAATTTTTATAGAGTAAATAAATTGGTTTCTATTTCACAACCAGTCTTAATGACAATTTCTTTTTGAAAAAAACAATATAAAATTATTTTTCAAATGTCCTATTCCTACTCATAAAATTGAGAATCGACAACCTAATTTGTCAAAAGGAGCTAATGTATCTTTGTGGTAATTGCTAGTGCAATTAAAGCTACAATCTGTAAAAATGCTTATGTATTAACCAAAGTAAATTACATGCTACAACAGAACCACTTATAACTTTAAGTTGCAATAATTTAAGCATTTGTCACGAAAAGAACTCAAATCTATAACTCATGGTGCCTGACAATTGAATCAAACAATTACTACCGACATCCGATCTTTCTTTCGTCAAGTTAAGATATATCTTCCCTTCTCTTTTTGACAATGCATGAACTGCAAAAAAAAAAAAAACGTTAATTCATTACTACATGATTGTGAAGCCTTAGCTAAATTTCACCCACAAACACATATATAAAAATCACAATGCTATCATTATGGAAGTTGACATAATACACAACGCCGACGTGCTTGTATGTACTTCAACCTCCTCAATGACCTCGACAATTCCACCTACGGTATTCATGAAACAAATTATTATAAACTCATTATCTCATTGATCTAAATTCTACTGAATAATAACTTAAGGTATTGGCTTTCGTCAAAATTAAACCTTAAATAATAATGCTAGTATTATAAGGGTACTATGTTTATCTGCATCACCACAAGAAAGAAAGAGATGACCTTGTAATAAGTTATGTTATGACCACCAATTCATTCAAAGCTGTTAGTTACTTGTGAATTTGCACCAAGTACTGAAAGAAGATACAGATTACCATAAAATGCACAACCGCATCCTCCCATAATGATAGAATTAAGAAGTAAGAGCATAACAAGTAGCTTACATGTGAACTAACCTTACTATTAAACTTTAAGAAAGATCAAAATTCACCTGCAAAGAGAAGTTTTTCAGGAAACTCTACGTCAGGCCTTTATTTCACCAAGTGACGAACATATGGATTACATGAAAAAATGATAAAAACAGTAAACAAGTGTAACACACTAACACTCCTAATTACTAATGTTAGACTCCACTAAGGAGTGTTTGGCAATGTACTGTGAAACTTGAAAGTGACTATCTGATTATTGCTTTTTTCTTGTGGCTTTCTAGTGTTTCGGTATAGTTAAACTGATTCCAAATATTATCTGATGATAAATGCTACATAATAGCAAAGACACATCCAAACATTATATTTCACAACCAGTCTTACTACCTCCATATCATAAGATTGCAATATACTTTCACAAATGTTTCACAACCAAGCCTCTGGCGGCCCCCATTGACCGGTCCCAAAACCAACATGATAATAAAAGGGACAAACGTACATGATTTGAACCCATGACCGCTTTAGTCATCGTACAATTGATCAAAGATGGAAATATGACTAAACAACTCGGACCATTTTACTGAGATCAATGACTAATTGGCACAAAAAGTAGCATTCTATCTTACATTGTCACAAGATTCATAAACAAATGAGTACCAAACGAAAAATAAACTTGAAAAAAGACCATAAAACAGGCATAGAGCATAGAGCAGAAATTACCAAACTATGTTGCCCATCCTTTAAGGTAGACTTGTATAACCAATCCTGTGAATATCAGGAAAGGTTAGCAGTTGACTGTTGTATATTACACCAACAAAAATAAATGATGCAAAGAAAGATACAAAACTTGTTGTTCTTTTAAAAACAAATGCGGATCTTAGCACACACAATCTCTTTCTTTAACAAATCAGTTAAAACAACTTATCTAATACATTATGCAAACTACAATCGAATTAAACATAATAAAACCCTGGAATTAACAATTTAAACATGGCGAATCAAAGCATGAAAGTGTATAATAAAGTGACTACCTCAGCAAAAACTGAAGATCGATCACCACCGAACAGATCAACTAATCATCATGACTCGAATTATACTCTTTGACCAGCTCTAGTGGTATGGTGCTATCATCGAAGATTTTGTAAAGTTACAATTCAATCAAATTAAGAGAACATTTGTCATTACTATGATTCTTAATAATCGGATGGAACACACTGGGACACTCACATGGTCCGGGAACATGGTCATGGCATATGTAGCTTAGCAACCTATTTCTACACTTAGTTCCAATAAACTACACAAGGTAAATGCAAATCACTTGGTGAGGCATTTCGTCGAACATTTGGTCTACATATACAATACACACTAACACGTAAGTGAGTTAGGCATTTTGTCGAACACTTGGTCTACACATATTCAAATTCATATCCTAACTACTTCGTAACATTCCTAAATATTAAATTCAACATGAATAACCCTAATTATGACATAAGCATGTACAAAAAAAACAGCAATCAACACTTTATTACACATAATCAGGTTAAAATTAACTTGCGTATAGCGATCATACCTTGGGGATTCATATTCCTTGAATTTTAATTAAGTAACCTCCATTAACATTTTAGTACTTTAATTAGTGTAAAAGAAGATGAAAGAGGACAAAGAAGAGGAGGGTGAGACCTTTTTGTAAAAATGGCGGAAATGGCAGTGGAGTTATCTTTAGATTAGGATACCAAATGACAAATGAAGGGGTTTAAATTTTCAAAGCGCCCAATTTGGCCGCCATAATTTAGATAAAAAAATCGTTCAAATTTCAGAATACCTGCGACTATTCAAAAGGTTAGGGTGCGTTTCTTTGATAAGGTTTGAGGATTATAGAAAAGCAATTATCAAAGTATTTATTTAAATAATATAATATTGTTTAACATAATATTGGATTTTTTTTTTTTTTTTTAAACTATTTTTGATTGATTTTTTTTTTTAATTATTGAGTAAACTGATAGCGTTCTCGGTAGTTGGAAAAAAGAGCCATCATGAATTTAGAAAAAATACCGGTTTTTATCCAAATAAACGGTGTCTATCGTAGAAAAATGTAGAGACCTGCCTTATCAAAACAACCGGTGTCTTTGATTTTGTACAGAGACTAGTTTCTTATAATAGAACTAGTTTTATTGTGATTTGGATTAAAGAGACCGGTTTGTTTGAAAAAACTGGTTTGTACGCTCCCATGCTCCCTACTTTTTATCTATAGAAACTAGTTTTTTAAAAACTGGTTTCTATTAAGAGGTGTTTATAGCCTTTTGTGTAGTAGTGAGTCAACCCTAAGGTTGTTCTTTCCAATCTTTCTCGGATAACCTTCTAGAAAGATATCAGCAATTGTAAGAACTTCTGATGCATCCACATTCATTTGCTCAGCCATGTCGTGATCTGAAATAACATTAGCCAAAAGAACCAACATATCGAAAGACATAATGTTAGTCAACAGAAGGTCTTATTGTCTAGTTATTGAATGTACAGTGTCAATGATTGTTACGAGTCCTAAGTCACTTGTTTGTCCAATAGTCCAATGACGTCGTGAAATGTTTCGTGAGTTAGTTAACTTTAAGTTTTAAAGTTTATGTTATCACTTATTGTTCACAACATATCAAACGTTTAAGTTTATTAGTGACATTATTGGATTCGTGACGTTATGATAAGTTTATTAACAAGTTTGTACACGTAACAATTCATAATGAAGGTCAATCAAGGCATAGGCGTAGAATTGGCAAAGTTAAGCGTATGATAATGACATATCGCGAGACGAAAGCTTATGCGTAGGATCCTAACTTACGCGTAAGGAATGTTACGCGTAGGAAAAGGGGACCTTATGCGTAGAGCTTACGCGTAGGCGTATTTATATCTTACGCGTAAGGCTTACTCGTAAGAGTAGACCTTATGCGTAGAGGTCACTGTTTACGCATATCCTTCACAGGGATACGCATAGTCCCATTGTAGAACCTTACGCGTAATAGTTATGCCTAGGATTTATTCTTACGCATAACATGACTACGCGTAGGGTAATCCTTATGCGTAGAGATTCAAATGACCTTGATTCTGAATTTTGAGCGTAGCAAGCCTGAAATAAATTCACCAAATCATCAATATTAACACAAGAATTCATTTTAACAACAAATCATGGCATGAACATTCGTTAAACAGTTATGAGTAGAAAGTCATACGCGTAGGTCAAAACCCTAAGGGTTATGATTTACGCGTATAATTTCTAGCCATGGGATTTGCACCATACAATTTCTGGTAGTTCTAAGATGTTGTGAGAGTCTATAAACCAAGTTATAACATCTAAATCGTTGTGAATCAAAAATACCCAAACTCAAGAACATTAAACCCTAATTCCTAATTCTGACTTAATTAGTGTTTCTGGGTTGTTATAGGGCTTGGAAATCATCAATTCATCATCATATAAACATTACACAACAATCTTTTTGACCAAAAACATTCACATTTGAAAATACCCAAAACCACGCATAAACCCTAATTTTTCAAACTCATCCAATTCGTGAATCTGGGTTCGTTTTGAGGATAGAAAAAGTATCATTTATGTTATTAAGACATTTTGACACCATCCTTTTAGCCACAAACACATAAACAAGATTATGTGTTCATACGCATACGCGTAGAACACAAAATCGACCATAGGTTAATATCTAACCGTTAACATTTAAAACGATTTAAAACCATTGTTTGTAATCTTGTTAGGAACACAAAAACACTTACAAATTGAAGATCTGAAACACGGATTTGATGAACGAATTTTAGGCGTAGGATTAGTTTTGATGATAATAAATGTGAGTTGTAAGTTAGGTGGAAAAGTGTTTTTATTAAAAATGACTTTAACATTTTGACAGTTTTGGTCCCTCCACCTTTTCCTTTTTCATACAAAGCCATTTAACTTCCATTTTGGTTACCAAACGAAGATTTTAAGAAAGAAACTTTGACGACACTCCCCCTCGACTTAATAAATGATGAAAGGTTATAAATTTTAATCCGAGGAGTGTCAGTGAACCAGAAAATTTACCACCATTGATAAGAGAAACAACCGAGATAAGATAACATGCAAGTACACAGATGTTTTGAAACAGTTAAATCGTTGTATTCTCTCCCTCAACACTTGATCGGAAAAATATTTTGAAAGATTAAAGTGTTGACGGTAGAAATGTACTTGCCATGTTGACAGAAAAGTAGATAGAAGAATATTTTTGTTGTTTTATCATATTTTATACTTTTGTATTTTGTTTTTGAAAAATTATTTACAAAAGAGATTTTGGTGTTTGACAGGTTTTTAAGACTGTTTTAGGAGGTCATCCAATTCCTCTTGAGTCAAACACCTCATACCAATCAGGTGGACCAACTCATTAAACCTAGCGGGAGGCAAGGCTTTGGTGAGAAGATATGCCAATTGGTATTCTGTACCCACAAAATATAATTCAACAGTACCCTGTTCCACGTGATCCTTGATGAAATGATATCGAAGATCGATGTGCTTTGATTTCGAGTGCTGAACTAAGTTGCACGAGATCGCAATGGCACTCCGATTGTCGCAGTACATCGGGATTCTATCAAATACGTAACCATAGTCTTTGAGTTGTGTTCTCATCCAAATGACTTGAGCACAACACGCCGACATGGCTACATATTCTGCTTCGGTTGAGGACGGCGATGTACAATCCTGCTTCTTCGATTGCCATGACACCAGTTTATCACCAAGAAATTGTAAAGCTCATGAAGTACTTTTCCGTGAGTCTAAGCATCCTGCGTGGTCAGCGTCTGAAAAGCGATTAGTTCAAAACCAGAATCCTTCGGATACCTGATCCCCAAGTTAATGGTTCCCTTTATGTATCGGAGGATTCTTTTAGCCTCGGAGAGGTGGGTTTCAGTTGGTCGCGACTGATAACGAGAGCAAAGATATACGGCAAAGACAATATCAGTCTGCTAGCTGTTAGATACATGAGAGACCCAATAATACTACGGTATTTTGTAGGGTCCACCAATTTCCCATGTAAATCGGCGTCTAGCTTCTTGGTATGAGCCATTGGTGTGGCATAGGTGTCACAGTTTTCCATTCCAAATTTGTTTAACAATTCAAGGGCATATTTGGACTGACTCAAGAAAATACCACGGGTGATTGATGAACTTGCAGTCCGAGAAAGAATGTGAGTTCACCCATCATGGACATTTCAAAATTTTTCTTCATTAGTTTTGCAAAAGCGATTGAAAACTTTTATGTGTAGACCCAAAAATGATGTCATCCACGTAAATTTGAACAATTAAGATATGTGCCCCGTGATATTGTATAAAAGAGTTGGGTCAACCGAACCTTTGGTGAAATTATTAGCAATGAGGAAAGATGATAGCTTATCGTACCATGCCCGAGGAGCTTGTTTGAGACCATCAGAGCTTTGTTCAGTTTGTAGACGTGATTCGGAGACTCAGGATCAACTAATCCATCTGGTTGGCTGACATAAACCGTTTCTTTAAGTTGTCCATTGAGAAACGCAGGTTTTGACATCCATCTGAAAGACCGTCATATTCATATGAGCCACGAACGCGAGAAATATCCGAACAGCCTCAAGACCAGCAACCGGAGCAAAAGATTCTTCAAAGTCTATTCCCTCTTTTCACGACGATAACCCTTAGCCACCAGACGTGACTTATTTCTAATAACATTTCCTTCAGCATCCAATTTGTTTTTCCAAATCCATTTGAGACCAATGGCGTAGACTCCTCTAGGTCTTTCAACCGGTTCCGTACTTCAAGACGTTTGAATTGGTTGAGTTCTTCTTGCATGGATTCAATCCAGGTTGTCTTTTGTCATTGCGTCTTTGATGTTTTAGGTTCGGATTGGCGACGGTGAGTGCATAAATGCCATGTTCACCGTCTGAGTGAAGACGTTGTCTCGTAACGACTGGTTGATTCAGGTTGCCAATAATGTTTTCCAGAGGATGGTCTCTTGTCCATCTATGTGTGGAGGGTTGATGTTGGTATACATTGTGCGATTCTGAGGATTCAAATGGTTTGTTGAAGATTCCGCGACATCTGGTGCAGGCGGTCTCATTTGCAAACAGGTTAAAGAACGCATTTGGATCAAAATCTGCAGGTGGGGGTACGTCATTCAGAACATCATCAGCCGATTCATCATTGTTGGAAGCGGTGTGTTCAACTGTTGTGTTGGAGTCAAATGGTGGTGCTTCTTCAACCGTAGTTGTTGTAGCAGGTGTATCAGGTATAAGAGTATTATCGGGTTGAGCGGCGAAGCAGCGGATACACCTGGAGCACGTTCATCAATATAGTCGCTGAACAAACGGAGCAAATAACCTTTCCATTTGTTGACGAGTAAGTGGGGCTTTGTTCGATGATGATGGGTTTGGGGAAGTTTAAGCGGTTGTGTCCGGGTTCTAAGCTGTATACTCGAAGCCATTTCCGTAAATTCATCAAAATGAGCATGAATCGTTTCCATCACCTGTTTTGTACGACGATTCCGATTCGAAACCTTTTGAATTATCACGATTCCGATAAAGACTCCAATGTCAGATTTTGCTTTGAGCTTTCCAAAGTCATCACGATCATTATTCGGATAGCGAAGAGATCCAAATACATGAAAGTGTTTGAGATTCGGTTTTCTGTTGTGGACAAGCTCAAAAGGTGTTTTGTTGTGGCGTTTGTGATCATAGAACGGTTTTGAGTATAGCATGCGATGGATACGCTTCTGCCCATAAGTAATTTGGAAGTTTAGCATTGATTAGCATTGTTCTTGCAGCTTCCACTAACGTTCGGTTTTGTCTTTCAACAACTCCGTTTTGTTCGGGTGTACGTGCAATAGATGTCGATCTTTGAATTCCCACTTTCTCATAGAATTCACGAAGAGTTTGATTAACAAATTTAGTGCCTCTATCTCGTTTCGATTAGTCGAACGGTGTTACGTAGCTGAACTTGTATTTTCGTGAGAAAGGTGATGATCATCTGTGGAGCTTGATCTTTGATGCGAAGAAAGTAGACCCAAGTCCAGCGTGAATAGTCATCAACAATTACTAAGATGTAGCGTTTGCCATTGATCGTTTGCACGCGCATCGGGCCACACAAATCCATGTGAAGAAGATGAAGCACATGCTGAGAGCTGTGTTCCACCTTTGAAGGAAAATGAGCACGAGTGCTTTTACCTTGTTCACAAGCTGAGCAAAGGTGATCTTTAGAATATAGAAACCGTGGGAGTCCTTCAACTAGTTTGTGTCGAGCAAGCTTGGTGATGGTTTGAAAGTTTAGATGTGAGAGACGACGGTGCCATAGCCAGGATTTTGTTGATGTTGCCTTTGAAAGTAAGCAGATGGGAGAATAAGCAACCATGTCTTGCATAGAGATAGTGTAAAGACTTGAATTACGCGAGCCAGACATAAGGTCGTTTCCTTGTAGATCACGAATGAAACAAGTTTTCTCCCTGAAAGCAACCTCCAAATCTCCATCACAGAACCTGACCTCTGAAAACAGATTGTGACTGCGGCCTTCCACATAATAAACCCTGCTTATTTCGATGTTCCCATTAATGTAGTCTCCGTAGCCCATGATAGCTGCGAAGTGATCATTCCCGAACCTGACCGTGCCAATGAACTTTGCAATAAAGTTTGATAACAGTTTAAGATTGCCTGTCATGTGTCGGGAACATCCGCTATCAACAATCCAGAGAATGATCGGTATCACCTGCATTACACACAGACGACACATATGGAATAGAAGTAGATGTGGAACCCGAAATGTTAGAGGGTTCCGTAGCATTTATAGTAGATATACACACATCAATAGCTTTAGGTATCCACTTAAATCCTAGTGTTATATATCCATTTCTGCCATCTCCAACTAGTATTTGCTTTAGTCTTAGTGAATGCACTAGGTGGTACTACATTCCTAGGAGGTGAAACTGGAGCTATAGGGACAAGAATGCGTTTCTTAGAATCTAAAGAGGGCGGTCTACCAAGCACAGACTTAGAAAGATTAGTGGCCTAGAGGTATTCCGGTTCTTAGGATTCCTTAAGCGAGAGATGATAGCTTTAGCAACACATTTATCATGACAATCAGAATACATACTTTTACGACAAATAACACAAGGTGCATCGGACTGAATATCAAAAGTACTTAACGGTTTAGCATTCGTTACATCACTATTTCTATTACATGTGCCAGACGCAATATCTATAGTGGAAGCAACGTGAGTCTTATTCATAGTCCTAGGGTGTTCTTCTACTTTAGCATTCCTTATTGATCTTTTCTTAGGTCGTAACTTCCTATTCTTCGATGTAGTGGTCCTAGGCTGTGAAGTACGGACGTTTGGAAAAGACGCAACTAGTCCTGTTTCAGTAGAAGGAGGCACGTTAGCAACTTGTGATTTGGCATCAGTGATTCTAGGTTCATGAGTACTAAGTGTTACTGGGGCTAATCTCTTAATGATGGTTGGCGGAAGTTGTTCATACTTTCCTAACATTTCTCTTAACTTGAAGATAGTGTGAATCAGATCTTGATTTTCAGACCGAACATTTCGAGCAAAATGCATAACTTCTTTAGTGTGTGCAAGATAATGATCAAGTTCATTTGATGCTTCATCACGAGTCTTTTTGAGTAAATCAAATATGACACCATATTCCTTTTTAACTTTACAAGTTCTTGTTCATATTTTGAGATTTGACACTTAAAAGACACGTTTTGATCATCCAGTTGCTCAATTTTAGGATCGGAAGATTTTGCACGCAACTGGGCGATTTTGTGTTGAAAAGCAAGTTGTTGATCGTGAATATCTTTTGACACCAATTAAGACGACGTATTGCATTTGAAAGTTAGTTTGACAATCGTTTGTTTTCAACTTTTAAGGACTCGATCACGAAGCACATTATCGTGTTCTCAACATTTACCACAGAATCAACAGTATTAGCAGAGATATGATCAAATGCATATGACAAAGAATTCAATAACACAGCATTATGGACATCAGCACGGATGACATCTTCCAAGAGTCGATCAACATCTTTTCTCAACATTTCTTTTTACGTTTAGTGTTAGAAATAGATGTTTCAGTTTTCTCGAAAACGACCTTCATTAATCCAAGTTCCTTATGAAAGTCCCTTTCCCAAGAAATGCACAACTTTTCAAATTTTTAACATTTAGTAAAAGATTTTTCTGAAAAATGTCTCTTTGTTCTCGTGCTAGAGGCGATTGAAAGTGTTGAACTTTGATTTCAGAATGATATTCTATCTCATGTTGTAAGGTTTTGAGGTCAGCCATGAAAATGTCAAAATATCTGAGAATTTTGCGATTTTCGGGTTTTGAGTTTACTTCAGCGATGGAAGGTAAATGACCATAAGTTTGTGCATAATCTGGTTGGGGATTAACATTAGAAGACTCAGGTGTTTTTATGATTACCCTTGGTGTGTTAGAAGAATCCGTTGGTGTGACGAAAGTGACCGCTTTTGAATAGTTAAAAGGTTTGTTGTAAACAACTTTTTCTAATTTTGATCGACTCTCGTCTTATGCATCTAATTCCTCTTGACGATGATATTCAACAACACTCATAACAGAATTATCAACTTTATATTCTCGCACTTTGGAAACTTCGGATTTGGTTTGAATTTCTTTGGTTGAAAGCTTAGGTTTGTAATCAGCAAGATTCGGTCCATATCCATTTGGATTTGGTTTTAAAGTAAACTTTTCAATGGCTGTGACCGACTCGCCATGTTTGTAAACAACAGTTTTAAACTCTTTAAGTTTGTTTTGCAAGCCGATGATTTCTTCAAGATGATCATCTATTCGTTTCGTTGAATGCTTTTTGTATGCAGAGAGCTGTTTTTGACAAGTTAACAACTCAGCCTTAGCTTTTTGATTTTCCAAGGTGAGAGCGTTAATTTGCTTTTTATGTTCATGTTTCAGTTGTTCTATTTCAGACAACAAAGCATTCTTCGACGCGGCTAGATCACGCATCTGTCTTTCTAAATATTTTTCGTTTTGATAAGATTTGGCAAAGTCTGCTTCAAAACCGTTTTCACGTTTTTCTTGAGTTTTGAAAAAGTTGAGTTGCTTTTGTAAACATTCAAAATCCTTGGTTAAAAGTGCATTTTTGCTTTTCAAGTCCTGATTAATGGCATGACATTTTTCCACTATGGTCGGTTGGTCTTGTATTAAACGAGCAATATCTGGATGAGGCAAAAGTTCGGCGTGTTCAACGTGAGTCTCAACATGATCATTACTGAGATCCTCAAGTATAACCACGGAGTCAATTTGATTATCAAGGAAACCGTTTGGTCATCTTGATCGTCAAATATAACTACGGGGTCTAGTTGAAAATCGTCGGAATGAGATGTGACGGCGCATTTTGAACATTCTGAGCCTTGCCGGATTCGGATGTTGGCGGAGATATGAGATCAGAGATAAATATGGTTTGTTCGGGTACCTGAGACAAGCCATCGAGTGTCATACACGGGGCCTGTGTCACTCATGTGTAACTCATGCATATTAGCCATCAACATAACAGCTGCATTGGCCCGCAAGTCCTCCATATCATCATCTGAGTCAGCATTTGCCATAAAGCTCGTTCTTTGTCGTGAGAGTTCCACCAGCTTCATCCTTAAGAGCCAAAATAAGAGCCTCTTTGAAATAAGCACTGCCCCTAGTCCTTGGCTTTGGGCATGCATTAGCCAGTGTCCCTTCTCATTGCAGTTGTAGCATCGAAGACCATTCAACCCATTCGAGCATTTCCTGTTCCACCATTGGAGCTCGATTGTTATTCCTACCCACAGCATTAAACCCTTGACCACCGCCCATCGGACGACCATAACCACGATTCTGAACTTCAACTCGTCCATTGTTCACAACAGCTTGATTCCTTGTATTAGATGAGGAACGAATACGGTTGTTGGATTTGTTGGTATAACGGCTAAATGCATTAGCAATCATAGCAAATCCTTGTTGCAGTGCTCCGAACGGATCAGATTCCTCATTAGCTTCAATCGACAAGGGCTTGAGCATTGTTGTTGTTGTATGGAACCAATTGAGTTTGTTGAGATTTAGGCTGTGAAGGATCATGTGGTGTGATTGTAGCAGTTGGTTGAGTTCTGGTTGAGGAGAATAACTGTTTTGAGCATATAAGGCAAGTTGTTGATTTTCCGGATGTGTCGGTGGAGCAATTGGAGCACGGAGAATCCTTTCTCTATCAACTTCCTTTTCATGAGGCTTCAAGTAATCGTACAATAAGCCATATGTAGATTGATGCATGTTTTTCGCTTGACGGAGAAAAATGACATACTTCTCCCATTCAGGACCAAGACTACTCGGGAACTTAGTATTCACAGCACTTCTTGGCATGATGATGTTGTGTTTATCCAAATCATTGATGATGTCTGAAAATCGGTGATGATAGGACTCTAATGTCTCTCCAGGTTCAATCATGAAGTGTTCATAAGCTAAGTAAATTTTGGATTCCAAATCTTCTGATTGAGTAGATCCTTCCATAAGAAGACGAATATGATCCCACATTTTCCTTGCAGTCTTTTGAGCATCAACACTACGAAGAATTGGGTTTGGTAATCCTAAGAGGATATATTCCATTGCAAGCTCATCTGCTTCATAGTGTAGAAGTTCTTGAGGATTCAAGTCTGCAACGGTAGCAATGTTCGTTTGTTCATCTCTTGGTGGAATGGCATTTGGATCTCGGGTACAATGACAGTAGGCATCTCAAATGGACCTTCCAAGATAAACTGCTTTAAGAACTTTCCATGTGGCTTCTTTAGATCACAAAACCTAAAGAACCTTATCACCCATTGATCGTAGTTTCCTGAGTGAGCATTGGAGGTCTATCAAGTGATCCAGCCTCATGAATTGATTGTTGGTTGCTTAAAGCTTCAAACATCTTTGCAAACCAAGTGGGTTCCTTCATAGTGTTCCTGGATGGATGTTGATTGAAGTCATTTGTGTACGGTTGAATTTGAAGACTTGGTGGTGGTTGAACCATTTGAGGTTGTGGATTTGCAGCAAGTTGTGGAGTATGTTGTTGATTAAATTGTTGTTGATAAATTGCTTGTTGTTGATTCCATTGTTGATGTTGTGGAGTAAGTTGTTGTGGACGTTGAGAATAAGTATAAGGGAAATAGTTAGAGTATGGTGGTTGTGACATGTTGAAAACTTGTGTTGGTAAAAATGGATCTTTGTAGTCGAATAAACCTTTGTTGATGAAGTATCCTTAGGTGTAGAAAGCACAATAGCCAAGTAACACTTATTCGTAAAAACACCAAAGTTACGCGTAACAATCAAGAGTTACGCGTAGATTTAGCTTACGCGTAAGTAGAGAAAAGATGCTAAAGTTATGCGTAGACACAAAGTTATGCATAGAAAGTTAGGCGTAGGATTATCTTATGCGTAAGACGAGGCTTAGGCGTAAGATAAATCTTAAGCGTAGGATTTCTACGCGTAAGCTTTATGCTTATGCGTAATTTTAGGGTTTTATCCCAAGTGATCTTTTACACTTCACGGTGCAAAAGATATCCAAAGTCGACGTATTTTCAGACTTATCCAAGTAAGAAAAACACGGAATAAACCACGAAAATGAAGATCAAACCAAGGAAATACTTACGCGTAGTTTTAGGGTTTTACTACGCGTAGGTTTACTCGTAAATTTGATTTTGCTCAAAGTTGTTTCTAAACTGGTTTTTGTGTGATGAAATAGCTTCAATAACACCAAAAGACACAAAAGTGTGAAACTTGATGATCCAAAGCTCTTAAAACAGTTATGCGTAGGACTTAACCTTCGTATAAAAACTAGTTTAAAAAACACGATCCACGCAAAAAGTTCCAAACTTTTTGCCAAAAACACGTATTTTAACACCTTAAAACGTTGAAAGTACAAGAATCTTGGATTGAAAAGTGAAAAAATAGAGTTTTTAAGCCAGCCAAAGCACTCGTTACTTTTACGCGTAAGACCGAAACAAAAACTTCAAAAACAAGAGTGTTAACCCAACTATTTGTCTCTGATACCACTGTTAGGTCACAAGGTTTACCACACAAGCTTATAAGAAAGATAGAGAGGCGATTGAACAAGAAATCAAACACACACACACGATAATAGTGAGACGGTTACGCGTAGGAGTATGTGAAAGAAATAATTTGAACAACCAACCCTCAAGCGAGGGTTATTACATAGTATTTATAGGCAAGGAGCTAGGGCAACACTCCTACTCCTTCCCTTTCTCCTATGGGCTTGGGCCTAAGCTCATGGGCCTTCTACATAAGCTTAAGGCTAATAACAAACATAAAGGCCATAATAAGCTAACTATTACATATGTGTAACTAACACTTGAATAAGGTTTAGGAGTGATTCCAACATAAACACCATCAAGTTATTGTTATATCTTAGGCAGAAGCGTTGTCGGTTGGAACATCTGCACTCGCCTGCCAAGATACATCACCACGGTCAATACTATTTAAAGAAAAAGCCACAATTATAAATTTTTTTTGACTTTCAAACTTGTTTTCCTCAAGATATCTTTTTAGCATAGTTGTGGTATTATAATCGAATCCCTCCACTAATTATCCTTTCTTACAAGATGCATGAAGTTGCTTTTGGACTTTTGCGACAATGTAACAACAAACTTCCTATAAGGAGAACCAGTAGCAGTAGCATCACCAACACCTAAAATGAATCCCATGGAAGTCAGTATGAATCTCATGGGATTCAATATTAATAACAAAGAATTAAGTTATAACTTTACTAGCAATAAAATTCTCGTTAACTAGCAATAATCACATAAGCTTATTCAAACATCCCCTAATACAAGATCAGCTGTTGGGTTCAATAAATACCCAAACCCCTTAATCTATTATTTGAATAGAAAATAGCCCAAGTGTTTAGTCCGTTAAACACTAACAGGTCACTGAGTGCATAGTCTCTCAGTGAGTCATCTTTAGGTTACTCAGTATGAGGCGAAGAAGAAGTCTCTCTACTCAGTAAGGCGGTACTTATTGGGTGAAGACTGAGTCAAGAAGAAGATGATGGATTCAGTGAGTGATGACAATAACTCACTGAATCCCTAAGACTCCTCTCCAACTACTTACACTGAAGACAAACTGAAGTAGAAGACGGAAGGATGTAAAGACTGAAGAATGAGCGGGACAAGGCGGGATAAGTTTGAATCGGATAAGACGAAGTCCTTATCAACCAAAGTCAACTTTCCCTGAATGGCAATAGATCAGGCTCACTGTCATCACTGACCTTAGGAAAGTAGTCTTGTCTCTTACCTAGAATAGCCTTTGTAAACAGAGACAAAATGCATCGGTATTTTGTCTTACGTAAGATGTCGGTTGTCACTTAGGAAAAGAGTTAAAACTCATACATGTATAAATAGCATAAGAGATGGAGTGAAAAGGTTAAGCTTGTGAATTGTAACAACACACATACACGCAAGCCATCTTTTCACTCCTCGAAATACAACTTAATCCCTGAGATAGCTCAATGGGTTCTAAGAGTTGTGCTCGGACTTAGCCCCAGCTTAGAGAGAGTCACCAAACTTTGTCATTTCAATCCCAAGCATTACGTCAAGTACTTGGGTAAAATATTCTTTTTGATTGATTTCTAATAAAGAATATGATGTTGAAAATTACTTTGTGGGTTTACTCATGTTAATTTCAGTCATTGTTCACTATTAACTTGTTTTATATTCTTAAACTGTTTTAAATGATAGTGAACGGGGACAACAAGTGGTATCAGAGCAAGGCTAATTATAAAACATTTTTTAGGACGCTCTAAAAGTTTTTAAATTAGGATCCTAAATGGCTGAAATTGATGTACCCCAACTAGTCGATAAAAAGGGTGGAGCTTATTCATTTGTTGCCAAGGTTCCTAGACTTGAAGTTGGCTAATTCAACAAATGGAAAAAGCGAATGCTTTGCTATTTGATTGGGATGGAACCTTATTATATCAAGTGTATAAATGAAGGTCCATTTGTCCCAAAGACACCGCTGCTTTGAAGGTTTGCCTAAACACGAGCTCGATGGACTCAGGATGAGAGGAGAGTGGTCAACCAGGACCAAAGACTCAAAAGCATCATAATATCTTGTCTTCTTGACGATATTATGGAGTCTGTTATAAGCTGTACTACAGCTAAACAAACCTGGGATGACCTAGTTCATAGTCATGAAGGACCATCTGATACCAAGGAAACAGGATAATAGATCTGAAACTTGAGTATAACACCTTTAGGGCTAAGGACTCAGAAACTCTCTCTCTCAAACTTACACCCGGTATAAAACTCTTTTAAACGAACTGTCAAATGATGGTGTTAAGTTGTCCAAACATGAAATGAATGTTGGTTTTGTCAACAGTCTCCCTGAGAAGTGGTTGAATTTCTCTCAGGGACTTAGGAATGCTAATCATATCCGAAATCTTGAGCTTCCTGCAATTTATGGGAAATTTGTCTATGAGGAAAACCTCATCAACAGACGATACCCTGACTTAAAGAAGTCTCGGGAAGTCAAGAAGTCCCTGACCACCACCTCATCACCAATATCAACTGCTTTCTATTCTAACAATTTTGTTCAAGATTTTTAGGAAAATTATGATGATGAGCCTGATGAGAGATCAAGTGAGGAGTACCTAAATGACCTGAACAGAATTTCAGGAAAGGGGCACTCCTTGCTAACTCTCGAAGGTTTATAAAAAGAAACAAAGGTTTTCAAATGCCAAAGCAAATGAGGACACTGAATGCTTTAAGTGTCACAAAAGAGGTCATTTTGCCAAAGACTGTTTTTCAAAAACAATTTCTGAACCCTCTTATAAACCATCAGGGTCAAATCAGTCCTCGGGCTTTAGCAAATTTCAACCAAAAATCTATCAGTCTCATCAAAACTTTCAAAACAAATCTGATCAAAACAAAGCTGTTGATTTTGAAGCTAAGTATAAGAAAGTCAAAGCTAAGCTTGCATTGCTCGAGGCCAGTCCTCCGAAACAACAAGAAGTGTTCAATCTATGCGGGTAAAACAAAGGCCTTGTTGTTGAAACCTTTGGCTGGGATGAAGAGCCAGTGTCATCAGGGCGATGAAATGGTGCATGTCGAATTGCACCGATGGCCTCCGAGAAGAGGACAAGCTATCTGTTGGAAAGAATCATGCCAGGAATGGAGAATGGGTCAATATCACAATGAAGAAGGTAAATATTCTACTTTCTATGGATGATGACTCTGATTGGCAGTCTTACATGAATTATCTTAATGTTGACCTTAAGTTCGTAGAGGAGCAAAGACTAAATCTTTTTTTCAAAATACAACAAGCTAAGTTTTGAATTAAACAAGTGTAGGGATGAACTGCTTCTTTTAAAACAAGCTAAGCTTGAGGCTGTCACTTTGCAAATTCAAAACACTGAACTAGTTAGAAGAAATCAGGCTCTTCAAGACGAACTCAAAAAGGTTCAAGATATTCTTGATAGTTGGCCTGCTAAGAATCCCAGGGTCTTTGATGTTGTGGGAGCCCCCATTAGCAAGAAGAGAGTCTTAGGTGAAGATCATCTTCCTGAATCTCTCAACAAAGACCAGGGTCCTAAGCCATTTGTGTCTGGTGGTATGATTACCAATATGTTGACTATTCCCAAACCTAGTGATTGGATTGAAAGGGTCAATCCTGAGAGTAAGCTACCAAATTTCGATTCTGGAAGGATTCTAGAGCCTGAAAGTCAAGCTCTAAAGAGCATGCTTGGACTCCCGATGTGCTTGATAGTACTGAACACATCTCTGATTCTGAAGGAGAATCTCAAGCACCGCTTCCACCAGAAACCTCTTCAGGTGCTGCACCAAGCTCTGAGCTTACTCTATTACAATTCAATCCTCACTCACCAAAACAAAAGTCTGGACTTGGTAGAACCATCCTGAAAAGACCAACAAAACCAATTCAACAAGAGTCTACTCTCCACGAGACTTCAACATCCTCTGTTCCCACTGAAGTGACCAATTCACTGACTGAGCTTGTGAGAAAGCGTGAAAAGATGGAATCCATCGAAAAAGCTCACGATTCAATCAAGGAAACTAAGTCAGTCTCATCTAGCTCATCAAAGTCAAAATCCACCAACAAACCCAAGCGAAGTGTGAGCGTGTCATTACACCAGCCATACCAGCGACATTGCTATAGAATCCTTTTTTGCATGATCTGCAAAAGGATGATCACTGAAGCGCAGACCACCTACAGTATGTCAGTCAAGCAAACTATACCAAAGTTGGTCATCGGTATGCTTTATCCTTAAAAAGCTGCTCCCAAGAATAGAGCAAAACCTTTTCCTCTTGCCCTCACTGTGGGTTTAATGATCATCATTAGGATGATTGTCTCATGAACAAATGCTGTGATATATGCGGTAATCCAGCTCATGAGACTTCCCAACATGACAGTGTCATTCATACAAGGAGAGGTTCAAAACAACCCAGAGTCACTGAGTCTTCCTCAGTCTCCAAATGCAAAACCTGTGGTAGCACAATGCACTCAACCACTGACCATGAGTCAATCACCAAATTCAAAAAGACCTTGAGACCCAAGCCCACTAGTAAGTGGGTCACTAAGAGAAACTAATTCAGTTTACTACTTGTGCAGAGACACGCCAGGGAGCCTATTTGGCATCTAGACAGTGGATGCTCAAGAAGCATGACTGGTGTGAAGGAGTATCTACACAAGTATATAGAGGAACCAGGACCCAAGGTAGTGTTTGGTGATAACTCATCATGTCCCACTGAAGGTTATGGTTCAGTAAACTGCAATGGAATAGTTTTCTCTAGAATAGCTTATGTCAATGGTCTAAAATACAATCTCATCGGTGTCAGTCAACTATGTGATGCTAAGTACATTGTGCAATTCAATGACAAACAAGGTACCATCTTTAATGCCAACAAGGAAGTTGTGTTAATAGCTCCTAGGAGAGATGATGTTTATGTGTTAGACATGTCAACACTCTCCTAAGATGGAACTTGCCTCTTTGCTAAAGCCACTGAAACTATCAATTGGTTGTGGCATAAGACTCTCACACCGAACTTCAAAACCTCAACAACTTGGCAAAACAAAACAAGGTCCTTGGCTTACCATCACTGGTTTTTGCTAAAGACAAACCATGCTCTGCCTGTGAAAAAGGTAAACACCACAGAGCATCATTCAAAACCAACAAAATTTCTCCATCAAAAGCTGCCTTCACCTCCTGCACATGGATCTCTTTGGATCTGTCAGTCCCAGATCAATCCAGCATGAGAAGTATACACTTGTCATTGTTGATGAATTCTCAAGGTACACTTGGGTATACTTTCTTTCAAAAAGAGTCGAGGCGGTGATACAATAATGTCATTCATCGGGAAGATTGAAAACCGTAATGACATTACTGTTAAACAAATCGAAACTGACAATGGTACTGAGTTCAGAAATCAAGAGCTTGAGAGTTTCAGTGATGAAAAAGGAATTTCTCAAAATTTCTCATCTCCTTATACCCCTGAACAAAATGGGGTCCTGAAAGGAAAAAAGAACTCTCATTGAGGCTGCTAGAACCATGCTAAATGGCTCAGCCCTCTCAAAGCATTTTGGGACTGAAGCATCAAAACGCCATGTTACACTCAAAAACAGGTCAATCATTGTCAAAAGACATAATAAAACCCCATATGAGATCTTCAAAGGTAGACTTCGTGACATCAGCTATTTTCATGTGTTTGGATGCCTGTGTTCATTCATAACCACAAGGATCATCTAGGCAAGTTTGATGCAAAAGCTGATGATGGATATTTCTTAGGCTACTCACTGATCTCCAAAGCATTCAGGGTTTTTAACACAAGGAGACAACAAGTTGAGGAAACCTTTCATGTCACCTTTGATGAAAGTGCTGAAAGCATCAGGTTTACCAACACCTCAGTGGAGGAAATAGGAATTGATGACTCATCAAGAGATCCTCCTGATGAGTACAACACTGAATTCAATTCCTGTTATCAAGCTGATGCTGACATCTCATTTTATGTATTACCTCACAACCTTCCCCAACCAATTATCAGTGAATTCGTTGATAATCAATCAGTCCCTACTAGGATAGGTAATACTGAACCAAATGTTCAGGAACCTGTGAATCAAGAACCCCAACCTGAACCAACAGATGTTCTTAATGATTCGTGGCTCAAGCACCGAACTCACTCTCACAGTCTCTAGTGACCTCTTCAAGCTCGGATCCTAGACCACAAAGTAAGTGGACAAAATCTCAAGACATTGAGTTTGTAAACATTATTGGTGAACCCACTCGAGGGCATGCTCACTAGAAGAATGGTCGCTAAGTTAACTGCGGCTTTCAGACCAATGAATGTCTATATGCTGATTACCTATCGAAATAGAACCCAAAAGTGTCACCTTGAGGCTCTAAAGCACCCAAGTTGGGTTCAGCTATGCAAGAAGAATTGCAAAAGTTTGATAAAAACAAGGTCATGACCTTGATCAAATGTCCTTCGGATGTCGTTGTCATAGGAATGAAGTGGGTTTTCAGAAACAAAACTGATGAAAAAGGCACTATCATTAAAAACAAAGCCAGACTTGTAGCCAAAGGTTACAGTCAACAAGAAGGCATTGACTATGATGAGACATTTGCTCTGTTGCAAGAATGGAAGCCATCAGGATATTCCTTGCATATGCAACATACATGAACTTCAGGGTCTACCAAATGGATGTTAAAAGTGCATTCTTAAATGGTGATCGCAAGGAAGATGTATATGTTCAGAGCCTCCGGCTTTGAGAGTAGTGAATTTCCGACTATGTGCGCAAGCTTGACAAAGACCTTTATGGACTTAAACAAGCTCCAAGGGCATGGTATGAAACTCTCTCAGCCTTCCGCTACAAAACAAGTTTGTCAGAGGAAAGATAGACAACGCACTGTTTGTCTATAGAACACAACAGGATGTGATACTGGTCCAAGTGTATGTTGTTGACATCATCTCTGGCTCAACAAACTACAAACTTTGCAAACAGTTTGAAAAACTGATGACAAAGAAGTTTGAAATGAGCATGATGGGTGAACTCACATACTTCCTTGGACTACAAATCGAGCAAAATGACAAAGGTATATCCATCAGTCAAGAGAAATACACCATAAATCTCTTGAAGAAATATGAGATATCTCGACATGTGCCTCAGTGAAGACACCAATGGTCCTTCCAAACAACCTTGGACTGATCTCACTGCAAATCAGTCAATCAAACTCATTTCAGAGGGATTGTAGGCTCACTGATGTATCTAACTACTACTAGACCAGACATACAATTCTCAGTCTGTCTAATAGCAAGATATCAATCCAATCCCAAAGAATCCCACCTCACTGCAGCCAAAAGAATACTCAGGTACATGAAGGGAACCCCAAACCTTGGACTCTATTATCCAAAGTGCTCAGGGTTTGATCTCAAGGGTTACTCGATTCGATTATGCGGTCAAACATGGACGAAAAGTACCTCGTCAGGGTCCTGTCAATTTCTTGGAAAATTGGTTTGTTGGAGTGCTAAAAGCAACAATCAGTGGCTATGTCTTCACCTGAAGCTGAGCATGTGGGCTGCAGGGATCTTGTGCCAATGTATTATGGATGAAAAGTCAACTCAGTGACTATGACATCCATTACAAAATGGTACCCATCTTCTCGTGACAACACCAGATTGCAATTGCAATCTCCAATAACCCCGTCCTTCACCAAAGAACCAAACACATTGATATCAGATATCACTTCATCAGGGACCACATAATGAAAGGAGACATAGAACTCCATTTCATCCCTACTGAGTATCAACTGGCTGATATCTTCACCAAACCCTTGGATGAACCTACCTTGAGACGAAAGCTGAATTGGGAAGGCTTGACATTGAAAGTCAGGCATCTGAAAACCAATCTCAGTAAGTTCTCTGAAATGGTTCCTCCTCCCTGAACGAAACCCACAATACAACCTCTCACTGAATAAGTAAGACTCATTCAGGGACCCTGATAGTTAATATTGAGCATTGAATGAGTAACTAAATGATCCAAGTATCAGTTACTTAAAAGTCCTAGGTTGGTAACTATGCCAATTTAATATAAGAATATATGTCTCTTTGTCTTATTGTCAACCATATCAAGGGTCCGTCACAAACTTACCTAATCCCCACTTGGCATTAAATGCCCCCTCTCACATGAAATATCTCATTGATATTTTATTACTGCAAAAGTGCACTTTTGGCACATCCTGTGTTCCCTTGAAAAACGGGATTTTACTGCTGGTAGTGGAGTGGTGGCATTAAATGTGGAGATTCAAAATGTTTTCATAAACTGACTTTACAAATCCCCATTTATGCACATTTAACCCCTCTCACCACTCTATAAATACCCCCCTTCTCAACCATAAACACACACACAAATTGTTTTTGTAACAAAACTTTGCTAAAATCTTTTCTCAAACTCAAAACTTTGTGTGTGCTTCAAAATCTTCAAATCTTTTTTCTGAAAAACCTTCTTTGTAAACATTTACAAAAGTTTTTAATCACAAACTTGAGAGATAAAAAAAACTCTTTGATTGTTCTTGTCAAATTGTTCTTATCAAAACCCTAATTTTTTTTTTAAAATGGCAAGTACACAATCTCTCCAGTTTGCTTCACAGTGGGTAGGTGATCTTAGCAATGTTGAATTTAAAACAAATAATGTCATAGGCAATTTTGAATATCCTCAAACTGTCCGAGCCTATAAGGACATTATGAAATTTTTATATAAGCGCCCACTGAAAAGCGGCCTTTGTTCGTGTCCTCAATACGTACCAAAACCTCCTCAGGGAGTTTTGGGCTCAGACTAAAGTCCTTTGACCCGACACCCTCTATTGATGAGAACAACCTTAGACCTCTCAGGGAATATCTCATCAGGTTCAGTCTTAATGGGGGGCAGCAATTCACCCTGGATTATAAAACTTTTTGCACCTCCACAGGGTTAGATTACAACAAAGGTGTTTATATAGCCCATCCTGAACCCTCCACAGTGAAGGATGGGTTAAAACAAATCGTTTTAGATCCAACTTTTTTGGACAAGACCCCAGTCACCAAAAGCTCATTTCTCGTGGCTTGGAGGATCCTATTCACTTTTGTGATTAAGGTCCTCGGCGGGAACCACTCATCCACTGAACAAGTTAACTCTATTCAGTTGATGATGGCATACTTTGATGAATGGGGTCCTGTCGACATAGGGGAGATCATTTACGGTGATCTCGTAACCAAGCTACAGAGCAAAACTAATCTGAAATCGTTTCGTATCCTAGTTTTGTCTCTTGTGCTTTGCAAGTGTTACTGGGTACAAACTATCCTCAGGAAGTACAATTTGGTGCTTTACCTGGCATCCTGAGCAAATCAAATTTTCAAAAGGACCCATCCCTTGTCACAAATATTCAATTGACGGCCCATATGGTTGCTGTAAACAACCAGAGGGAATCGATGTCTCTAACCCTGCTCCTATAAAGAAAGGGAAGTCTCAGACTGGGACTAAAACCAAACTCAAGTCTCAGGGCCCTAAGGCTTCAGGAGCACAGCCTAAAAGGCAAAAGAAGCCCCCGACTAAACAGACACCCACTGGTGACCAAGCAACATCCATCCTGGTGACAATGAAGGACACTGATAAATAACAATCAGTGCCCTTGGCCCCAACTACTACTCCCCAAGATCCAGAGGGAAACATACAACCCGCTGGTAGGGGAGCGCCTTCCACAACGCCCAAGGTTGACATTAGCAAATCACAGCCTTTGTCTAAGGGCACACTGAATGATCCCAAAGACTCAGGGGGATACAAACAACCCACTGATAGGGATATCACTGCCACTGACTCCGCTAAAGGAACTGGAAAACACCAGCCAGTGTCTCAGGGGTCTCAGGGGGACAAAGACTTCGGAGGGACATAAACAACCGCCGATATGGAACCCAAAACCAATCGACGGAGAAGGCACCAGAAATGCCCACCGATGTCGAGGGATCAACGGGGGACAAAGACTCAGAGGGAAATATACCACCCGCTGATATGGAACCCATCACCAACCCTTGTTAACCGCTTTGTGATGTTATCTGGGATACTATTTTCTGAGGATGAACTTGCTGACGTGATGATGAAATTTTATAAGCATGGGAAGAAGTGGACGATGAAGTTGAAGTTCAAGCTGAACAAGGACCTCACCTAATCCACAGGAGCATATTGAATCACCATTCAAGCCTGACAATGATGACTCCTCTTCCTCCACTAATGAGTTCAAAATATTTGATAATGTTCTTTCACTCACCGAGAGGCAGCTGGTTCAGTGGATCACCAAAGCTTCAAGGAGGTTATACTCTGGGGTCACTGAAACATTGTGGGAACAACATATTGAGGTTGCTTCCAGTTATGCTAATCTAAAGGCTGAGGTACAAGCCTTTGATGAAAATGTTCATGAGCACATGGATCTGATGTATGACAATCTTCACAGACTGGACGAAAACTTGGTTAAATTTCTCAGGCACCTTCAGGGTGTAAGTACAAAGATAGATGAAATCATAGAATTTGTCAAAGAAGATCCAGGCTCTAACTCTCAAGTCTGAAGGCTACTGAGGCTTACTTGAAACAATCCTCCAGCCTCGTGAACGGGTCAAAATGCTCCAATCTGCAAATGTTCAGGGTCTTCAATCTTGATCCGGTCTCTTCAAGCTACACTAGGCTCTGTGAATACTCAGGTGGCTACTTTGGCTCAGGCATCTTCTTCCCTGGCTGGAATCTCGGCCCAGAATGACTGCTCTGGAAATTTCTCAGAAAATTTGGAAGCAAAAGTCAGCGGTATTCAAACCGACACTTCAGATATCAAGGCTATGATCTCTGAAATTTATCAGAGCCTTCTTCAAGGGTCAAGCTGCTCCCCCTCGGCACACCAACACCAACTCTTGCCCTCACTGACACTCCGGCAAACAGTTGAGGGGAGAAAGCTAAAAATTCCTATTCACACTGAGGGGAGACAACACCACCAGTATCTGCAGCTCCAATCTCATCATCACCACCAGTCTCAGCAATACCTATCTCATCAATCCCACCACCAACATCAACAACAACACACGACAGTGATCACACCAATAATAACAACAAACCACCGCCCGAGCATCTTCTTCTTCAGGGCCGGGACAAAGGAAAAGGCATAATGACAACACCACCTGTGCCTGAGAAGATTCCCTTTAAGATCGGCGACACTGAATACCTGCTCACACCACAACAGCTAAGTGCCTATCTTGCAAAGAAGAAAGGAAAAAGAAACTTGCTGAGGAAGAAAGAAAAAGCAGAGAGGCACTGGTAAAGGTTGTCGCTGAAGAAGCTGAAAACGTTGGAATAGATGCTAAGAAGCTTAAAAAAGTCAGGCAGGACAAAGTTCAAGGAAGCTCGCCGCGGTCGGATGGTGAAATGAGAAAACAGTTGGAAGAAAAGAAGAAGAAACTGAAGCCCTCAGCAGCCAAGCAATTGAGCATTACAACTGGACGATGACAAGCCGAAGGTTACCTGAAAAGATCACAGATGTTAAAATCATTCCCAATACCAAACCAGCGGCCATGAATGTTTACAGAGGGATGATAAAGACACTTCGAGGTTCATGATCCCCTAAAATTCACCGACTTTGGGATCACTGAACTCGATGAGCTTGGTCCAATTATTGAAAAGAAGAAGAATGCGGTGGTTAAGGAGCGATGAAGATGCTCATAAAAGATATGAAAGACTGAGGATGCACCAGCACAACCGAGGATTCACCTGCCTTAACTGAACCTCAAGGATCTCAACCACAGTCATCCACTAGCAAAAGGAAGAGAGTTGAGTTCCAGCTGAAATAAAGTGTGCCGTTTCGAATGCAACAGGGAGCCGCCTGAAGGTGTTAAGTTTGTAAACTGCTTGGTGATTGAAAAGCCTGAAAGAGGGCTATTTTTCATTGATGAATATGGAAACCCAACATTCCAAAGGTGGAGCGATATTGATAGGCAGAGTGGCAACAATCTTGAGCTACATACCAGTGGCTTCTCAAATTCAGACTCTGCAAATATCACGTTTTGTGCTGACTTAAATGCCAAGATAAGAGAACATCCTGACAGGGAAACACTGATTACAAAGAAAGTCAAGCTTGAAGCACTGAAATTCATTTGGACTGATCATTTTGATTTATGTTTTTGTACTAGTGATAAGAGCCATGTAATCTGATCAATAAAATATGTATGTTTTTATTAAATTACTCAGTGTTCCTGATTGTATTCATTAGTACATTCAGTGTAAGAAGAAGCCATTTTCTCACTTACACTGATCAAACACTTAGGCTATTTGTATATCCAAATAGGGGAGACTGTTGGGTTCAGTAAATACCCAAACCCCTTAATCTAGGATTTGAATAGAAAATAGCCCAAGTGTTTAGTCCGTTAAACACTAACAGGTCACTGAGTGCATAGTCTCTCAGGGAGCCATCTTCAGGATACTCAGTATGAGGCGAAGAAGACGTCTCTCCACTTAGTAAGGCGGTACTTATTGGGTGAAGACTGAGTCAAGAAGAAGATGATGGATTCAGTGAGTGATGACAATAACTCACTGAATCCCTAAGACTCCTCTCCAACTACTTACACTGAAGACAAACTGAAGTAGAAGATTGAAGGATGTAAAGACTGAAGAATGAACGGGACAAGGCGGGATAAGTTTGAATCAGATAAGATGAAGTCCTTATCAACCAAAGTCAACTTTCCCTGAATGGCAATAGATCAGGCTTAGTGTCATCACTGACCTTAGGAAAGTAGTCTTGTCTCTTACCTAGAATAGCCTTTGTAAACAGAGACAAAATGCATTAGTATTTTGTCTTCTGTAAGATGTCAGTTTGTCACTTAGGAAAGAGTTAAACCTCATACATGTATAAATAGCATAAGAGATGGAGTGAAAAGGTTAAGCTTGTGAATTGTAAAAACACACATACACGCAAGCCATATTTTCACTCCTCCAAATACAACTTAATCCCTGAGATAGCTCAGTGGGTTCTAAGAGTTGTGCTCGACTAGCCTGAGCTTAGAGAGGAGTCACCAAACTTTGTCATTTCAATCCCAAGTCTTGTTCCGCAAGTACTTGGGTAACGTATTCTTTTTGATTTATTTCTAATAAATAATATGATGTTGAAAATTACTTTGTGTGTTTTACTCATGTTAATTTCAGTCATTGTTCACTATTAACTTGTTTTATATTCTTAAACTGTTTTAAACGATAGTGAACGGGGAACAACATCAGCAAACACAAAAACAAGCTTACGCAAACACATTTAAATGGGACCAATGTGGTCCATACACCAAGCGATGCATAGACCGTAGAAAACACATATCTGATCTGATATAGATTACTTCAAGTGCTCTAACTAGAGTTATTCACATCCGGAAGTACAGGAAACTAGAAGACTGTCAAAACAAAATTAGCATCACATTGAGTTTGAGTAAAGAACCTATCCAAACCTCATATTCCCTTGTATCATTGCTAAAAGATTGACTCTTAAATGATCAGAAACTTAGTTAGCCGAATGTCAGTTACACAAAACACCATCTTATGAACTTACTGAATAGCACATTTTTAACGGACGTGAAAAAATGTGAATAGCTCAGTCATAGTAGCACATTTTGATGGACTTATGAACTTACTGAATATCACATTTTTAACAGCTAATGAGTTTACAGTGATCAAGTTAATAGCTCATTCAGAAAGCCATGATTATTGGCTTATCAAAATGTTCAAATAAAGTAAAACAAAAAAGAACAACCCTCAATTGCTCATACACTACACTTGACACATTAAAGTACATAGCATGTCGTTAAAAAACATGTACCCGGCGGCTAAACATAAAAGTTTCTATCAAATTCACTAACATTTTACAAACATATAGCAACGCCAAGTTTTGTGTTAAAAGTTTCATGAGTACGCGGCCTACTCGCCAAATGACAGGTTCAATACTTCAACAACTATCACAGCAAGAGGTTCAATACATTTCAACTACTTCTTAATCGATCATGACATCATCATAACCTAACCTAACATCAAATCAAATCATTACACCTATCGCTAACATCCAAACTATAGACATCATCAACAAATAAGTCAACATAACAGAA
>OU343223.1:96600929-96716955 GCA_910596185.1 Chrysanthemum makinoi | reverse complement strand
TCTTAGTGGACCAACCCTAGTACCATAGTACTTATGGACTTACTTTGAAGAGTTTTGTTTTGAGATTTCATTCATTTTGAATATTGTATTTTCCTCGTCAGACAATTGTTTATATGATTTGAAACTTCATTTTTTTAAGGTTTCCGTTTGTAAATATTTTATTTGTATGTTCTGATATGACACCAGAATGTGACACTTCTACCCTTGTCGGGTTGGGGTGTTACAGCTAAGTAGTACTTTGTATTCCTTAATCTGACTATCTGAGTGAGATTAACACATAGTACATACTAACTTCATGTGTATAAAAATCATGATAAATTCAAATTAACTATCAACATCTTATGTAATAAAATATATATTCAGTCAAACATAAGTATAGTTTAAACTCTACTACACAATTAATCACACTAGAAGATAATAGCTAAATTCAGATTCATTTCATTGACAAAGTTTCAGTTACACAATACATCATCCATAAAACCATACAAAGAACATCATGACAACAAAGATCTGATACTAATTCACATTCTAAATCACAAACAAAGAACCTCAAAAGAGTGAATAACATATGAATCCCAAAACCATGATTCAATATCAGAGAATCTATGTTAAGATCTGTCCAATTCACGTACTCTCTCTTGAAGCCAACACATATAAGGTGATCATACACCGTTTTTCTTACATGGTGAAACAGATTGTGACAATTCGCGCATGGACACAAAATCTCTCCATGTTGACTCGATTTCTCAAAAGCAAAATTCAGAAAATATTCCACACCATTAACATATTCTGGACTAGCTCTCGGTGCAAGATACATCCAAGATTTGTCCATAATGATGTCAAAAGTAGAAAACATGAAGTAATATTCAACTCTTACATGCCTAAAAACAACAATGTAACTCTATTAGCTACTTTAAAAATCTTTTTGATTGTGTATACAACATTATCATCAAACAAACACACAAAATTTTAAACACAAGTAGCGGTATTCTTATTGAGGGCAAAAAAGTTAAGTCTCTACTACATTACGTTAAATTACAAGCATCAACCTAAGTTATAACTTCAACTCAACTATAATCGGTCAATATCTATACAAATTAATTTATCTATTAAAATTCCATCATTCCTCAAAATATTTTATCAAGCATAAATTTAGAGTGCTTCAATCTTCATGCCTATGTTAATGGATTTTCACATACGAGACAACACAAGCTCGTTAAATTATCTAGGCTTTAGCTTATGCGTTTCAACTAGAAACAACCTACTAGCAACAATACAAGTCGAGCTAACTATACAATCGTATCAACTCGAAACAACCTTTAAACTAGTTAAGCTATATCATAGTAACCAACAACAACAACAATAAAATCACTTCAACAGAATTTTACAATGCCTCATCAAAACTAATACTCTTTCGCAAACCATACAACACTAGCTTGCTAATAGCACTCGTTACTAAGACGAAGTCTCTCCTATACATTTCAACTAAGCAGCAAATTTATTAATAAAACAACAAACATCAGCTTATTAACAAATCAACAAACATCAAAACGCTTATTAACAAAACAGCATATCAATAATCAGCTATCAGATTATTAGCAAAACAGCTTATTAACAAATCATAATAATCAGCTATCAGATTATTAGCAAAACAGCTTATTAACAAATCACAATAATCAGCTATCAGATTACTAGCAAAACAGCTTATTAACAAATCACAATAATCAGCTATCAGATTACTAGCAAAACAGTTTATTAACAAATCACAATAATCAGCTATCAGATTATTAGCAAAACAACAAACTTACACTAGCAAAGATATCAAAACAGCAAAGATAGCCTATCAAAACACTTCCGGTGGTGGTTGCCGGTGATTGATACCGTGGTGATTGCCGGTGATTGATGCCGGATAACGATGGTGATAACGACGGATACCGTGGTGGATACAGTGGTGATTGATGGTGATAACGATGGTGATAACGACGGATGTTAACGGTTTGGGGATTGTGATAACGACGGATAACGATTCCGGTGGTGGTGATAACAATTCCGGTGGGTTTTGGTTTTGGTTTTGGTGTGTGGGATAACACATACAAACGGTGGGTTTTGGTGTGTGTGAACGGACAACACTTTTTCTAGATCCGCTTTTTCTATTTTTTTGACAAATACAATTTTTTTATTTTGGTTTTATTATTTAGTAATTTTAGTAGGTAAAAGTTTTATTTGGTTATTTTTATAAGTAGGGGTAAAAGTATTATTTGGTTACTTTTATAAATTTTAGTGGGCAAAAGTTTTAGTGAGCAAATGTCACAAATTTTGTAGTGATAGTATGAAAATCGACAAAAAGAAGATCTTTATACCAAGCCAAAAAATGCTTTGAAGCTGTAATTCTACTCCTAAACAAAAATGTTTAAGAAGGTATATATAGTGGTTTGAACCATGCAAGATGTAAAAAACTGTCCGAAACGCTAGAAGGAGGGCTTTAACCTCCGACCTTGTGGTTAACAGCCACACGCTCTAACCAACTGAGCTATTCCAGCTTTTTGTCAGAATTTCAAGACTTGCTGATTATATATAAATACTAAACAAGAAACCGTTTACGCAACAACAACAATTTTATTAGTTAAAAGGCCAGACTTTATTCACAAACATTAATACATCATATCATGTCTGACCTTGTTAATTTATTCTCGTACACACATAAAGCTAGGGAAAACACATGTAAACTCATCATGTCTTTCGCATTCTAAGACAATTGGTAGCTGATCCTTTGAGGGGACAACAAGATACTCTCGGTCTCCCTGTTCGTCTTCAAGTTGTGAGCTTGGCTAGGCGACACATCATACGCGTTTGTGATCACTTCAATTGGCATAGCTCTGAACACTGATGTGTACCCTGCGACTGGGCTCTTCATTGGAGACTTGTTGGTCTTGAACGCTACCCACTCGAACCCATTTTGACCAGCTCTAGCTGTTGTTGCGAAGAACTGTGGCACTACAAAAATGTCACCTTGTTTCACCTGCTCGTCCATCACGGCTTGACCATTGTTCGACACAACCTGGACCTGTGCCTCGCCACTGAGTACGTATACCATGGTGTGGCTGTTTATAGACCAGTGTGGCGAGATCAGCGCATTCTGTATAAATGACAAAGTATATATATATCATGTTAAAAATGATATTTGTTAAGAAAAGAATATGCATTTATTACAAATATTGAAAAATAAAAAAAATTATTTGTGGACAACTCAAGAGGAACGGATGGATCAGTATTAGTTACCTGTTGAAGGTGTCCTTTTTCGGCACTGAGGTCCAAGTAAGAAAGAATGGGCAGTTTGTGTTCATTAACCGTGTTTAGTTTTCCAGCTTGTCGAGAAAAGATATCGGCGTCTCTCTGGCTATCCAAGCTGTACAAGATTCTAGCACTACACATATTTTCTTCCAGGCCATTAGACGATCCTTCTTTGCCTTGTTTTCGTGGTTGTTGCTGTTTTTCTTCTTCAGGGGTGACAAACTGCATCGGTTTCTAGAAACCAGCGTTAGAAATAGAAAGTGCCATACTAATTTCCTCTCCCCTCTAGGGGCGATTTTTGGCCGCCACTTCCAACATAATTTCCGGCCAAAATCAATCTCCTAATTCGTATCTCTACCTTGGTATGCAATCGGATTAGAAGGTTGATGATTATCTGAAGTGGTGTGCGCTTGTTTTATCTCTTATCTATCCCTAAATCGTCCTGTTTCTAAACCCTAAACGATTATTTTATAGTCGGTTTCAATCGATTTATTTGAAGGGTTTTAGATTCGATTTGTTTATTAACCCTAACCGATTACTACTCTTCTGTAATCGCTGTTTAGGGTTTTGGGTTTTTTTGGATCGATGACTCTTTATTGCTATATTATCTTCATGATCTGTTTGTTGGGAACCCTAACCGATTCTTTCTCATATGCATGTAGATCGTTTGAGGTTATCCTCAAAGATTTATTAATTGTACAATCGGTTTAGGGTTTGTGGATTCGCTGATCGTAAATCTTCATGGTAATATTTATATCGATCATTATTGGTTTCTGGTTGATTGGTTGTTTGTGATGTGTATCTGCACGTTTTCTTCATGGTAGCCCTTTAGAGGGTTTGATTATTGGCTGTGCATTCGGTATTGATGAAGGTTGTGGTTCGTGGGTAAAGGGAGAGGGCTAAGTGATGGTATAGGTAAGTTAGGGTCTCGTTAGGCCCTATTATCTGCTCGTGCATGCATTATATGGTCCTTGCTGTTAAGAACTATGGTCTTGATGACTTGGTGGTATCTTGTTGATATGGTACGCCCTGACGCTAGGTGGTAATGATTTGGTACGAGCTTTGGTTATGGTTTGTTTGCTGTTCGTGCTTTCTAGTGGATTGATATTTATCTAAGTTCTTTGTAAATTTCTATGGAATCTCAGCTTTCTGCTCGAATTAGTGATGTAAGTTAAGTTTAAGGGTCTTATTCAAAACCTTTTTATCATCGTTCATAGACATGGCATTGATTTATTTGATCATGTGATCGATGGTGATCTCTTTGATGTAAGTTATGGTCGTATAGCCCTATGTTTGTCTACGACTGATCAAGATACACTGTTTTTCATTCTTAGCTTGAGTTTCATTCATTTTGAAACTTCTAGTAGATGAGGTATTGGATCAAGTTGTAGTGATGGTTTGGTTCAGGCGATCAATGAAGATCGGTGTAGTTGTTGGATCAATTGTGGAGTGGCATGTTCTATTCTACCATGGTTTCGGCTGCATCGTTGAAGGTTATGGACTTCTATGACGACATGTGAAGATTCAAGTTTTTACTTGATGTTTTATTTGTAATTTGATAGTCGTTGTAGTTTCGCTTCATATAGTTGTTGCTTTGTTTAGCATGTTCGTTTGGTTAGTTGCACATGTTGTGCAGGCTTGTTTTAAGAATGGTTTGTCATTCTTAGATAAGTGTAGTGTAAGTGTCCTTAGGGACTGAGATGTGGGAATTCACCCTCATCCTTTTGTACTTCAATGGTTTTTGGCGTAATAATATTTACCGGGGAAACCCTTTACCCAAAAAAAAAAAACTGCATCGGTTTCTTGACTTTAATAATGATCCCATTTTCACTAGACTCTTGCATGAGCCTCACGATCCGTGGCTCGATGTTGAACGCCTCTGCTAGTAATTCAGTGTTGAAGCCCGCAAAGATGTTGTCAAAGTTGAATCTACTTTCATCCAAAGGCCTCTCTTGGTGGCCTAGAACGTGTTGGTTAGAAAACCCTCCTGCGAGCAAAAATGACTACCAAAAAACGAAAAGCACTTGTGTTAATTAGCTGTTTAAGAAATACTGTACTAGATTATTAAACACATTTATAAACATACGACAGGTTGCATGTCGAGTTGGTTGGCGGGGCTGTTAATGTCATTGAGAACAATAGCAACAACTTGTTGGTTCTTGTCGTTGTACGCCCAGTGGACAGCGCCAGCAGGAATGGCGATTATGTCACCTCTTACAAAACGGTGTACTTTCTGGTGAGAGTCTCTTGTTTCTTGCTGCTCCTGTTGTTGTAATCCGTATCGAATGTCTCGACATCCCGGAAGTCTACTCTATTATCCCTTCACCTGAAAACCCCATCACTCAGATGTTGTTACTTAGACCGTCTAACAATCGAATATTGTAGACAAGGTATTAAATTGGGAAGAGTTTTGGTCCCACGCGCAATTACTAATTCCCAAGAAGTAAAGGCCGGGGCTAAACATGCATGCATGCATGGACATGCAAACAGTTCGTAATTAAATTTGGAGGACCGAGAGTCATTTGTCAAAGATATATAATGGATGGGCAGATGATCTTGCATGTATATGATTTAAATCTAGAGCACATTGGCAGTCTCGGTTGATCTCAACATTAAGGCAAAAGCTCGGTTCAATGTGATTGTTTAAACTAACACCAATTAGGTCTTAATTATAAAGATCTCGGAATAGAATTTGTTTGATTTAATTTAAAACCTTCTCGTAAAGAAACCCTAGGTGAATAGATTAGAATTCTATCCCCTTATGGATATCTCACCTAAGAGTAGGAATTCATGTCCGATTTGATTGATTGGATTACCAATCCTAAAGTTGATTGTCTAAGTATCATGTACGTACTTATTTTTATTATTTATTTTTATTTAGTTATTTTTATTTTTTTTGCTAGCTAGGATAATACAAATTGCTGCTCAAAAGCAATTTAGGCTACAATTGCTTAGTTTGTACATCAATATTAGAGTTTTTGGAGACTTTAATTCCTCCATCATGATCTTTCATGTTGACTCGAGTGTCTAAAGGTACTATATAATATACCGTTTAGTCTTTGGTCCAGATTATACAGTTCGTTAGTTACGATCTGATATGTTTTAGTAATTTTACACTAATTTGTTAAGTAATATCACTACTACACAAAAATTTGATTAGCTACGGTTTTTAAGGCCATTTACTACGGTTTTAAAACCGTGGTAGATATGAGCGTACCAAAAAACAAAACCATTTTCTGCTACGGTTTCAAACCGTAGCAAAAAATTATTATTTGCTACGGTTTTTTTCCTAACCGTACCAAATTTGTTCCATAAGCCACCAAGAATTCCCTTTTTTTCTGCTACGGTTTGTTAGTAAACCGCAGTGAAATCTGTTTCATTTAAAAAAAAATAATTTATTTTTTTCCCCAGAACCTGTAACCAAACAGTACCATATATCTTTCCAGAACCTGTAACCAAACAGTACCATATATCTTTCCAGAACCTGTAACCAAACACTACCATATATCTTTCGCAGAGCGCCGAACATTGCAGATACACAAACAAATATTCAACAAATTTAACATCTTATGTAAACATCAACCAACGCAACATCCGAATTAGACAAAAGTGTTATCCATTACAATTGTTTAAACGACATCATCATGAAAATATAAAACCTTAACTATTGAGAAGCCGTTGTATCTAACGGATAAACTACAACCCTATAAAACTCGTTCAACGTCAAATAGGCCACTTGGTCGATCTCCAGCAGTGTTAGAGCGCGTGTGTCATCCCAAAGCTATAAAAACAAATAAGAGATATGTATAAACACAATGTAATAAAGAGCAACAAATTTATTATAAGTAGCTAGTCAATTCAATCCTAAACAGTCTGTAAAGATTTAAGAAGCTCAACTTTTATGCAAAACGTTTTTCAAGTCAACCTAGGACGAGCCATTTTGACCCACTTCTACTAGCAATAGGCGTCTATGCCTGATAAAACTTATCAGAACTACAATACATTCTCTATGATCATGTAACCTTCCATCGTTCTCATACCAAGTAAAGGGAGCCTGAAATCACAAACTTATTCTCCTAACCTTAGTGGCAGATTTAAATTCTGATCTAGGAATTCACAAACTATAACAGACTACATTTCACCGGATCTAAAAAACATTTTTTAAACTTTTCTACCGCAAAAGACAACTACTTTTTCACAGGTATGTACCGTAGGCCTGGCCCCGACTGATATCATACGATGGGGTTTTTCCATACGATTATAGACTTTAGAGATATGAGAAATCTTGCATTCATCATGGCTGCAGGAAATGTTGGCAGTCAAAAGACATAACTTTTACCACTAATCCAAGAATAAGTGTCCCTGGAACTCTACATTCCTCTTCCTATTGATACGGCCAATAGTGATCAACATAGCTATATTTAACTCCAGAAAGCCAAATGTCCTCACAATCAAAATCAATGAACGAGTCTCAAATATTTTATAAACCGACGACAGAACCTAGCAATGATACCCGTAGCAATGCATATAAAACATAATACAAGTAGTGCCAACCCGTTGTAAGGGCTGCAAAAGAATTTAACGCATCCCAACCAACCTCGCTATAATCTCAAGCATAAAAGGAAATACTTACACTTTTGAAAGTCACTTGTCTTTTACGCAAGAAGGTCGCATGAACTTTATCAAATAGTATCCACACTCCCAATCACCCTCTTGTTGGAAACACTAAACGTAAATAAACAAACATAGTTACATTAATGCAACAACCAAATCAATTATATATACACAACAAATGTAGATTATTTACCTTAGTCATGGTCCAATCAAACTTCATCTCGAAAGCCCTATATTGAAAATCAATGGCATGCTAACTTTGACTATTTTCTCAAAAAAATATATGTCAACTCAAAGTCAATATTAGAAAATTTTACCTCTCTACTATCTCTGGGAAATAATAATTTTTCTGTATTTTTCTTCTTCGAATCCACTATATAACCCTTCCTCAAGTTTGGGCAAACCGAAGAGAAGCCAATGACCACTACACAAAAGTTTCATCATTTGAGTATTGATATAAACCACATATTATAATATACGTATAACAAGCAAAGACATTACCTTTGGAAATAAGGTGCCACATATATTTCTTTTCCTGGATTTAGCTTCTTGGTATCATTAATGTGATCTATGACTTGTTGTCCGTTTCTTCTTGAACATTCAATTGATGTAATGTGATGTGGATTGAGGAAAACACATTTGTTTTCACGAAGACCTTTCACCATCGAATGTAAATTCCTGTTATCAAGAAAATAAAATACGAGTTAGTTGGTGTTTAGATGTTTCTATCACAGGGGTGTTTCGATTGATGTTATATTGGATGCTATTATACAAGTCTTTCTTTAAAAAATAAAAAGAAATAGAACATAAGTTAACTTACATCGCCCACCAATGTATAAAAGAAATATCAACCTTCCCATTGATATGCAAATCTAAAATTGCCTCGTATTCAATCCACTCTTCATAATGTTTGCCATACATCTCGTGAGGTGCAACAATTGAAATATTTTGATTCTTGAATTTTGTGAATCGTCTCTCAGATTCAAGAAAAGTTTCGGTCGATCTATTAATATAGCAAGTCTTTTGCACTCTTTCCTCTTGGGTTTGCTTAGACTCGTATGAGATGACGCCGGTTGTTCGACCTAAAAAACAAAACCATTAAATCATAGTAACTCACACTACTACAGTTAGTACTTTCAATCAAATGCATACATATAACGTATTTGGCTATGACTAAAAGGAACTCGAGACTTGCTTAGTAACCAGATACGGTCCAATGCTTTTATATTTGGATCTAGTGACTTTGATATACTTCAGACCATGTACTTATAAATCATGTTTGCTGTTATAAATCGCATCATTTTGTGAAGTATCGCAGTTGACTTCAATTTGCTGTATAAATCAGACCATTTTGCAAAGGATCCAGTGACTTCAATTTCAGATCTTTACTGTTATAAATCAGACTACGTATAATCATCTCTTTTACAAAACCCAAGTAAAAAATCAATCAACCATTCAGAGTCAAATAATGAAACCAATACATGTCAAAAAATTTATGAACATGGTTCTTATATTATGTTGTCAAGAGGATTTGAACCGAAAAGAAACCAACAAATATTCACTTGTAGCTAGATCGACTAGTTCAACTTAAACAGCTTAACCACATTATAACACATCGAGATCACTTTATAATCAAATAACCAACCAGATCATTCAAAAACACCAAGCACACGTACATAAATATTCAACACAAGTACATTATATATATATCATACATTCTAGAACTTAGAAGTCAGAAGTATGTTATATATACCTGACATTCTGAAAAAAATCATATTTAGACCAGTTATAATAATATGCAGGGTTATAATGACATACCTTTTGAGGGAAACTCGTTGGCTGATAACCACTTTGAGGATGCAATGCCACTTGACTTTCCAACTAAATCAAACAAAAAAATGGATATATCAACTAGTTATACATCTCGCATTCCCTGTGGAGGCTATCACTTGACTAGTTCAACTTAAACAGCTTAACCACATTCCCTGTGGAGGCTATCAATGTAACTCCGCTATTTTGCACTCTACTATTTTCATCTCGCATCTTAGTGTAAAATGTATAACCGTTAATTTCGTATCCTTCATATGTTTTGACAAGCAATCTCGGGACCTCTCCTAGCTTTTCCACTATTTTATCGACGTTTGGTTGACCCATTACGCTTCCACTTTGTCTTTTAGCCAAGTAGCAAGTGCTCATTATGCCTCTTCGTATACCATGTCTCGTTTCTACCAATGTTTTCTCAGCAGTAACTTTTCCATATGTTCATTAATGGGAGCAACACACGCCATATGTTCAAGGACTACCAAATGTGCAATCTCAAAAGCTCATTATTGGGCTTGACTGTTCGATCCAATAGTACCGACCCCATGAAGTCTACCCACATGACGACTTTGAGGAACGCCTATACCTTTGATACCTTCCAAATAGTTTGTATAATAGTCGATGACCTCCTCAGAAGCATATCCTTCAACAATACTACCCTCGGTCGAGACCTTCCTCACATACCCCTTCACGATGCCCATATCTCTCAAAAGGGTACATGTAATAAAATACAGGACGCAAGCTTTAATTTCACTAACGATGTGAGATACTAGATGAACCATAACATCGTAAAAGGACGGCGGAAGTACATCTCTAATTGACATAAAGTAATGATAACATCTTTTTGCCATGAATCCAAACTTTCGGGGTCAATCACTTTCGAGTGAATCTTGTTAAAAAACAAACAAAGTTTTGTGATTGTATGTCGGACATTCTTCGGTAACAAACCACGAATTGCGATGGAAATCATATGTGCCATTAAAACATGACAATCATGGGACTTCATTCCTTGTAGTTTACAGTCTTTCATGGATACCAAGCTCCTAATGTTCACGAATAGCTAGATGGAACTTTAATATCATGTAAGCATTTACAAAATTGGGTTTTTTCTGCTTTTGACATGGTATAACACGCCGGCGGGTATAGGGCTGCTTTTTTGTCATTCTCACAGGGCTGAGCTCTAACCGATTCCCCACGAGACCATATCTTTTCGAATTAATACCATCTTTAGTTTTCCGGAATATTCAAAATAACCCCATCAAGCTGTCACATACGTTCTTTTCAATGTGCATAACGTCGATACAATGTCGTACTTCCAAATCCTTCCAATATTCTAATTCCCAAAAACCACCTTTTTTTCCACGCTCCTTGTTCAATTTGACTTCCTTTTCCTTTTCCAAACACAGTGTTTATATTAGAAACTCGTAAAAGTGCGAGATTCCACTAAATCGCGGTCTCTGACTCGTCAAACTCCGTGATTTCACAAACTCCGAACTCATTTACCGATACGAGTGATTTTGGAAGCGATTCGATGGCCCATGAACACGCTTTTTTTGCAATTGTCTAACCACGGAGGATGTCTCATCTTCACATATCGGCAAGCCCGCTTACCCTTCGCTATATCCCCGACAAATTACCGTATGCCGGAAATCATTAATGGTGCAAAAATCATGGCTCGCAACGTAAACTTCTTTCTTATACGCATCATACATTTTACACCGGCTTCCACAATTTTTTCATATCACAATGAGGAGATTAAATACACGCCAATGTCATTACCGTGTTGTTTTGGATGGAAATTAACAATGACATCATAATGTATTTACGTTTCATGCATAACCATGGTGGAAGATTGTACATACATAAAAGAACCGGCCAAGTACTATAACGACGCCATGTTTCCAATGGTTGATTCCGTCTGAGCTTAGTCCAAATCAATATTTCTAATATCTTTACTGAATTCTGAAATTTGTTATTAATTTTTCTCCATTGAGGGGAGTCCGCCACATGCCTTAATTTCCCATCATCTTTACGCTGATCGGAATGCCAACGCAACAATTTGGCCTCTTTCTTGTTTTCAAATAATCGCTTCTTCTTGGTATGACAGAAAATACCACAATAGCTTAGCCGGGGTCCATTTTTGTCACATCATCATCAATTTCATTTGGTTCTTTCTTATACCTTGATGTTCCGCAAGTAACACAAGCATGCAAGTTTTCGTACTTATCACCCCTATACAACATAAAATCATTCGGACATGCGTGTATTCTTTCAATTTCTAGTCCCATTGGACACATTATTTTTTTAGCTTGGTAAGTAGAAATAGGCATCTCATTATTAGGGAAGCAGTCATGTATAAAATCTAATAACTTTGTAAAGCTAGTATCACTCCAACTACTATTTGCTTTTAACTTTAACAACTCCAAAACAGCAGAAAAGTACTAAAACTCTTGCAACCATCAGTACATCGTTTCTCGCGATCTTCAAACAATCAAAATCTTCTTGATCAATATCACCATCATTAGCCTCTAAATCATGCAACATCTCTTTTAGATTTTCATGTTTATCATTAATGCAAGAATCATTATTTTCATTAGTATTTGATACATGATTTGATGTGCTATTATCAAATAGTGATTCCCATGCTCTAACCAACAAGTATATTTACTGGACAAAACCGTATTTGCAAATGAAACTCAATCACTTTTGATATCGATAGGTACAAAATTTCTACATTTTGAACATGGACAAAAATTCTCCCTTAGCCACTGCTAGACTCACAGCCTACAAGAAAATCCAGACTCTTTCACAATTTCGGTCATTAATCTGCCTTCCCATACATCCATTGTCGCTCCATCCAAATTTTAAAATAACATAATAAATCATGCACGTATGTAAATGAAACATAGGTGGTCATATGTGGAAAATCCTAACCCAGCTTTTAAATATTTTATCTCATATGTGTATCGCTCTAGCGGGTTGACTATTTAAGAAAATCGCGTGATTTCTCAACTCCCCAAGTATATGCATAAAAACATAAACTCTCGTAGGAGTAAGGAGAAATGTATACCCATTTTTCTTAAAATTCAACCCATTAAAACGTGTACACATCCTAAATGAGACAAAATATTCAAAAGGCATCCCTAACGGGGACTGCCAAATTAATCTCTATTAGATTAGTTTCGGACGGGTACTAACTAATTTCATATCATGATCTACTAATAACTTCAAGATGCACATGCTATGTAAAAACAAATAAGCTTATCAACAATATAAGTATATACAACTATTTAGAACTAATAACAAAAATATAAATAATGTTACAAATAACAAAAAGTTCATAAAACTCACCTTATGATCCGAATATTTTTAATTTGAGTGGAAAATCTCTAATCTTGATACATGATGAAGAAATTAATACCTATAAAAATATCAAAAATATATTAGTTAAGTATTAAAGATTTATAATGAGTAAAAATAAATAAAAATATCCGCAAAATATAATTATTACCTTGTATGTAGTTTTGTGAGGTTTAAGTTAAATTTATTATGGTTGTTGATTGGAGTGTTTAATGTTATAATTTTGAAAGATTTGAGTTGGAAGGAGTAAATGTGTGGTATATTGAATGAGAGAAAAATTGAATGTGAATGTGGGTGAAGAGGTAGCAGGTTCTTGGGGAGCAGATCCGCATTATTGATCATTTTTTGCACGGTTCTAAACAAACCGTAGTAGATATGTTATCATTTAACATGGTTATTTTCTAACCGTAGCAGAAAACCTCAATTTGGTACGGTTAACAAATAAACCGTAGCAGAAAACAAATCTATGTAGCAAATGAGTTTTAGTTACCACGGTTTCTATTAAAACCGTAGCAAAAAACTTACTTTTCTTCATTTGTTACGGTTTTTTGTATAACCGTGTCTAATTGCCGTAGCAAAAAACACTTTGTGTAGTAGTGTATGTCCGTATGTAGAGTACTATATATGGTATATTTTAAGGTTAATGTCATTAGATTAACTTAACCCTTTTCTTTAAGAAAACGTGATCACATATCAATATGCATGTTGCAATTTTATATCATTTCAAACAATAGAACATGCATGCATGTACCTTCTTCAATGAAGATTAGACGAGGGAACGGATGATAGTTAGGAAGTGTGAGTGAATTAGGTTTAATCGTTATCTTCGAAGGAGCAACACCAACACACTTCAACTGGTCATCATTTACATCCCATGTTTCAATCGAACCACCATCAAAGTCAAACCGTAGAGCCGGTTTTGTGGCAGTGAGTCTTTGAAGGTTACAAAGCTCCCGTCCACCACCAAGGCGGGGTGAGCGTGTGGTAGCGATGACGGTGGTGCTAAGGAGACAAAAAAAGAACCATAAAAGGACCTTTTCCGCAAACATGGTTTGCTGGCGGATGGTGGTTTGAATATATGATTGATGAGATATGGTTAATGTGGTGGTGCAAGGGGTAGGGATTTATATGGCGATGGAGTGATGGTGAATCTACGTACGTGGCTGTGCATGGTATGATGTGTATACACACTAGGCAAAAGTGGTCTGAAATTTGTGTATTTTCATAAAGTTCCAACATGACACTTTTTCACTGCTATATATCATTTTTCATTCGAATAATCATGGCTTATAATACACTTAACACGGATATAGTGGTTATAAAGCGCATATTTTGGATTAAGATGCTCGAACATAGAAAGTTTTTAAAATACCCATAGTTTGTATCCACTTCCACTCTCTCTTTATGAACATGCATACTTTCTTACTCATAACAAAAATTGTCGCATAACGATCAAATTTTAAAAGCTATAACTTGTATCATATCGAGATACACAATTGCTCTTTCATTTAAGCTACATTTGTTTCCATATTTTATTCGCTAAATATAAAGCATCGGTTTTTGCGTATGCGTATAATATTTGCGATATATGTCAATATAAGATGAATTTAATTGATTTTAACGAGGGTTGCTCACCTTCAAATTAACATCATAAATGTATCATTAATTGATTGTGAGAGGAAAGATGAAAGAACAAATATGCTAATGGTATTTTAGTGTGTGTGGCGGAAAGAAAAGGAGTTAGGGGTTTTTACTATGTATTCTCTAACGAACAAATAAGTCAATTTAAACCATCCATCCAACTTTATCTAATGGTTGAGATGAAAGTTAAAATTTATAAATAAGAGCATATCAATAATTTCAACTATCACTATAAAAAGACAAAAAATTTCAATCCTTCTCATTTAACAATTCACTTTCTCTCTCATCAAAAACCTTAGATCCACTTTCATCGGCCGAAAAATCACCGCCGCCATTCACCGGAAAATCACCGCCGATCGGTTGCTCCATCTTCTACATGTTTCTCCGCCGTTGAAACATTGATTCGTTGTTCCGCCCGTTGATCACACCGTTGATCCGTCAATCGTCGCCAAATCATTGTTCGCCGCCGACCTCATGATGTTATAAGTAAGATGTTATCCCGAGAACTATATTAGACCAAATTAATGTGTTTATCTTTGTCGTGATGAGTAGTCGGTAAATAGGATGCATTTGGCTCCGATTCGGTGGTAGAAATGATGTAAGGTTATGTAGCACAATGAGTTCTTAGTCGACAATTTTAATAAGAATCTCAAAAATCAATTAATGTTGGTGATGCTGATGGTTGAACAAAGCTGATGATGCTGATGGTTGAACTGATCACATGACAGTGGTGGTGGTTGGTGGCACTTGATGGTTGAACTGGGATGTTGGAATCTCTTTATTAAAAAATATATGTAATGTTTTTGTTGTGTAATGGGATTTGTTATATGTAAACATGTTGGTTCTTTGTAAGTAAATGGAATTTGTTATGAGAAAAGTGTAAATCCTTTGAGATTCGCTTTTGCTGTGTAATGCTATGAGAAAAGTGTAAATCCCGTAGGATTCATCAAAATAGCCACATGGTATTCATGATCAATCCCATGTGATTCACATGAATCCCATTGACTAATGAATCACTGGGATTTATATTGAATCACATGTGATTCATTATGAATCCAATGGGTTCGTGGATAAAATTTAATTTTTAATTCTTGTGTTTTACATGTGATTCTAAATGAATCTCTTGGGATTCATTATGAATCACTTGGGATTCATTATGAATCACTTGGGATTCATTAGTTAATCCTATGGGATTCATGTTGAATCACATGGGATTCATAATGAATCCCAAGTGATTCATCTAGAATCACATGTGATTCTGTATAAATCACAAAGGATTTGTCAAAGAATCACATGGGATTCTCAGATGAATCATGGGATTATGTATGAATCAATTTACAACAAAAAAAGTAAAATACTTACAAGAACTTCACATGCTTTTTTTACAAGAACTTCAATTGATCTCCTCAACTTCAGTATAAGTTAAAAAGTAGTTTGTTGTTAGATGAGGAGTGTTGTGTAGAATGTTGTAACATAGTGATTCTCTACTTCCAATTTATGTAGAATCCCATGATTCAGTAATCCCATGTGATTCATATAGAATTCCATGGGATTCTTTGATGAATCACTTGTAATTCATCCCTAATCGCATGTGATTCATACAGATTACCATGTGATCAAACAGGTTGACGGTCTTGTCAACAATTGTTGAAACTATGAAATTACATTCCATTGATCTCCTCAACTTCAGTATAAGTTAAAAAGTAGTGTGTTGTTAGATGATGAGGGTTGTGTAGTATGTTGTAATATAGTGATTTTCTACTTCCAGTTTAGATACAATCCCATGTGATTCATACAGAATCTCATGTGATTCATACAGAATCCCATGTGATTCATATAGAATCCCATGAGATTCATAAAGATACTTGACGAGTATCTTTTATGTGATTCATACAAAATCTCATGGGATTATTTGATGAATCACTTGTAATTCATCCCTAATCTCTTGTGATTATCTCTAATCCCTTGTGATTCATATAGAATCCCATGTGATCCATAAAGATACTTGACAAGTATCTTTTATGTGATTCATATAGAATCCCATGGGATTTCACATGGAATCCTATGGGATTTCATATTGAATCCCATGGGATTCTGTATGAATGACATAAAGATAGTTGACCAATACATATCATAAAAAGACGGATGTGACTCAATATGAATCACAAGGGATTCATCTAGAATCACATGGGATTCGTCAAAGAATCACATGAGATTCGTCAAAGAATCACATGGGCGGATTATGTGTGAATCACTTTACATGACGAAAGCAATTGTCTGAGATACTAGCATCTTATTTAGCAAAGACTATATTATAATTTCAACATTTAAATCACTTCAAAATGGTAAGTATTATTATGCTCGTAAAACACAAGTCATGCAGTTACAAAAAGAAGCAAATACAAAAGAGCTCGCTGGAGAAAAGTGAACAACAATGGCTGATGACAATAATATTGGTGTCATACATCATAAAATGTTCTACTGCTATGTTATCGCAGACAACTTAAACACCATCAAGTTATGGTTATATCTTAGGCAGAAGCGTTGTCAGTTGGAACATCTGACTCCCGCCAAGATACATCACCACGGTCAATACTATTTAAAGAAAAAGCCACAAATAAAAAAAAATTTTGACTTTCAAACTTGTTTACCTCAAGCTATCTTTTTAGCATAGTTGTGGTATTATAATCGAATCCCTCCACTAATTATCCTTTCTTACAAGATGCATGAAGTTGCTTTTGGACTTTTGCGACAATGTAACAACAAACTTCCTATAAGGAGAACCAAGAGTAGAAGATCACCAACACCTAAAATGAATCCCATGGAAGTCGTATGATGAATCTCATGGGATTCAATATTAATAACAAAGAATTAAGTTATAACTTTACTAGCAATAAAATTCTCGTTAACTAGCAATAATCACATAAGCTTATTCAAACATCCCCTAATACAAGATCAGCTGTTGGGTTCAATAAATACCCAAACCCCTTAATCTATTATTTGAATAGAAAATAGCCCAAGTGTTTAGTCCGTTAAACACTCAAGTGTCACCGAGTGCATAGTCTCTCGCTGAGTCATCTTTAGGTTACTCAAGATGAGGCGGCTAAGAAGTCTCTCTACCTAAGGCGGTACTTATTGGGTGAAGACTGAGTCAAGAAGAAGATGATGGATTCGGTGAGTGATGACAATAACTCACTGAATCCCTAAGACTCCTCTCCAACTACTTACACCGAAGACAAACCAAGTAGAAGACTCAAGGATGTAAAGATCAAGAATGAGCGACAAGGCGGGATAAGTTTGAATCGAATAAGGCGAAGTCCTTATCAACCAAAGTCAACTTTCCTGAATGGCATATAGATCGTGCCTGTCATCACCGACTTAGGAAAGTAGTCTTGTCTCTTACCTAGAATATAGTTTGTAAACAGAGACAAAATGCATCAAGATTTTGTCTTCTCAGAAGATGTCATTTGTCACTTAGGAAAGAGTTAAACCTCATACATGTATAAATAGCATAAGAGATGGAGTGAAAAGGTTAAGCTTGTGAATTGTAAAACACACATACACGCAAGCCATCTTTTCACTCCTCCAAATACAACTTAAGCCCTGAGATAGCTCAGGGTTCTAAGAGTTGTGCTCACTTAGCCCGAGCTAGAGAGGAGTCACCAAACTTTGTCATTTCAATCCCAAGTACTATTCCGCAAGTACTTGGGTAACGAATTCTTTTTGATTGATTTCTAATAAAGAATATGATGTTGAAAATTACTTTGTGGGTTTTACTCATGTTAATTTCACCATTGTTCACTATTAACTTGTTTTATATTCTTAAACTGCTTTTAAACAATAGTGAACGGGGAACAACAAGTGGTATCAGAGCAAGGCTAATTATAAAACATTTTTAGGTCGCCTAAAAGTTTTAAATTAGGATCCTAAATGGTCAAATTGATGTACCCCAACTAGTCGATAAAAGGGTGGAGCTTATTCAAATTGCTCCCCTAGACTTGAAGTTGGAAAATTCAACAAATGGAAAGCCGAATGCTTTGCTATTTGATTGGGATGGAACCTTATTATATCAAGTGTATAAATGAGGGTCCATTTATCCCAAAGACTGCTGAAGGTTTGCCTAAACTCGAAGCTGAGAACCAGGATGAAAGAGAGAGTACAACCAGACCAAAGACTCAAAAGTATCATAATATCTTGTCTTCTTGACGATATTATGGAGTTCATATAAGCTCGTACTACGCCTAAACAAACCTGGGATGACCTAGTTCATAGTCATGAAGGACCATCTGATACAAAGGAAAACAAGATAATGGACTCGAAACTTGAGTATAACACCTTTAGGATAAGGACTCGAAACTCTCTCAAACTTACACCCGATATCAAACTCTTTTAAATGAACTGTCAAATGATGGTGTTAAGTTGTCCAAACATGAAATGAATGTTGGTTTTGTCAACAGTCTCCCTGAGAAGTGGTTGAATTTCTCTCATGGACTTAGGAATGCTAATCATATCCGAATCTTGAGCTTCCGAAATTTATGGGAAATTTGTCTATGAGGAAAACCTCATCAAGATCGATACCGACTTAAAGAAGTCTCGTGAAGTCAAGAAGTCCCTCACCACCACCTCATCACCAATATCAACTGCTTTCTATTCTAACAATGTTGTTCAAGATTTTCGTGAAAATTATGATGATGAGCCCGATGAGAGATCAAGTGAGGAGTACCTAAATGACCCGAACACTGATTTCGTGAAAGGGCACTCCTTGCTAACTCTCAAGGTTTATAAAAGAAACAAAGGTTTTTCAAATGGCAAGCAAATGAGGACATCAATGCTTTAAGTGTCACAAAAGAGGTCATTTTGCAAAAGACTCTTTTTCAAAACAATTTCAACCCTCTTATAAACCATCGGTCAAATCACCCTCAAGCTTTAGAAATTTCAACCAAAATTCTATCAGTCTCATCAAAACTTTCAAAACAAATCTGATCAAAACAAAACCGTTGATTTTGAAGCTAAGTATAAGAAAGTCAAAGCTAAGCTTGCATTGCTCGAGGCCGCCCTCGTAAACAACAAAAGTGTTCAATCAGCAGTGGTAAAACAACGGCCTTGTTGTTGAAACCTTTGGTCGGGATGAAGAGCCGCTGTCATCGACGATGAAATGGTTCATGTCAAGCACCGATGGCCTCTCAAGAGGACAAGTTGGCTGTTGGAAAGAATCATGCCAGGAATGGAGAATGGGTCAATATCACAATGAAGAAGGTAAATATTTTACTCTCTATGGATGATGACTCGATTAAGGCCCATGAATTATCTTAATGTTGACCTTAAGTTCAGAGGAGCAAAGACTAAATCTTTTTCAAAATACAACAAGCTAAGTTTTGAATTAAACAAGTGTAGGGATGAACCGCTTCTTTTAAAACAAGCTAAGCTTGAGGTCACACTTTGCAAATTCAAAACACCGAACTAGTTAAAAGAAATCGCTCTTCAGAGACTAACTCAAAAGGTTCAAGATATTCTTGATAGTTGGAGTGCTAAGAATCCTGTGGTCTTTGATGCTGTGGGAGCCCCCAGAGCAAGAGAGCTTAGGTGAAGATCATCTTCCCCGACTCTCAACAAAGACCGTGGTCCTAAGCCATTTGTGTCTGGTGGTATGATTACCAATATGTTGACTATTCCCAAACCTAGTGATCGGATTGAAAGGGTCAATCACGAGTAAGCTACCAAATTTCACTGAAGGATTCTAGAGCCGAAAGTCAAGCTCTAAAGAGCATGCTTGGATCTCCCGATGTGCCCAGAGTATCGAACACATCTCTCGATTCTCGGCAGAATCTCAAGCACCGCTTCCACCACTGAAACCTCTTCTCGTGGTGCTGCACCAAGCTCTGAGCTTACTACATTACAATTCAATCCTCACTCACCAAAAGAAAGGTCTGACTTGGTAGAACCATCCTGAAAAGACCAACAAAACCAATTCAACAAGAGTCTACTCCTACTGAGACTTCAACATCCTTCGTTCCCACTAAAGTCGACCAAATTCAAAGAATCGACTTAGCTTGTGAGAAAGCCGACCGAAAAGATGGAATCCATCAAAAAAGCTCCTAATTCAATCAAGGAAACTAAGTCAGCCTCATCTAGCTCATCAAAGTCAAAATCTACCAACAAACCAAAGTGTAGCGTGTCATTACAACCGTACCATACCACTGACAGCTTGTATAGAATCCTTTTTGCATGATGCAAAAAAGGATGATCACGAACAATGCAGACCACCTACGAGATGTCACCAAGAAAACTATACCAAAGTTGGTCATCGATGCTTTATCCTTAAAACTGATCCCAAGAATAGAAAGCAAAACCTTTTTCTTTGCTCTCACGGGTTTAATAATCATCATCAGGATGATTGTCTCATGAACAAATGCTGTGATATATGCGGTAATCCATCTCATGAGACTTCCCAACATGACAGTGTCATTCATGCAAGGACAGTTCAAAACAACCCGAGTCACCGAGTCTTCCTCAGCTCCAAATGCAAAACCCAGTAGTATGCACTCAACCAACCACCCATGAGTCAATCACCAAATTCAAAAAGACCTTGAGACCCAAGCCCACTAGTAAGTGGGTCACTAAGAGAAACTAATTTGGTTTACTACTTGTGCGAGACACTCCGGAGCCTATTTGGCATCTAGACATGGATGCTCGCTAAGATGAGTGTGAAGGAGTATCTACACAAGTATATAGAGGAACCAGGACCCAAGGTAGTGTTTGGTGATAACTCATCATGTCCCACCGGTTATGGTTCAAGAACCGCAACGGAATAGTTTTCTCTAGAATAGCTTATGTCAATGGTCTAAAATACAATCTCATCAATGTCACCAACTGTGTGATGCTAAGTACATTGTGCAATTCAATGACAAACAAGGTACCATCTTTAATGCCAACAAGGAAGTTGTGTTGATAGCTCCTAGGAGAGATGATGTTTATGTGATAGACATGTCAACACTCTCCCAAGATGGAACTACGCCTTTGCTAAAGCCACTTGAAACTATCAATTGGTTGTGGCAGACTCTCACACCTCGAACTTCAAAAACCTCAACAACTTGGCAAAACAAAACAAGGTCCTTGGCTTACCATCACTGGTTTTTGCAAAAGACAAACCATGCTCGCCTGTGAAAAAGGTAAACACCATGAGCATCATTCAAAACCAAAAACAAAATTCTCCATCAAAGTCGCCTTCACCTCCTCGACATGGATCTCTTTGGACTCATCCCAGATCAATCCAGCATAAGAAGTATACACTTGTCATTATTGATGATTTCTCAAGATACACTTGGGTATACTTTCTTTCAAAAAGAGTCGCTGACTTATACAATAATGTCATTCATCGTGAAGATTGAAAACCGTGAATGACATTACTTTTAAACAAATCGAACTAACAATGGTGCGAAGTTGAAATCAAGAGCTTGAGAGTTTCGTGATGAAAAAGGAATTTCTCAAAATTTCTCATCTCCTTACCCCAACAAAATGGGGTCGCTAAAAGGAAAAAACGAACTCTCATTGAGGTCAACCATGCTAAATGGCTCTCAAAGCCTTGTATTTCTCGACCAAGCAACAAACGCCCGTTACACTCAAACAGTCAATCATTGTCAAAAGACATAATAAAATCCCATATGAGATCTTCAAAGGTAGACTTCCTGACATAAGCTATTTTCATGTGTTTGGATGTCGTGTGTTCATTCATAACCACAAGGATCATCTAGGCAAGTTTGATGCAAAAGCCGATGATGGATGCTTCTTAGGCTACTCACGACTCCAAAGCCTTGGTTTTAACACAAGGAGACAACAAGTTGAGGAAACCTTTCATGTCACCTTTGATGAATGTACTGAAAGCATCAGTTTACCAACACCTCAAGGAGGAAATAGGAATTGATGACTCATCAAGATATCCTCACAACAACAATTCAATTCCTCTTATCAAGCTCATCGACATCTCATTTTATGTCTTACCTCACAACCTTCCCCAACCATTATTTGAATTCATTGATAATCAATCAATCCCCCCTACCGATAGGTAATAACAACCAAATGTTCAGAACTGTGAATCTAGAACCCCAACTCAACCAACATGTTCTTAATGATTCTATGGCTCAAGCTTAACTCACTCCTCGAGTCTCCGTGACCTCTTCAAGCTTAGATCCTAGACCACAAAGTAAGTGGACAAAATCTCAAGACATTGAGCTTGTAAACATTATTGGTGAACCCACTGAGGGCATGCTTACTAGAAGCATGGCCGCTAAGTTAACGCAGCCAATGAATGTCTATATGCCGATTACCTATCGAAATAGAACCCAAAAGTGTCACCGAGGCTCTAAAGCACCCAAAGGTTCGGAAGTGCAAGAAGAATTGCAACAGTTTGATAAAAACAAGGTCATGACCTTGATCAAATTTCCTCGTGATGTCGTTGTCATAGGAATGAAGTGGTTTTCTAAACAAAACCGATGAAAAGGCACTATCATTAAAAACAAAGCGACTTGTAGCCAGGTTGTTACAGCCAAGAAGGCATTGACTATGATGAGACATTTGCTCTGCTTAAAGAATGGAAGCAATCAGGATATTCCTTGCATATGCAACATACATGAACTTCCGGGTCTACCAAATGGATGTTAAAAGTGCATTCTTAAATGGTGATCTCAAGGAAGATATGTATGTTCAGCAGCCTCCGGCTTGAGAGTAGTGAATTTCCTCGACTATGTCCAAGCTTGACAAAGCTCTTTATGGACTTAAACAAGCTCCCAGGGCATGGTATGAAACTCTCTCACTCTTTCCTACAAAACAAGTTTGTCGAGGAAAGATAGACAACATAATCGCTTGTCTATAGAACACACAACAGATGATATCGGGTCCAAGTGTATGTTGATGACATCATCTTTGGCTCAAAAAATTACAAACTTTGCAAATAGTTTGAAAACTGATGACAAAGAAGTTTGAAATGAGCATGATGGGTGAACTCACATACTTCCTTGGACTACAAATCAGGCAAACTGACAAAGGTATATCCATTAGTCAAGAGAAATACACCGTAAATCTCTTGAAGAAATATGAGATATCCGACCGCGTTGAAGACACCAATGGTCCTTCCAAACAACCTTGAACCTCGATCTCACCGGGCAAATCACCAATCAAACTCATTTCAGAGGGATTGTAGGCTCACTGATGTATCTAACTACTACTAGACCAGACATACAATTCTACCGTCTAATAGCAAGATATCACCAATCCCAAAGAATCCCACCTCAATCGCAGCCAAAAGAATACTCAGGTACATGAAGGGAACCCCAAACCTTGGACTCTATTATCCAAAGTGCTCAGGGTTTGATCTCAAGGGTTATTCGATTCGACATATTCTGGCGCAACATGGACGTAAAAGTACCTCGTGATCCTGTCAATTTCTTGGAGGAAAACTAGTTTGTTGGAGTGCTAAAATCAACAATCTGGCTATGTTCTCACCGGTTGAGTATGGTCGCTTAAGATGTTGTGCCAATGTTTTATGGATGAAAAGTCAACTCGGTGACTATGACATCCATTACAAAATGGTACCCATCTTCTCGACAACACCGGCAATTGCAATCTCCAACAACCCCGCCCTTCACCAAAGAACCAAACACATTGATATCAGATATCACTTCATCAGGGACCACATAATGAAAGGAGACATAAAACTCCATTTCATCCCTACTAAGTATCAACTGGCTGATATCTTCACCAAACCCTTGGATGAACCTACCTTCGTGAGACCAAAGTGAATTGGGAATGCTTGACAATGAAAGTCGCATCCAAAACCAATCTCAAGTTCTCTCAAATGGTTCCTCCTCCCCTAACGAAAACCCACAATACAACCTCTCACCAATAAGTAAGACTCATTCGGACCCCGACATAATATTGATCATTGAATGAGTAACTAAATGATCCAAGTATCAGTTACTTAAAAGTCCTAGGTTGGTAACTATGCCAATTTAATATAAGAATATATGTCTCTTTGTCTTATCACAACCATATCAAGGGTCCTCACAAACTTACCTAATCCCCACTTGGCATTAAATGCCTCCTCTCACATGAAATATCTTATTGATATTTTATTATCAAAAGTGCACTTTTACGTAAACGCAATCGCTCTGAAAAAAAGGATTTACCTGCCGGTAGTGGAGGTGGCATTAAATGTGGAGATTCAAAACGTTTTCATAAACCGACTTTACAAATCCCCATTTATGCACATTTAACCCCTCTCACCACTCTATAAATACCCCCTTCTCAACCATAAACACACACACAAATTGTTTTTTGTAACAAAACTCTCTAAAATCTTTCTCAAACTCAAAACTTTGTGTGTGCTTCAAAATCTTCAAATTTTTTCAAAAACCTTCTTTGTAAACATTTACAAAAGTTTTTCATCACAAACTGAGAGATAAAAACTCTTTGATTGTTCTTGTCAAATTGTTCTTATCAAAACCCTAAATTTTTTGAAATGGCATGTACACAATCTCTCCAGCTTGTTTCACAGTATGGTAGGTGATCTTAGCAATGTTGAATTTAAAATAAATAATGTCATGGGCAATTTTGAATATCCTCAAATCTGTCCCACCTATAAGGACATTATGAAATTTTTATACAACCGCCTAATCGAAACGCCTTTGTTCGTGTCCTCAATACACTCAAAACCTCCTCGTGGAGTTTTGGGCTACGCCAAGGCCTTGACCCGACACCCTCTATTGATGAGAACAACCTTAGACCTCTCAAGGAATATCTCATCGATCACTTAATGGGGCAACAATTCACCTCGGATTATAAAACTTTTGCACCTCCACAGGTTAGATTACAACAAAGGTGTTTATATAGCCCATCCCCAACCCTCCACAAGAAGGATGGGTTAAAACAAATCGCTTAGATCCAACTTTTTGGATAAGACCCTACCACCAAAAGCTCATTTCGGTTGGAGGATCCTATTCACTTTTGTGATTCAGGTCCTCGGCGGGAACCACTCATCCACCGAACAAGTTAACTCTATTCAGCTTGATGATGGCATACCGCTTGATGAATGGGTCATCAATGGCATAGGAGATCATTTACGTGATCTCAGAACCAAGCTACAGAGCAAAACTAAGACGATAATGCATAAAGGATCTCCGCCAGTTTGTCTCTTGTGTAAGTGTTACCGGGTACAAACTATCCTCGAAGAACAATTTGGTGCTTTACCCGCATCCGATCAAATCAAATTTTCAAAAGGACCCATCCCTTGTCACAAATATTCAATTGACGCCCATATGGTTGCCAGAACAACCGAGGGAATCGTGTTCCTAACCCCGCCCTATAAAGAGAAAGGGAAGTCTGCGATCGACTAAAACCAAACCCAAGTCTCAAAATCGAGGCTTTGAGCACAACCTAAAAGGCAAAAGAAGCCCCCGACGAAACAGACACCCACTGGTGACCAAGCAACATCCATCCTGGTGACAATGAAGGACACTGATAAATCACAATCAGGGCCCTTGGTCCCAACTACTACTCCCCAAGATCCAGAGGGAAACATACAACCCGGTAGTAGGGAGCCTTCCACAACGCCCAAGGATGACATCAAGAAATCACGCCTTTGTCCGAGGGGCACATTGAATGATCCCAAAGACTCGGGGAAACAAACAACCCATCGATAGGATATCACCGCCATCGACTCCGCTAAAGGCACCGGAAAACACCAACCGTCTCAGTGGGTCTCGGGGGACAAAGACTCGAGGGACATAAACAACCCGCCGATATGGAACCCAAAACCAATCCGACCCCGAGAAGGCACGGAAATGCCCACCAAGTGTCCGAGGGTCAACTGGGACAAAGACTCGAGGTAAATATACCACCCGGCCGATATGGAACCCATCACCAACCCCTTGTTAACCGCTGTCGATTTATCGATACTATTTTATGAGGATGAACTTGCCGACAAAGTGATGATGAAATTTTATCGCTAGGGAAGAAGTGGACGCCGGGTTCAAGTGAACAAGGACCTCACCTAATCCACAGAGCATACCAATCACCATTCAAGCCCGACAATGATGACTCTCTCTCCACTAATGAGTTCAAAAGATTTGATAATGTTCTTCCACTCACCGAAGTACCGGTCCATGGATCACCAAAGCTTCAAGGAGGTTATACTCGGTCACAAACATTGTGGGAACAACATATTGAGGTTGCTTCCAGCTATGCTAATCTAAAGGCCGAGGTACAAGCCTTTGATGAAAATGTTCATGAGCACATGGATTCATGTATGACAATCTTCACAGACCGACAAAACTTGGTTAAATTCTCGTGCACCTTCGTGGTGTAAGTACAAAGATAGATGAAATCATAGAATTTGTCAAAGAAGATCCAGAAGCTCAACTCTCAAGTCTTTGGGCTACCGAGGCTTACTTGAAACAATCCTCCACTCAACCGGGTTGAAATGCCAATCAGAAATGTTGTGGTCTTCAATCTTCATCAGCGGTCTCTTCAAGCTACATTGGGCTCTGTGAATACTCGGTGGCTACTTTGGCTCAGCATCTTCTTCCTGGCCTGGAATCTCGGCCCGAATGATTTTCTGGAAATTTCTCAGGAAAATTTGGAAGCAAAAGTCACTGGTATTCAAACCGACACTTCAGATATCAAGGCTATGATCTCTGAAATTTATCAAGCCTTCAAGGGTCAAGTGCTCAAGCACCAACACCAACTCTTGCCCTCACTGACACTCCGGCAACAGTTGAGGGGAGAAAGTGAAAGCTAAAAAATTCCTATTCACACTGAGGGGAGACAACACCACCAGTATCTGCAGCTCCAATCTCATCATCACCACCAGTCTCAGCAATACCTATCTCATCAATCCCACCACCAACATCAACAACAACACTGACAGTGATCACACCAATAATAACAACAAAACCGCCCCTGGTAGCATCTTCTTCTTCAGGCCAGGACAAAGGAAAAGGCATCATGACAACACCACCTGTGCTTGAGAAGATTCCCTTTAAAATCGGCGACACTGAATACCTGCTCACACCACAACAGCTAAGTGCCTATCTTGCAAAAGAAGAAAGGAAACAGAAACTTGCTGAGGAAGAAAGAAAAAGCAGAGAGGCACTGGTAAAGGTTGTCGCTGAAGAAGCTGAAAACGTTGGAATAGATGCTAAGAAGCTTAAAAAGGGTCAGGCAGGACAAAAGTTCAAGGAAGCTCAGGCTGCTCAGATGGCTGAAATGAGAAAACAGTTGGAAGAAAAGAAGAAGAAAACTGAAGCCCTCAGGCAAAGCAGAATTGAGCATTACAACTGGACGATGACAAGCCGAAGGTTACCTGAAAAGATCACAGATGTCAAAATCATTCCCAATACCAAACCACTGGCCATGAATGTTTACAGAGGGGATGATAAAAGACACTTCGAGGTTCATGATCCCCTAAAATTCACTGACTTTGGGATCACTGAACTCGATGAGCTTGGTCCAATTATTGAAAAGAAGAAGAATGCGGTGGTTAAGGAGCTGATGAAGATGCTCAGTAAAAGATATGAAAGACTGAGGGATGCACCAGCACAACTGAGGATTCAGCCTGCCTTAACTGAACCTCAAGGATCTCAACCACAGTCATCCACTAGCAAAAGGAAGAGAGTTGAGTTCCAGCCTGAAATAAAAGTGCCTGGTTTCGAATGCAACAGGGAGCCGCCTGAAGGTGTTAAGTTTGTAAACTGCTTGGTGATTGAAAAGCCTGAAAGAGGGCTATTTTTCATTGATGAATATGGAAACCCAACATTCCAAAGGTGGAGCGATATTGATAAGGCAGGAGTGGCAACAATGCTGAGCTACATACCAGTGGCTTCTCAAATTCAGACTCCTGCAAATATCAAGTTTTGTGCTGACTTAAATGCCAAGATAAGAGAACATCCTGACAGGGAAACACTGATCACAAAGAAAGTCAAGCTTGAAGCACTGGGAATTCATCTGGACTGATCATTTTGATTTATGTTTTTGTACTAGTGATAGGAGCCATGTAATCTGATCAATAAAATATGTATGTTTTTATTAAATTACTCAGTGTTCCTGATTGTATTCATTAGTACATTCAGTGTAAGAAGAAGCCAATTTCTCACTTACACTGATCAAACACTTAGGCTATTTGTATATCCAAATAGGGGGAGACTGTTGGGTTCAGTAAATACCCAAACCCCTTAATCTAGGATTTGAATAGAAAATAGCCCAAGTGTTTAGTCCGTTAAACACTAACAGGTCACTGAGTGCATAGTCTCTCAGTGAGTCATCTTCAGGATACTCAGTATGAGGCGAAGAAGACGTCTCTCCACTTAGTAAGGCGGTACTTATTGGGTGAAGACGGAGTCAAGAAGAAGATGATGGATTCAGTGAGTGATGACAATAACTCACTGAATCCTAAGACTCCTCTCCAACTACTTACAAGAAGACAAATGAAGTAGAAGATTGAAGGATGTAAAGACTGAAGAATGAACGGGACAAGGCGGGATAAGTTTGAATCAGATAAGATGAAGTCCTTATCAACCAAAGTCAACTTTCCCTGAATGGCAATAGATCAGGCTTAGTGTCATCACTGACCTTAGGAAAGTAGTCTTGTCTCTTACCTAGAATAGCCTTTGTAAACAGAGACAAAATGCATTAGTATTTTGTCTTCTGTAAGATGTCAGTTTGTCACTTAGGAAAGAGTTAAACCTCATACATGTATAAATAGCATAAGAGATGGAGTGAAAAGGTTAAGCTTGTGAATTGTAAAACACACATACACGCAAGCCATATTTTCACTCCTCCAAATACAACTTAATCCCTGAGATAGCTCAGTAGGTTCTAAGAGTTGTGCTCGACTTAGCTGAGCTTAGAGAGAAGTCACCAAACTTTGTCATTTCAATCCCAAGTACTGTTCTGCAAGTACTTGGGTAACGTATTCTTTTTGATTTATTTATAATAAATAATATGATGTTGAAAATTACTTTGTGTGTTTTACTCATGTTAATTTCAGTCATTGTTCACTATTAACTTGTTTTATATTCTTAAACTGTTTTAAACGATAGTGAACGGGGAACAACATCAGCAAACACAAAAATAAGCTTACGCAAACACATTTAAATGGGACCTATGTGGTCCATACACCAAGCGATGCATAGACCGTAGAAAACACATATCTGATCTGATATAGATTACTTCAAGTGCTCTAACTAGAGTTATTCACATCCTAAGTACAGGAAACTAGAAGACTGTCAAAACAAAATTAGCATCACATTGAGTTTGAGTAAAGAACCTATCCAAACCTCATATTCCCTTGTATCATTGCTAAAAGATTGACTCTTAAATGATCAGAAACTTAGTTAGCCGAATGTCAGTTACACAAAACATCATCTTATGAACTTACTGAATAGCACATTTTTAACGGACGTGAAAAAATGTGAATAGCTCATTCATAGTAGCACATTTTGATGGACTTATGAACTTACTGAATATCACATTTTTAACAGCTAATGAGTTTACAGTGATCAAGTTAATAGCTCATTCAGAAAGCCATGATTATTGGCTTATCAAAATGTTCAAATAAGCTAAAACGAACAACCCTCAATTGCTCATACACTACACTTGACACATTAAAGTACATGTCGTGAAAAAACATTAGTACCGGCTGCTAAACATAAAAGTTTCTATCAAATTCACTAACATTTTACAAACATATAGCAACGCCAAGTTTTGTGTTAAAAGTTTCTGATGTACGCGGCCTACTCGCCAAAATGACAGGTTCAATACTTCAACTACATCACAGCAAGAGGTTCAATACACATTTCAACTACTTCTAATCGATCATGACATCATCATAACCTAACCTAACATCAAATCAATCAGTAAACCTATCCTAACATCAAAACTATGACATCATCAACAAATAAGTCAAACATAACATAACAAACTAACAAGAAGAGATCAAATTAAAGAAAATGTAATAGATAAAATTAACATATAAGTAAAATATACCAGAATATGATTTAGCCAACTGATTGTGTTTAGATGTTGCTATTTCATGACGTACGTCCATATTAATGTAATAATTTTAAAAACTAGGGTTTGGCGGTGGTTTGGCGACGGTTTTCGATGGCAAGAGCGTTTGAGATCTGATTTGGGGGTGAGAGCGTTTGAGAGTGAGTGAGTGTGTGTGTGTGTGTGTTACGTGACAGTTGTGAGAGTTTGGGGGTGATTAATCTAATTTTTAAAAGACTATAATACCCTTAAGTATATTTTTATTTTAAAAGAGTGATTAATCTAAACCGTTGGATGGAAGGAGGATGGATGGCTGAGATCTTGTGATTTTTTCCTTAGATAAATCTTGTTTTGTATGGAACTTTTGTCATGTCTTAATTAGCTTCTTGATTGAAAGAGAGAGACATTTGTACAGGGGCGGAGGGAGAAGGGTGACTAGCGGGTGCTAGGCCCCATCCAATAAGCCCAATGATTGTATTAAGACACCATTGTTTAACCCATAATTTAACGTTTAATATACCATGAGCCTCTCCCAACTAGCGACTTTTCTATAATGAAAGAAAAAAGAAAACAAACGACATGAAATATCTCCTTTCTAAGTGGTCACTAAAAAAAATATATCTAAAATTTGGAGGTAGCCACTTTCTACCTTAAATGGTTTTTATACTTCTTTCTTTATCCTTAAAAAATACTATTGACTTTTATTTTTTCTCCCGTATCTTCTTTCGTGTGTTAGTTGTTCGATGCTTTACCCTTGACAAATATGAATTATGCATTAACTTTTGTATATATTTTGTTCATGTTTCTTATTTTGGTTTTGTGTTCAATTATTAAAACTATATGAGACTAAATAGTTCAAGTTATATATAGGGGTGAGCATGGCCCGGTTTGAGACGGTTATTAGCTAAAATCAAACCCCGAACTAAAAGTTCGGTTTTAAGTTTTTTAAAAACCAAACCTCGCACCAAAAATTCGGTTTGGTTTTTTTGGTTTTTGGAGTTTAAAATCACTTTTGCAAACAGTTAACACATGAATTTATACAAAGTTATCTAAAAGATAAAGATTTGTCGATGGGGTAAATAGGATTATGAGTCGTCTCATGGTTATTTGAGGCCTAAAGCGAAAATATGAAATGAGACATTTTTGACAATATTTGTTTGTTGTTAACTTAAAAATTTTAAGAGACTTGTCAATAACTAGTTATATCACAAATTTGGATATCCGAAATTTGCGATGATGGTTCTATGTTAGACATAATATTTTATCTAAGTTTTTTTTAATTTGGATATCCGAAATTTCACATAACAGTTTTATATATCTGAATATCCAGATATCTGTAGTTTTTGGAAAACTTTTATATAAGTTCCAAAAATGTCATTTCATAAAACCCAACGTTTTAGTAAATTATGATCAAGTTTTCGGATATCCGAATACGGATATTTATTGAACACCTACAACCTAAATCTAGAAATCATAGAAATTTTTGAGTTTACTATATACTTTTTATGCACTGAATATACTAGAAAAAAATAGGTTTAGTAATGCATTTGTAAGTTTTTGTGATGGTTTATTTGTATAAACTAAAGTTGGAAATCATTTTATTTACACTTTTATTTTTTCAGGCGAACTTCAGCCCCGCTTAATTACAAATCCTAGCTCCGCCCATGATTAGATATACTCCGTACTATTCTTGATGATTATAAGGAGTTTGGTATAGAAATGTTTTTTTTTTTTTTAGCTGATATTCAAGGTGCCATTTAGCCCGTTGTTACTTAAATCACTGAAGAAAACGGGCATAAATCACTTGTTTTTAGAAAGTTACATAAGCATAAAAACTGGGAAAATAGTAAAACCATTAAAGGGGGGGGGGGGTGTTTGTAATTCAAAAGTCATTTCTTTAAAGGTAGTATAGCATGAGATGTCAGCAATTCTATGAAAGTGAATCTAAATATTAGATTCCTACCTATAATTATAAGACGTGCATCAACGATATTTCCATTTTAAGATTTGGTCCTTTATGAAAGTTGTTTGTAATTGAGTTTTAAACGAAAATTACATTATCAAGTTACGTTACATGGAATGTATGGATGATTATTTCACCATTCTTTCTTTTTGTTTCTCGATTGGATTGTGTTCATTTATATTTGATATAATATACCAATTCGGGGTCATTGTACTCTTTGCAAATTTACTTATACCATTTCCTTGGTATCTTGATTTTTGTGATCTGCTTACATTTATTAGCTCGAACACTTGTTGTTCTTCGTATTAGTGGGTATTATTTTGATGAAATATATTTTGTATTTGCTAAAAATATATTATGTACATATACTGTGTATTTTGATGAAATAGTGGGTTTCATCTCTTAGCTCAACCTTGTGCAATATATTCTAATGGGTTTGTATTCAAATGGAATTGAGATCATGGGTCATCTACCCATATCTCCTGAAAGAAGAGATCTCCTCATAACAACAATAAATTATTACGCAAACTAGGGGGAGGTAACATTCACCGTGTCAAATACTGATAGAGATGCATAAAGGTTTGTTTGAAAACGCATCATGAATAGTGATGCACGTACGAAGCGCGTTCGGTGTCAAAGGAACTTCCTTTTCGTCGAGTAAGTTTTTTAACACCCTAGGCAGTGAACCTAATCGTTGTAGTGTAGTATTGGGTAAGCCTCGGGGATTGATATCGTTCTATGGGGGAATAGGAATGCTAGTAAGGAGTGTACTACGCTAAGGTTGAGGTTGAGGAAGATTTTTTTTTTTATCTTTTTATATTTTTTAGAAAGCTAAGTGTAAAATCTCGGGGCTTGGATTTGGGGGGTGGTACTTCTACCGATTACTCTACTATTCTAATTATCTAATACTACAGGTAGTCTATGTCTTTTTGATGTGTGCTCGGATGATGATTAAAAATGTGCTTACCTAGATACTATTACTCCCTAGTTATCTTTTAATGATGGTTGAATTGTCACGTCCTTATTCTTAACGCGTTGTGTCTTCTAAGGTCGTAGGGTGTGCCTTTTTCCCTAACTCTTTGAGACTACCTTAAGTTTATCGCCTACGAAATCCACTAGATGATTCATGAACTAACTTTAAGGTTATCTTTTGATGTTTAGACTACGAAATCCGCTAAGTGATTCATAAACTAAGGTTCACAAAGATTACTCAATTATTTAAACACAACGATAGCCTAATTGCACTCCTAAGCCAATTACAATTAAGATAAGAGATAACCAATCAATAATTAATAACTAGGTTTCATAGATCTAAGCAAACACACAAGAAATTTAGCTGGACATGTTAAAAAAGCAAGCATACACACATTCAATGGAAGACATAACGAAATCAATAGAATAAAACAATTATCTTGATGAGTAAAATAGGGTTTGGGACCCTAAGATACTGTCCAAGTTGGACTACAAACGTTTAAGGTTTTTACTCCACAAGTCTATCTCTTAAAATTCTGAAAATTCGATTTCTATATATAATTTTACACTTGCGACGGCGTCGCCTTATAGGTGGGACGCCGTCATTAGGGTTTTCGTCTTGGCCAAGTTATCGTTGGGACGGCATCACGTTGTAGTTGTGACGCCGTCGGGCTTTAGCAGGGACGTCTTCTGATTCTGGATCTAGGCCTTCTGAGATGAAAAGTCTTAGTGACGCCCTTCCTCTTCAAAGCCTGACGCCGTCAGGTGTATTTTTGCAAAAATTCTACTGAGTCGTCAGGTGTATTCTAATTAAATCTGTAGAGAGGGACGGTGTCGCCCTTTAATTGGGACGCCGTCAGCTTCAATTTCAGCAGCTTGAGTGTCTTCGATCTTGACTTAGCCATTTTCTTCATATATTCACTCCTTTTCGTCTAAATATGCATCTTTCCAGCATTTTGCTTCCAAGAGACCTAAAAAGTGAAAAGGAACGAAATTAAGCACTAACGGATATAAAAGTGGGCAATTAAGGGCTTAAATAACCCCTTAAAAGTGTACATTTTGAATCCTTATCAAATATCCCTACACTTGGTATTTGCTTGTCCTCAAGCAAATGTGCTTTTGGCCAATCAATTTATAAGTTAGGGGGCATGAAGCATTGGTTTAACATAATTCACAACAAGTAAAAGCACCGCAATAGTCATAACAAGCACGGAAATTATATACTAGCACCTCACAAGAGGTGTTTGGATTCTCTCATCTCTCGGGTGTATATGAAATATAGTAAATGGAAATGGAAGATAAACACTCATTACCTGGTCATAGTACATAGATTACCATAGACTTGAGACTAGATCAAACCTCCACCGCTTTGGCGTAAGCACCTAGGGACAACTATCTAAGAGGTCTTTAAAAGGGTTGTAATGTTAGGCTTACGGTAGGGAAACAAAAGGTTTGGTTGGATAGGCGATTTAGTGGTGGCAAGTCAAAAATCTTATGTTACAAGCATGAAAAGAATGGCGTTGCTAAGCCAAGATTCAACTCACTAAACTCTAGATAACTTGAAACAAACATATATAAATTGAAAAACATAAACATAAAGATATATGTAGGATGGTAGCCCGTACGTTTTTTTTTCATACACTTTTACTCTACCATCCTCTAAGATAACATCAAAATATAAGGGATTTATAGGATCATCCCTACACTTGATTTTTTATTACTCTAACACTAATTTGACCCAATTTGAAAAGATCAAAACACTTGGAGTATTTAATTACGTAAATAAAGGGAATTTGAATTTAACATTCTTTCCCGTCACTCCATAAACTTTTACTTTACCCATGAGTCCCAATCATCCCAAAACTGTGTAAAAAAGATATGACTCGGCTTAGCAACCATGCAAGTAACTAGATAATTGAACTAAGGGTTTAGTATCATAACAATAATGCACTAAAGGTGAGTGCATACAAGGTAGGATAAGGCGATTTGGGTGTACATTTGGGGGTGGATTTAAACAATGCTCTTCATTGATATTCCGGAAAACCGAAACATTACGAGAACCGCGAAAAGGATAGGCTCTGAGGGGTTAAATAGGGGGTATCGTATACTAAAGATGAGTACATCGCAAGGGTGTGGGGTAATTACTTAACCGCTGTGGAAAAAGTAATTATAATACGGGTTTCAAACAAGGGTTATCCTAATGCCTCTTATCATCTAGTTATTCCTAACTACACAAGTGTAGTCTCACTAGCGATCTCGGAATGCATCACAAAACAAGTTCTAGAATCTATTATACTGATGGTACACTCTCGAAGCATTAAAGGTGAATGCTTTAATTCCTATAGATCTAGGGGCGAACCTCACATTTTTGGGGTGGAATTTGAGTGGTAAACGGTTTTTGTGCTAGTCATATAACTCCTATCCGTGAGACGCTTTATTAAGACTAAAGTCCCACTTGTACATGTCATGAAAAAAATTTAAATTTGGTGCTAAAATTGCCCTAACAAATATTTCTCATAGCTTATTACACAAATGCAATAGGACAATACAATTAATCAAGGATAAGCATTGTTTCAAAGTTCCCATTTTATTCTCCCTCCCTACACTTAAACTGAACATTGTCCCCAATGTTCCCCAAAAGTATCAAAGTTATCATAAATGAAGGTAATTAAAAGAGAAAGAAACTAGTACTCCTCTGATTAGCTCGGTAGGATCCGTGTGAAGTAGTGGTTAAATTCTTTCCCAAGAAGAATGTATGCGTGATAAGCTTCATCCAATATTATGTTTCTTCTTCTTGATAAATAAAACCTGCCCACTTTAAGAAAATAGACGAAACCTTCGCGTAAAATCGGCGGTAAAACTATATATGACTCAACTACACTAGGATATAATGCTAGTGGAATGGATGTTTGCAGATTTTCTGAAAAATTAAGACCTGAGAATTTCCAAAAATTTATACTTAGCACAGAAAACGAGAAAAAATTTATAAGCTGTTTCTGCTCCTCCTGACGTCGTCGGGTTCTAATCCTGACGCCGTCGGGTTGTCCTGACAGAAACTAGTCTGCTGCGTTTTCCTGGAAAAATTCTGGGTAAATTACACCTTTAAAATCTAGAAAAATTCTTACAAAACATCCATTATGACTCAATACAAGCATTTGACTCTAACAAACACACATATATATCAATTTCATTAATTGTAATTCTCATGTTCTCATTCTTTTAAAAACGTGTGTAATCCTCCCTACACTTATCTTATTGTAAAATACCTTTAATTTATATGTAATTAAGATGAGGTTAAAGATAAAATAAAGCATTTTCACAAATTCAAACATGATAATACAACAACAAAAAGATATATGACACACAAACAAGCAAACAATTAAGCATGGGTTGCCTCCCACGAAGCGCTTTTCTTTATTTATGAGTCTTGTAGCTAGACTCGAAGTCGTGCTCCTACGTGACTTCATTTTTCATCCTCAATGAAAACTCTATCATATTGAAAAAATTCTCATTTACTCTATACCTAGGTCCTAGGGCCAAGCAATCCTTAGTAAAGTCTCCTTTTCTCCCACATAAAGTTCAAGCCTTTTTCAACATCTTCTTCGCTCTTTTCCTCAAAAGCTCTAATGTTGTCTCGTTCATAAAGGGATAAAGGGCCATATCCGTTCATCTTCCAACACATCCTATAAGTGATCTCATCGTCCCCTTCCACAAATCTAACCGTTCCTTCGGATTTGTTATAGCTCATTTTAGACTTTTCAACAAACGGTTTTCCTAACACAACTTGGGACAAGCTATAGTCAATGACACATCCTATGTCTTCTAGGGCCATAAAATCAACTAAGTAGGTGAAGTTTCCTATAAAGACGTGTACATCCTTGACTCTTCCCACAAAATTGCAAACCCTACTAGGACACTTAGGGTCTATCCTAATCTTAAGTCGCTCATTCATTATGTCATTGTGAACAGCCGATGACATCACATTAATGGGAGAGTCCGTATCTATGTAAGCGTGCTCGACATTCCTATATCCAATTATACAAGGGGTCTTGATGTTCCAAGGATTTCCTCTCCTAATCTTTGGGCATATCCTAATGATGGGTGATCGAGGATTGTCGATTATGTATTGGTGGTAAGCATGTTGGGAATTGCCGATTTGAAGATTACAAAACCACGAGCAAGAATGAAGAAAGAAGAAACAATGAGGGCCTAATATGTAATAGTTAGCTTAGCTTTTCTAGTAAGCTAAGATTAGGGTTTTTGTAACCTCCCTCTAGTATATAAAGAGGGAAGGTGTCTAGGTTACATTCATCCTTTCATTTATTTTCATAGAAGACATCTCCTAATGAGAGTCTAGACACACGATTATAGCGTGTGTACATTAGTAGTAGTAGTTTCTTTGTTTTAATTAATAAAGAAAACCTTATTAGTGATGTTGATTGTGTTATTCTATTCCACTATGCATCTAATCAATCAATGTTACTCATACCCTAGTTGAGTCCGGATCTGGGTTTCTACAATTGGTTTCAGAGCCTCGTGGCTCTCGATCTAGGGTTTTTAAGGTTTTTCTGTAATTAGGGTTTATACCCTAATTCATCTATAGCAGCATATTTGAAAGAGGCGGCATGCGGAAAGCAGATCGAGTGGGTTTTACTGTTGTCGAATAGAAGCAGCATTGAAAATACGTAATTGATATTCACACGCATGCTTGGCTATATTCAAATAGTGGGGGCCGACATATTTAATGTGATTCAAGGTACTAAACTGTTTTGGCGCATTTGTCATTTAGTAAATTGAATTGCAAATTGTTGAGTGATCGAGATTGATATGTACTGGTTTTAATTTATTTGCACGTGGATTCACATTTATTACTGATCGGTCTTTTGATTGGCTATTGTGAATTGTTTGGATCGTGGTACTGAATTGGTGTCACGTTTAATAATGGCGGCTGGAGGTATTTGATTGATTTTATGTAGGACTTTCATTCTTGATGATGTACATATGTCACGTGAATGATTAGTCAACATATGGTTTCACATGACTGCTATTCGATCATATGATGTCTTTACGTAGGTAGACGTAAGTTTACTTTATTGCTGGTATCACATGGGTATGATTTGGTCAAACATTATTTTGATTGGTGAATGTTTATTGGTTCCCACTGATCATTTCCATTCATACTGATAATCACGAGAGTCTCGATTTGTTAATCTATACTGGTCCCCACATTCATACTTTGACTGTGATCACGTGGGTATAACAGATATTTCTCTTTGTGTTGGTTACTGCTGGTATTCATTTTGGTTCCTGCTATCTCATTACTTTACTGCTATTATCACATAAAATGGCAGAATTTGATAAAAATAGGGATGATGTTATGTTTCCTTATTTGATGAATGATGAGTACGAGGTCTGGGCTAAGAAGATGAAACCCTGGATCATGAATAATGATATGAATATCTGGAAGGTGATCCAAAAGGGCAACAGCTTGAAAAGGACTGGTAGAGATCACGATGGAAACATCATTATTCTTCCTCCAACGACTGCAGATGAACGCATTGTTGTACAAAGAGAGTCAAAGGCCAGAACTACCTTGCTTAAATCTATTCCTGATGATCATGTAGCAGATTTTTGTTATATGGATGACGCACGTGGTATATGGAAAGCACTCAAAGCACGGTATGGTGGAAAGGCTGAATTCAAGAAGAGGAGCAAGGAAGCTTATACTATAGGTCATGCTGAAGAATTTGCATTTATGGGCATATCTCAGGTACATAATTGTGTCCTTGATTGTGATGTAAAATATAATGCCCTTAAGGAGTCTTATGATGAGTTGAAGCCTAAATATAATGAATGTTATCTAGAGGTTCAGTCTTACAAGAATTCTTTTAAAACCTTAGAAAAACAGAAAATTTGGTTTCAAAAGAATCAGCTTGCTTATGAAGAAAAGATAAGAGTGCTAGAAAGAAATCTAACAAATGCTAAAAATGAGTTAAAATATTCTGAAAAAGAAAGAGTTAAAGTAGAGTTAGAAAAACAAGAAGCGCAAGATAAGTTGGATAATGAAGTAGCTAGGCATAAAGAATGGTTAATATCAGGTGACAATCTAGCTAGACATATCTATGGTAGTCAATCTGAGACCTCTAGGATAGGTTTAGGTTTCCAAAAGTATGTAGGATTAGAAGCTATGAATTATGGGCGTAAAACTACACCAGCAGGTTTAGCTAATTATGTCAATGAAGGAAAATTACATGATGTCCCTGGACCTATTAGAGGAGAACATATGCCCACTGACCTTTCTATTATTGTAGACTTTGATGGATCACACCATTTATATGGCAAAAAGTCAAGTGACTTGCCAGACCTTAGTAGCAACACTAATGACTCTGTCTCTTGTTCTAATAGTGACAAGTCGTCAGACCAAAAGTCCACTGACTATGCCTCATGTGATTCAGGTGAAAAGTCTGACTCACTTAGGCACACACCCAAGACCATACCCAAGTCCAAAGTAGCTGTTGATGAGCCCAAAACTACGACAATTACTTATTCTGTTGAACACAATTTTGCTTCTAGTTCTGTTTCTGATAAGTTTATGTGTAATAAACAAAGTTGTGTTAAGAATGAGTCTTTTAAGAAGAAATCTTGTTTTGTGTGTGGTAGTAAACTCCATCTTATTAAAGACTGTTATTATCATGAGAAAAGGATGGGTGTTTCCTATGGCAAAAAGACCTTTAGACCCACATGGACTAATGTTGCTAGTATTCCTCCATTTGTTCCTAAAGCTGCACATGTGAGAGCAAGTAAACCAGTTCCTACTGGTAAGCCAAAAGTGTATGCATCTGTTTCTGCTGATAGGCTTAATAGGCCTTTTCCAGTTCCCTCTGGTGGCGGATATTCTTCCCCAGTTACTACTGGTTGGTGGAACAGTAATGCTAGACTTATGCCCTATAGACCTACAAGTTCTTATTTTCAGTCATATACACCTTATGTATCTCATATGAATATGGCACATGGTGGAGTAAGAGTGGCTACTGCTGTTAAGCCCTCAACAGGTTATTCTTGGAAAACTCAAAGGAAAGGTTCATTCTGGGTACCCAAGAACAATAGTCTTTGTCAGGTGCATTGATTGAGGGGAGGCTTATTGTTGTATTTTTGTATTCTAACCATTTTTCTTTATTTTTTTTCTTTCTTTATTTTCAATTGTGTTAAAAAAAAAACTCTAACCTGTCTGTGTTCAGTTTCTATTCTTTCTTGTATGCAGGTTTTGGTGTTGGTTAATTACCACACAACTACTGGTTTTCATTTCACCATGTCTTGCTGACACAAGAGTTGACTAGCCCACAAGATTATGGCTTGTGGTAAAGGCTGCGGAAATCCATAAATTATAATCAGCTCACCATGATGATGACGACATTCCATCAAAGAGTTGGCTAGTCCAAAAGCAAACGGTTTTTGGTAGAGACATCTCAATTTCGTTGATAGCTGTAATGGTTTGCTCAAAATCATAGGGTCTGCATCTCACCCATGCTTAATTGCTGAGAGTTGTATGGTCATCAATTCACCATGGTTTATTCCTTTTTGGAATCCAAGAATTGACTAGTCCTGAGCAAACGGCTACAGGTAAAGACATCTCAAATCCGTTTATATGGTTGCTGATTTGCTAATAAATCAGATGGTTATCAGTGTACAATAGTTTTCGAACTTAAACATTTGGCTACTCCAGTAGTAATGGCTATTGGTAAAGAGACATCAAATTCATTATTTTCAATGATTCACCTCTCACAGGAGTTAACACACCTGGATGTGATGAGAATAGTATGAAACTAATATGTTTTGATGTACATGTTGTCATGTGTTACTGCAAAGATATGGATTTCAAAGTTTTGCCATTATAGAGATGTGTTTGTTTTGGTTCTTTGCTGCTGATGTTCGCATACAATCCTCTTGTTTTGAAGTGTTAAAGATCTATCAAGAAACTGGAACTTAACCTAGTCAAATTCCAGTTTAGGGGAGGATTGTTGGGAATTTTAGAAGTTCCTGCTGATGAAGTTCTACTGACAGGTTCCTACTGAAGTTATAGATGGTTTCCGCTGATGACATGGTTCATGCTGATATTGTATTCCTACTGATATAGTTAATCAGTATTAGTTTGTTAGGATTTGCTTGAGCTATTTTAGGTAGTAGTAATATGCATTTATTTTATATTATTGTTTATTTAGGGTTCCTTGTGTATAAAAGGAACAGATGGCTTTTGTATTAAAAAAGCTCTTGAAAAAAACACTCCAGAAAAACACATCTTTGAGAGATAAAGTAATAGAGATCCATAGAGGATCATTGTTTTATGTGAAAAACCTTGTTGGTAACTTTGATTGTGTCAATTATTATTCCACTGAGCATTCAATCAATCAATGTTATTCATACCCTAGTTGAGTCCGGATCCTAGGTTTCAACAAAGCAACTTCGTCCTTATTGGGGTAAAGATTGAAGTAGGCACTATTTTCCTCATTCACATTTTCATTTACTAAATCATTATCTGAACTATTGCTAATCATGGAGCCAAAAATCGAGGCGCTAACCGCTTTCTCAACAGCGTCCCTAATTGTACTCTCAAATACCCTATGCAAATCTTGAAGATCGTTGTTTCTACTAACATATCGGTTGCGATAATTGTTAGAGGGGTGTTGGTCAACGGGTTTTGGTTTGAGTGGAAGTGGTTTATTTGGTGGTGGGTTGTTGTTTGATGGGTTATCACCTTCCATGATGAAAAGTGATGGGATTACTAACAAAGTCACGAAGAAGGGGGATAGACTATAAGGAAGCAAAAAATTGAGAAGAAATCTTACTTGATAGGAATCAAGCAAGGGCACCAAAATGACATAAAAATCTAACTAGCTATTCTATTCCCCGATAGCGGCGCCAAAAACTTGATGCGCGACGAAGCGCGTTCGGGGTCAAAGGAACTTCCTTTTCGTCGAGCAAGTTTTTAAACACCCTAGGTAGTGAACCTAATCGTTGTAGTGTAGTATTAGGTAAGCCTCGGGGATTGATATCGTTCTCTAGGGGAATAGGAATGCTAGTAAGAAGTGTACTACGCTAAGGTTGAGGTTGAGGAAGATTCTTTTTTTATCCTTTTATATTTTTTAGAAAGCTAAGGGTAAAATCTCGGGGCTTGGATTTGGGGGGTGGTACTTCTACCGATTACTCTACTATTCTAATTATCTAATACTACGGGTAGTCTACGTCTTTTTTATGTGTGCTCGTATGATGATAAAAAATGTGCTTACCTAGATACTATTACTCCCTAGTTATCTTTTATTGATGGTTGAATTGTCACGTCCTTATTCATAACGCGTTGTGTCTTCTAAGGTCGTAGGGTGTGCCTTTTTCCCTAACTCTTTGAGACTACCTTAAGGTTATCGCCTACGAAATCCGCTAGATGATTCATAAACTAACTTTAAGGTTATCTTTGGATGTTTAGACCACAAAATCCGCTAAGTGATTCATAAACTAAGGTTCACAAAGATTACTCAAGCATTTGAACACAACAATAGCCTAGTTGCACTCCTAAGCCAATTACAATTAAGATAAGAGACAACTAAACAATAATTAATTACTAGGTTTCATAGATCTAAGAAAACACACAAGAAATTTAGCTGGACATGTTAAACAAGCAAGTATACACACATTCAATGGAAGACATAATAAAATCAACGGAATAAAACACTTATCTTAATGAGTAATTTAGGGTTTTTACTCCACAAGTCTACCTCTTAAAATTCTGAAAATTTGATTTCTATATATAAGTTTACACTTGCGACGGCGTCGCCTTATAGGTGGGATGCCGTCAGATCGCCGTCATTAGGGTTTTCGTCTTGGCCAAGTTATCGTTGGGACGACGTCACGTTGTAGTTGTGACGCCGTCGGGCTTCAGCAGGGACGTCGTCTGATTCTGGATCTAGGCCATCTGAGATGAAAAGTCTTAGTGACGCCCTTCCTCTTCAAAGCCTGACGCCGTCAGGTGTATTTTAGCAAAAAGTCTACTGAGCCGTGAGGTGTATTCTAATTAAATCCGTAGAGAGGGACAACATCGCCCTTTAATTGGGACGCCGTCAGCTTCAGTTTCAGCAGCTTGAGTGTCTTCGATCTTGACTTAGCCATTTTCTTCATATATTCACTCCTTTTTGTCCAAATATGCATCATTCCAGCATTTTGCTTCCAAGAGACCTAAAAAGTGAAAATGAACGAAATTAAGAAGTAACGGATATAAAAGTAGGCAATTAAGGGCTTAAATGACCCCTTAAAAGTGTACGTTTTAAATCCTTATCAAATAGGTGCGGGTTTCTTCGAAATATCTCCTTGGGGAACGGAGGGCCTTTCAGAAAGAAAAGCATACGCCAAGTCAAAAAGCATTCAGCCAGCGCACATACGCAAAAGAGGTCCTTCAGGACTAATGTGAGGAAACTTTCATCTGGCTATACTTACAACTCAAAAACAAGGTTGAACGCTCCATCTAAAGGGAAGATCGAACAAACTGGGAAGTTCAAAACAAGACGATACAACAGGAAAAGTAGAAGGAGTAAAAGATTCCCTAAAAAACAGGCATGAACGTTGCCCATAAAAGAATTTTTCCACAAGTATATGTCGGGTGACACACTCGACCTTCTGCGGTGAAACACGCAAGTTTTTTTGGAAAAGAAGCATACAGTTGATGAAGGCTTCTCATGAATGAACTACGATTACCCTATTTAGTGGGCGTGATATGGTATGAATTTCCATTGCGTATTTTATATTGTTATCCACAGTCATTCTTTCAACTACCTTTGGATAAGGGAAATTACTAAGTGTAGCAAACTGAGTATTCATACTAAATGTGATGCAAATCTTCCTACACTATGAATGAAAGTAATGAATTCCCGTCAAAGTCCTTGACTCACAATTTTACAATAAGGATTTGACTCACTAAGTGCTAAAAGTTTCAATGTTCGAAAGGATGACACGAGCCACACATGAGCCTTCATTATGATATCGAGTAAACATCCATTAAATTCACGTTAACTTCCCAAAGGTGTTCAATCGAAACCTTCTAGGCTAAAACGGAGCGGCTCGCTACCCTCTGTTACAAGCGAAAGACTGCTTGATAAAATCTTAGTGTCAAATCTACAGGGGCTACACTTGAACCCCGGATGATAGCAATATGCGCAAAAAGCCAACACATAGTGTGGCAATATTAGTCATGATGACGAAAAAAAATGGGGCCACACTTGAGCCTCAATAATGCATCAAGTAGTTAATATGTTTGATAGTTTAACTCAGGGGTTATCTAAATCTAAAATTATGACTACCACCCCTATGAAATATTAGCTCCTTCGAGAAGCTTAACGGGTAATCACACATCAACAAGTACAACATTTATGAGATCCCACGATTAATAAAAACAAATTATTTGAAGGGCATACACGCACCCTAATTACAGATAGTCATACATTGTTTTTAAGCGCACAAACACTAGGAACAAGCGATCTAAAAGAAGCACCACGAAGGGTGCAGAAATTTGTAAAAGACAAAGCTTCACATAAAGGGACAAGACTGAGGATCCACTGTGGAAGTGGCCTGAGACAAGCTAGGGGGCTCAAGGCTCATCAGGTATAAATCTTTTTTAGCAAAGCGTGCCAAAGAAGAGAGCTACAGAGACTTCACCGCATAGAGATCATCCACAACTTTCTCGAAGGATGCCCCTACAAGTGGATCATAGTCCCTCGTCTCTTATGGTTCCCATGAACTTCCGAGTTTAGCAATCTTCCAAGGTATAAGCTCTCCCTACAAGCCACGCTTTCCGCTGCAAGTCAGCAAGCACAACACTGAAGTAATCAGAGGCTACATACTTTCTAACAACACGCGGCATTAATTCCTTGATAATGGCCGCACGTTCCGACTTGGCAGTTTCAGCTCTTTCAGTCAACACATCAATTTCTTCTTGAAGGTTAGCAGCAACGGCAAGATGGGTAGACTCTCTCATCATAAGACCCGCAACGCTGATGCACAGATGCCAGCTCCTCCTTCAAAAGAGATCTGTCTGAAGAATGTTCGGAAAGCAGCTTGGAAACCTCATCATGAAGACTTTGATTACGCGTACTTAAAAGACTCACCGTCACAACAAAACAAAGTTCATGAACGTCAAAAGTATTAGATAAACCCTCTGGATATAAATCGTTGAGTTTTTCACAAATCCCTAGCATAGACAAATCAGACAAAAGGTAGCGGGCATTGAAGGCTTTCGCAGGACCTAAATGAGCCATACAAGGAAGACAATAACATTTAAGGACTGGGTAAAAAAATAAGAAAAAAGAAGCCTACTTTGAAGGAAAGAGTTTTTTGCTCTGACAGGATCATGGGTTTCATCAGTAGCAATTGAGGTAGATGTTCTATCTAGATAAGGCCCATTAGCAATACAACTCCTTGATCTTTTAGAACCAACTTGGGTTTGAGGAATGGGCGAACCAGCAATCTCTTTTGCTCTGGAGAAGGATGCCCTTTGATGCAACCTAAACGTGCCATGTGGAGGATCGATATATGAGGAAGTCATCTCCTCCCCATGAACTCTATCAGCACTTAGTATAGCCTGAACCATCATCCCTATCTCCATCACCATGGTTTGAAGACGAAAAGGGATTCTCATCAGCAGCAGTCATTGGAGTATCATCAGGAAAGGCAGGAAAGGTAACTGAATGATAATGAAGGAAATATTTCAAATTAATACCTATAACATTAATGAAGAGGTGGCGGATAAGACAAAAATGTGCATGGCGCTAACATTCAAACAAACATAAAGTTGGCGAAAAGTTTTTACCTAGAGGATGAAGGAACTATTACAGAGAAAATATAGACAGGAGAAAGGATAAAAAGGTTCTTTATGGATGACCCAAATACTTTATATTATTTAGAAAGTAATTGAAACCTTATACGTGCATGGAAGATAAGTAGCTAAGATTTGAAATGAGGTTCAAATTTGATTTGACATTTACGGAGACCAAGGAGTGACGGTTGGGTTTTTAGTAATTATGGATAATCCTACCTCCCGATGCAAGTGGGATTTTCATTTAATGCGGTGATTAGGTAGCAAGATTTAGGGTCTTTCGATATTAAGGCTCCAGTGTAACATTTTGAAGTCGAATGCAATACACACATGGATGTATATATCACTTTCGACTGAGGGCTTGATGACGTATCCTCCGAATTGGCTCGAAGGCCACCCCTCCGAGTTTACTGGGATCTACTCCCACTAAATATATAAAGGCCTTCGAACAGTCTCTTATGGCATAAGACTATCTTTATGATGGTTACCAGTACGGGAATCCGCCAACCGAAGCACAACGCCCCTCGGGGTGTGCCCTTCGTGAAGACTGCCCAGAGAACAAATCTGACCAAGTCAAACCCATGTTTAAAATCCCTTTTAAACTTTCTCGCCAAGATAGGGATCGTGGTACACAACCCCCTGTATTCCCCAAATAGCGCGGGACTCCCCCACGTTCACTGGTTCTAAAGAGAGGCGTGTAACTGCCCCTTTCTATTACCTATAAATAGATGGGCAGATCACTCAAGTATATCGACTCTAACAAACACTTGATACTTATTATCATTCATATACACATACTTACTCTCACGCCGGAGGTGATTCGCATGGCCCAACCCCTGCGCTTCATTTAACGTTGTGTTTTCATTTGTGTTGACTCACGTTACTTACAGCTTGGCAATTCAAATCTTATCAGCAAACTCTTCGATCACCATCGAAGCCTCGTAGTGTCGATTATTGCACAATTAGTAGCATTTAAAATTCTTCTTCCTTCTTGTTTTAGATTTACCATGATTGTGACTCCCATTGGAGCCAAGTTCCATTGACCTTGCTCTCGTCATCACCAAAGTCTCCATCTGTCTTTAACTGGTTTTCTTGTCCTCCCTGTTGTTGCGCCTATTTAATTCTTCCAGAATGGCGGCTGCAACATCGTCGAAGACTAGATAGTCTGAAAGAACATTACTGGTTAAGTTGAAGATAAGCTGGTGATAACGCTACACGCGTCGTTCGGGGTCAAAGGAACTTCCTTTTCTTCGAGCAAGTTTTATAACACCCTAGGCAGTGAACCTAATCATTGTAGTGTAGTATTAGGGTAACCCACGGGTATTGATATCGTTCTCTAGGGGAATAGGAATGCTAGTGAGAAGTTACTACGCTAAGGTTGGGGTTGAGGAAGATTATTTTTGTATCTTTTTATGTTTTTTTAGGAAATGGAAAGGTACGAATCTCGGGGTTTGAATTTAGGGGTTTGGTATTTCTACCGATTACTCTACTTATCTAATTATCTAATCTAAGGTGATGGTAGTCTATGTCTAATTATTGTGTGCTCGTATGATAGTTTAAAAATGTGTTTACTTAGGTTTTATTACTCCTTAATTATCTCCTATTGATGGTTGAATTGTCACGTCCTTATTCTTAATCGCGTTGCGTGTCTAAAGTCGTAGGATATGCGTTTATCCCTAACTCTTTGAACTTACCAAAGGGTCTCGTCTACAAAATCTCTAGGACTTATACACTCTAACTCTAAGGCACTCTTTGTATGATTTAGCCTACAACTACTCTAGGTGTCATAGTCTAAGGTTCACAAAGATTAATCAAGCATTAACTACACAACGAATGACCTATCGCATTACTAGATCATTAACAATTAAGATAAGAGACAACCAATCAATATTCAATAATTAAGTTTCATAATCCCTAAGCAAACACACTAGTAAATTAGCCGGACATGGAGAACATGCAAGCATACACACAAATAATCAAAGACATAATTGTATTAATGAAGTAAAACACTTATCTTGATGTAAGATAGGGTTTGGAACCCTAAAATACTGTACAAGACAGCCTTGGTTCGGTTTAGGTTTTTACTCCAAAAATACTACTCTCTAATACTGAAAAATTCGGATTCTATATATAAGATTACATGTGCGACGGCGTCACCTTATTATTTGTGACGCCGTCAGGTCGCCGTCATTAGGGTTTCGTCTTGGCCACGTTATTCTTGCGACGGCGTCACCTTGTGCTTGTGACGTCGTCCTCTTCAGCTTATGACGCCGTCTGGATCAAATATAGGCCGTCTGAGTTGCGACGGCCTACTCTTTTAAAGCTTGACACCGTCACTTGAAAATAAGAAATTTGACTTCTGTCCCGTCACAAAATGCTCCGACGGCGTCGCAGTTAAGCAGTGACGTCATCACCTTGTGTTTCAAAGCACTTGAGTGTCTCGATTTCTTGACTTTGGCCAATTTCTTCGTATATCCGCGCCTTTTCTTCCAAATAAGTGCTATTACAGCAATTTGCCTTCAAGAGACCTAAAAAGTGAAAAGGAACGATATTAAGTAATAACGGATACAAAAGTGATCAAATAAGGGCTTAAATGACCCCTCAAAATGGTACATTTTAAAACCTTATCAGCTGGTAATATAAGTCAAGTAAACTTTGAAGTAGAATTTCAGCATGTTCTTATGGCTCTATTTTACAACTCAAGGACGTGAGCTGAGAAAATAGAGTATTCAGGTTATTAACGTGCTATGTCACTGAAGTAGATTTCGTCATGCGCAGAACATATAGCTTCCTCTTAAGAAAAGTTTTATTGTGGAGCGATCTTGCCTCGTGATCATGCAAGATGATCCTGGATATCCTTTACATTTTTCTTTTCCTCTATGCTTGACAAAACTCCATCTGCTAACAGAAGATGAAGGTTTGAAATAGCATTTACGTCGATCTCATCCCATTTACTGTCATCCGTGACTTCAGCTGGCCTTTCCTTGATGGCCGTCAAACATTTATCTTTTCTAAGGATAGTCTTCATCTTTAATTTCCACAATGAGAAATTATTCCTATTGAACTTTTCGATTTCATATTTCGCCACCATTGCTACAATCACAATCTACTTTTCGATAAAACTAGTATTTGTTAATAATAGTAACAAACACCTTTTTTGAGTGACTATAATCTTACTTATCTTTTTATGTAGAGGGTTCACTTATTAGCGGCAACCACAGAGCGTGCGATAAATAATTATACACACGCCCAACCTTATCTCTTGATACCACTTGTTGAGAAAAGTGACACCGAATTGAAACAAAACCACAACTAAAATATGAAATGCAATAGGGTAAAAAACCACGAGCAAGGAAAGATACGTTTTACTATGTCAAAAAATTAGGAATTACACTTCTCTCTAACTACAAGAATAAACACTTCTAGTTATATCTCTTGTATTATGAGTGATTGTACAATAAATTTCACTACCAGGCTTCAATGGTGATCGAAGGTAAGAGGGGTGCGTGTTCCAGCCAAGATTGTCTTTCACCTGAGGATAAGAAATACGAAGACACTACATTAAGTGATTACGCAGGGGTTAGACCCTGCGAACCACCTCCGGCGTGAGAGTAAGTATGAGTTATGGTGATATAAATGAGTGTGAGTAAAGAATAGAGTGTTAAGTGAGCTTACCATAATCTTCTGCCCGTCTTACCTATTTATAGTGGAAGAAACAGGTTTGAGAGCACCTCTGCACGAAATGTCGGAGAACATGGGGGCATCCCATGTTTGTGGGTAACCACTAGGGCTTAGTGACCCACGTTCTCAAACTTTGCGGGAAAGCCAGGAAAGAGAGGGAGATTGTGGGTTTGACCAAGTCAGGAAGATCCTCTATCCGTTGTTCCTTCGTCAACTGTACCCCGAAGGGCTTAAGGCTTCGAATGGCGAATTCCCCGTAGGTAACCTTCGTGTGTACGAATGGTTTGACACCAACGAACATTCAGGAGACCTAACTTGGGCCTTCGTACAGAAGGGCTTCGACACATCTCGAAGGGGTGTCCGTCGAGCTGTTCGGAGGGTACGTCATCAAGCCCCCAGTCGAAGTGATGCATATGAACGAGGAAGCATTGCTTTCGACTTCATCTTGCGAATGAAATCAATCGTGCGTTACAATGCTAATCGTAACCAAGATAATTATGGCTTATCTTGCGCATTAAATGCTACCTAAACTCATCTAACTACCCGCTACAGTAAGTCCGCTTCCCAATTAACTCGATTGACCAAAACAATTTTTCAAAATTTAAAAAACCTTTTGAAATCTGGATAAGGTAAATCCCCAAGACACGTGTTCGGTTTAAAAAAGGAGTAGGAAGGGGTATTTAAGGCGAGGTAGATGAAAACCCTAAACACTTTACCCTTTTCGCATACTTTTCACACGTAGTGATTTGCTATTATTCACCGGCTTCGAACACAAAAGGTAAAGTCCTCTTTCCATCTTTTCGTAGCTCAAGATAGTTATGGATTCCAAGTTTATAATCAAACAACAAAAATGCACCTTAACTGCTAAAGATTTACATGATCACCTTGCTGAATACCCCATCCCTAGAAAGTTTAAGGTTATGCTTCCAAAATCAAACCACGGAATTTTTGATGCCCCTGAAAACTTCGTAGGGCTGTATACCCACTCGTTTAGTCACTCGAATCTTAGGATTCCTATCCACCCTCTTATCCTAGAGTTAATGTAGTACTATGAAGTACATATCTCTTGATTCAACCCATTTGGCTTGGCTAAACTGACCACATACATCTTTATGTGTAAAGCGTACGGCTTTGAGCCAACTCTTAAAGTGTTGAGGGGATTTTTCAACCTTTATCCGGGTGGGAACTGGCTAACCTTGGCAAAGAGGCCTGAAGGAGATGTTCCTAACCTCATTCTGAGGCCTTACACAAACATAAGAGACTAGAAGGGTAGTTTCTTTTATGTTCAGAACACCATTGTTCCACCTAACTATCCAAAGATTGCTGAATGAGGCATTTAGGTTTGATGCAAAACGTTTCAACGACCCCTACCTTATGAAGTTCGAAGGAATCCGTTGTACCAACATCTAGCTAGGTATCCTGGTGATGTTCAAGACTTTCCTAAGCCAATTCTGTATATGGCTGGTATTGCACAAAGCCGGGAGGGGTCTCCCAAGAAGCCCATGATCATGTGTCATGGAAAAAGTATGTGTACTTCCATTTTTATTTAAGTAGGACCAATGTAGCGCTGATATTTATCTTTTCTTGTTCCTTGTTTTGTAGAGATGGCGTTTAGGAACTTCATGCATCAGGATTTGGATGCAGACCTGAATTTTATGCCTGTGGAACAAGCCGAAGAGTCTTATGGTGTTGGTTCACCTTCTACTTTTGTCAACAACAATGATGTGGACATTCCCAAGATAGAGCATGTCGCCTCAGCACCCCCACAAGCACTGCTGGAGGGTCCCTCCCAATTGGTTGAGAACGTGGCAGATTCGGACAATCTCGCAGAGGATGAAGTGCGAATCATAGGCTCTACAAGTATTGCTGACAGGTTAAAGAGTAGGAAGGGAACTTTTGGCAAAGCTATCAAGTCTGCTACCAAGAGAAAAACTCCTCTTCCTGCATCTGGGTCCAGGGTCGTTCGACAGAAGGTTGTCGAAGGCAAGAAAGCTGTGAAGTCTGCTTTCGAACTGCCGGATGATGCTGAGGAAATGCATGGTAAGCATTTGCTTCTTAAGTTATAGAAAATACTAATTGTCATGCCTAACTTTTCCCTTATGTACTGTATTTGTCGAAGGCCTTCCTGACACAAAGGAGCTTCTGAATGCCCTAGCCTGCCATCTCATCATTAACCATGTCACCCCCCCCCCAATTGGAAAGGACTGCTGGACAATATGTCCATTGAAGGGGTCTGCGATCTGCATGATAAAAGTGTCGCAAGGCAGGCTGTTCTGGACAAACATTTGAATGCTCAGACAAGGGAGTTGCTTCGTACTGTGACGAAGGCAAGGCAGGAAATGGACGTGATGCTGGAGAGGGAAAAACATAGGGACCAAAATTATGCTGAGCTGGAGGCAAAATGTAAGGAAATTGAAAAAGATTTTGAGAAGAATCCTCTCACCCAAGACCTCCGAGACAAGATAGCAGAGCTGCAGAAGGAGCTGACTGCCACCACAGCAGAGTGTGGCAAGCTCAGATTAGAGGAGGCCAAGGTGGTGAGCCTCACTGGTCAAAATGTTGTGTTGGAGGCTAAGTGTGCAAGCTTGGAAAGTGAAAGGGCTAGGCTTGGAGAGTTAGAGGTCAAAATGAGAGAGGAAATGGATGGCCTACAGATGCGATACAAGATGCTCCAAAAGGATCGTGCAGAGGTTGTATCAAAGGTGGTGCCATATATTGCCATGGAATTGTATCATAGTGATGAGATGGGAGCTGCTATGTGGAAGGTGATTAAGGCAGCTATCTTCCATGGATGGTGTCTCGCTCTAGAGGAGGTGGCTAAGACAGGTAAGCCCGTGGACCTCTCCAAAGTTGACTGTTACCGCCCCTCATCAAAGGTTGAGTATGAAGAGGCAGGAAATGCGTTTGCAACCGCAGAGTACCCCTTATTACATGAAGCTACAAAAGATCCCATGGCACCTCTTGAAGACCTTCTCTCAAAAAAGCCTCGAAAGATCAAGCATGCGACTCCAACAAAGAAAACAGCTTCTGCAAAGCCTGTGTCAGCTCTACCTTCTCCAACCCTGTCTCCAAAGAAAAAGGAATGAAGGTTGTCATGTTGACAGTTTTGGTCTAAAACGGTGGCGTGTACCCTTCTTTAAAACAATTTCTTATTATGCTTGTCTGTTACTTTAAACAATTTCGTGGTTGTGATGCATGGCTTCGGCCAAAAGACAATTTGAACTAGGCTTCGGCCTCTATTGTAGAGATTAGGGCGTAGGCCCTTCTTTTGAATGGAATGATGTAGGAAAATATTCCTACATACTTAAAAATATTTATCTTGTGCACTTCTCGTACGCTATTTTTCCAACGCTTAAATTTTACAACCTAAGGTGTAAGAACCTCATTGTGTGTAAATTAAAACACCAAGAATATAATTACCAACTTTGGTCACTGACAGAGGGTCGCGACCCACTCTATCTTAAATCTTTTAAGTAATATGGCTTTTTTTATTTTCATAATTGCCATAAACTATTAGAAGAGTTAATGTAAATGTGTTGGTAGGCTTAAGTAGTGGTTTGAGGTGTTTGTTACACCGTATGCCTTCCAATTCGACATTGAAACTCACAAACGACTTGGCTAAACAAACCTTTGCGTTTAAGAAACGAAGCAAGAGATTTATGGGAAATATATTATTCATCATTGAATTGGTAGAGAGGATTACATCATTTTGAAATGAATACTAAGACAACTACCAATAATGCTTGCTTTCCCATGAGAAGCTTTTAATACAAGAATGAAAAGTAAAAAATACTTCTTAAACATAGAACTTTCGGAGGTTCGTACCATTCCATGTCCTGTCGATGGGTTCTCTGATAAGAGTAGCCAGCTTGTATGCTCCGTTGTCGTAGGCTTCAGCTATGACATAGGGTCCTTCCCAAGTAGGTCCTAGCTTCCCCTGGTATTCTGCTTTGCTTGCGCTGTTGAGGCATAGCACATATTCCCTAGGCTTGAAGGTGGAAGGCCTGACCCTTTTGTTGTAGTAGCCTTCGATCTTATGCTTGTGCATGGCTTCTCGGATGGAGGCTATTTCTCTCCTTTCTTCTAACAGATCAAGGTTTTCCCCGATCCTTTCATCATTTTGAGAGGCTTTAAACATGGCCACACGCTCTGTGTGCACACTCAGCTCCGAAGGGATGACCGCTTCTGTTCCGTATGTTAGGCTGAAAGGGGTTTCACCATTGCGCGACTTGGGTTGGGTCCTATGAGCCCATAACACTTGAGAAAGCTCATCCACCCACCCGTGATGGCTTCGTCCCAGCCTTTTCTCAATTCCTTTGACAATGTCTCTGTTGGTAACCTCCAGTTTCCCGTTTCCTTGTGGATGGTAAACGAAAGTCCAAGACTGCTTTATCATAAGCCCTTTGCAGAAATCATAGAAGACTCCTTTGGCAAATTGCTTGCCATTATCAGATATGATGATGTGGGGCACTCCGAAAATGCATATGATGCGCTCCCATAAAAATTTCTCGATCTGTTTCCCCGTAACAGAAGCTAAAGGTTTAGCTTCGACTCACTTTGTGAAGTAATCAATTTCCACCAATAAGAATTTGACCCCACCAGGAGCCACAGGCATAGTGTAACACCCCTAATTTCGTGATACGCAGCAGAATTCAAGCTGGGTGTTACTTCAGGGCTCAACAGTTACAATAACAGAAAATGAACTCTAATTGTGTCATTTTAAAAGATTTATCATTCGATTTATATAAATATCAGAGTTTACAAAATTAGGTCCCAGTGGTTTTACAATTTATTAAATAAGTTTTCGAATGATAATATAGCCTTCTTGAGTATCTGTGCCCTTCCGTGCCATCCTCATAATTTATGAACCTGAGATAAACATGCTAAAAGTGTTAACACAAAGGTTGGTGAGTTCATACAGTTTATAGGTAAAACAATTGAGTTCAGTAGTTTCGAGTTTGAGTGATAATCGTAATAAATATAGATATCGATAAAATAAGTAGTGGGCTATGTTGTTATACACCCATAGTTCGTTTGTTTAGTAATCAGTTGAACACAAGTTTCAAGGTTGGGCCATGTTGTTGCACCCATAAATTCAGTAGTTGCAGCATTTGTATCATTGCAACACAGTATATATTGCCTTAAGTCTCATGAACGCAAACCTTAACACGAACGCGTCATAATAATGACGTAAGTTACAAACATCATAATAATGATATGAGCAACAATGCCATCTGGTAGGAGTTTTCCATTCTCCTAGTATTCTCAAATAAAGTGCATTTGGTTACCTATCCGGCTAACACAAATGGGGCGTCAACTGCCAATAGATCTATTCACTATATTCGCGTTCACTCGCAAGTGATTAATGGTTCATGATATGAGGGACTTTTATTGGCAATAGTGTATAACTTAGGCAATAACAATCAGGATCGCATACAGATAGTACTAGTGTTCAGGGTTGTAGCAAAACGTATAAAGTGTGATTATGAACTCATAGTAGTATGTAAAAGCTTTAGTGTACTTGTGATAGTAAAAGAAAGTAGTTGAGCATGTATCTCCCCCAAAAGAGTTTACAAAACTGATAAATGATAGAAAATGGGGCTATGAACTCACGGTAATTCGTAAGAGTTTAAAATAAATGTAAAAAAATAAAGCAATATTTGAGCATGTATCTCCCCCAAAACATTCAAAATAAGGAAAAGAGGGGCTATAACTCACAACAGTATGTAAATGTTTAGAGTATTTGTGATAGTAAAATAAAGTAGTTGAGCATGTATCTCCCCCAAAAGAGTTTACAAAACCGATAAATGATAGAAAATGGGGCTACGAACTCACCTCGATGTTACAGTAGTCTGGATGGAAAACAAATTAAGTAATGTGAATAAACTGCTCCGACTCGTGACCTGAGTTAGTATGTCATATTTTTAGTATTCGAATTCAAGTTTATGTGATAACGATGCTTTATCGATAATTAGGTAACATGAAGTCTCTTCAAAAATTAGCAATACTTATCTTTCTTATTTTTATGGCTCGGATGATGGATATTAAATTTTATCGAAACCCAAGTTGTTAAATATTTTATGTTTCCAAAATGTTATAATATACAATTTCAAATATTTACGGTTTTTACCCTTGCACTTTCAAAAATGACACTTTAAACCCTCAACTATGGGTTATTGACAAAATCAGCCCTTGTATAATTAACTTTGAAGAATGTACATTTTTAGCCCAAGAAAACTTTATCTTTCAAAAATTACAATTTCTACCTTTATAGTTTTCTAAGAAAAATTTACTTGTTTTAGGCCTAAGTCGACAAAAGTAAAGGTAAATATAAGTGAGGCCTTAAGAGGGTTTTATTACGTTCTTGATCCCTTCAAGAGTTTGTCGGGTGGTATTTCTAATGGTTCAAACTAGAAGTCTTAAGCTCTTACGGTTTGGTCGCAATGATTTCTCAAAGTAGGGGTTAGGTGCCTTAAGTGAAAAGTGTTGGTTTGGGCGATAACAGGCTTTAAAATCCTTGCAGCGGGATCTTTAAAATGGTGTAACTCTCACACTTTACAACCATTATCTAACGAGATATCAATTATAGAAAAGGGCTACTTAGGCTAATTTTGACAAATTGAAATTCTCGTTTTCAAACCATAAAACTTTATATCCTTTGTATGCAACCTTGTGAAATGTTGTTTAACTCATTTTTAATGTTTCTAAGATAGTTCATAATCAAATTTATCAAAAATCCCGAGTTTTTACCATATACCTGTTGTAAGGGACTTTTGGTGTTTAGGACTTATGGCCCTAATGAAGTGCCATTTTTATGCATGAAGACTAGGCTTTTTAACCGGGTTAGAGGGGCATTTTAGAGTGTCCTAGGTGGTCTTCACAAAGGTACTTTGGTTGGCCCTAATACCTTTAACATGATGCAAATAAATGGGGCGCAAGTAGGGGTGCTGGGCTGTTTTTGTAACATATATATAACAGTTGTTGGGATTTTTATTAAATTATGACTTCGTTATGCGTTTTCTAGACCCGTGCCCTTAAGTTTTTGAAGAAAACGTCGTTCCGGACAACTTTCGTGTTTTAACTTTTTGATGAACCGGACCAGAAGTGCCTCGAATTGCGTGCCCGATCTTCCTGTTACAGAAAGTTTTTGACAACTTTTCGATAACTTCATTTGGCCGTATCTTTTGACTCGTGTACTCGTTTTAGGTGATTCAAATTGCTACGTTTTCCTTATAAAATCCTTTTTAACAGTATGTACTTGATATTAGGAGTATTAAAGAAATTGAAATGAGTTTAAAAGACTTACAACTCTATAGTACTTGATTTGGTAGCAAAATGCTCAATGAGACTTCTAAATGGAAACGAGGCTTCAAAGCTTTGCACCTAAGCTTTTATCATTCTTCTTAGACCTTGTACCTCAGAATGTGGGAATGTGAATGTGTGTTTTAGGCTTAGAAAGTGAGGGATGAGAAGAAATGAATGAAAGGAGGTTGGTATTTATAGGCCAAGGGTAGAAAAATATGATGATGTGTTCATTCACTAACCATGTGGATCGAATGGTTTCAGAATGAACCACATATGCTTAGCTAGACATTCTTGAAGACAAGGTGATGTGTCTACTTAGGTTACCATGGGATTTGAATGGTTTAGAAGGAAAACACCATGTGTTCGATTTTATAGCCATAAGGTTTAAGTTTGGTTCAAGTGGCTTGAAATGAGGCTAGGTGTCGCAATTTTAGGCCAAAGGAAGAAGAAGAGGAGTTAATGTGGCTTAATTGTGTTCTTACATATCATAATTATAGTTTAGTTAAATTAGAAACAAGTTAAGGTTAGTTTAGCTTAAGTAAATGACATATTTAATATACATGCATAAAGTAGATGTACCACAAGCATTGGAGAGTTGTACCTTAGACTTGTAAATTATAAGAAAATCAAATTTAAAAGCTTGTGCATTATAGGGCTGTACCTTGTGCTTAAAAATAGGTATATTGAGGTTTATAATATGATTTATATAAGTATTAAGCTTGTATGCATTAAAGACTTGTACATGTGCTTGAAAGACTTGTACCTGAGTATTTTATAAAAATATTATGTACATTTTAATTAGGGTTTGTGATTTTATCTACATAAAATCATGGAATTGTAAATTAGGGCTTGTTACGGGTAATAACGTGAAGTTAGGTTTTCGTGCTTTAAAAACTTGTACATTAGCTATAAAATATTGTACTTTTGCATTTATAATTTAGTTGTGCAAAATCATGGTTATAATAATTTAGGGTTTCGTAAAAACTCTAATAGGTAGAAAACGTTTTGTTTGAACGTTTAATAATTGAACGTTAACAAAATAACGTAAAGTGGTAAATAAAAGTTGAAAACTTTTATACTTTAACATATAAAGATGTTTATGTTTATTAAAGATGTGAGTTTCATCACATTGGCTAGTTGTTGTGATCAAATAAATGGATATCGTTTCTAAACAAAAATATGGACGTAGAAAATGGATAAGTGTTCTTTCGTTAGAATATTATATTAGTTTAATACGAGGTGAAATTTACCGATGGTTACACATAGGTCCTACGATATCAATTCCCCACTGGGAGAAGGGCCATGCGGATGTAACACTTGTCATGTCTTACTTCGGGAGCTTGGGAACCTTGGAGTGTATCTAACAAGCTTCACACTTTTGAATGATTTCCACAGCATCCCTATGCATCGATGGCCAGTAGTAACCTAACTTCATTATCTTCGAGACAACTGAACGAGGCCCTGCATGGAGGCCGCAGGATCCTTCGTGGACCTCTGCGAAGATGCTCGAAGCCTGCTTAGGTCCAACACATATGAGCCAAGGTGAGAGGAACGATCTTCTGTACAAGTTTTCTCCAATTAGCCGATATTGTGGAGACTTAACTCGTATCTTCCTCGCTTCCTTCCTTATGGGAGTCATCCATGTGTCTCCTTCTTTGTAACGCCCCGACCCAACAAGGGTAAAGGACTCACAAGTAATGGTGTCATATCAAAGCAAACATATATATCCAAAAGAAATCTCAACATAATATTGAAATAATCCAAGTCAAATGACTTCAATACATAGGTCCCAGCGGAAAAATAACTCCAAAAGAAAAGTCTAAGATATAAAGTCTAAATAGCATCATAAGATCAAAGCTAAAAATCTCTAAGGTAAGTCCACACAGCACTCATCCCAAAGCAATACCCAGTTCCAATGCTTAGATACTTGTCATGAAAAAGAAAGTGCGGCTGAGCTTCAAAAGCCCAGTGAACAGATATACAAGCAAAACGAATACGAAACGAGAACGAATACGAAATAAAGTGAAAGAAAGATAGCAAAATCATAATCATTTCAAAAGATAAACCAGGATAATCGAATAAGTTTTATAGCTAACTACCTCGAGCCCAAATACATATGCCATATCATAAACATAATCATATTCACATAAGGCAACATTTGTAGGGAGACCTACCAGAGTTATGAAGGACGTGCATGCACGCAGCATCAATCTTCAGATAACATATAGCATATAACATATAATATATAACATATAACAGATCTAGGATGCACCCATACGCCCCACAAACATACATTGATAATATAATATAACTTGAGCTCATAACAAATAACAGATAAGGGACGTGGCAGAACTTCACTCGACTGCCCTAGAGTCATGTCGAAGTGCATTATGACACGGACATGGAACCCCCATGACTAGTTAATAATTGGCTCGGGTGTCAAACTATCTTAGGTCAAATAGAATGTCATAACTGACATAGATCATATTTTATCAAATGTTTAATCATGTTTTCAAAATCAAAGTCTTCGTATCATATAGTTCAAAATCAATGTTTTATGATTCAAAATCAAAGTTCAGATAAGCAACAGCTCAAATAGACACATTAGGGTTCATAGCAAAGGCTTAGGAAATCCTAATATGAAAGCGAACGAAAAGAAAACATTATAAGAAACCTTTACTGAAAAGGTCAGAATATCTGTACCTTATTCCAAAGCAAATGATCGAAAAGAAGAAACAGGGAAAGCAAAGAATTACTCCTTCTTCACAGAACCTATATACATTAACGGTCGTACAAGTTATTTATGATTCCATAATCATCGAAATGATCTTTTAATATTTGGCTTTCATACTTAGTATATTTAATGATCTTAATACTTTAGGGTTTTATAATTAAATGAGACTTAAGTGTTCTATAATTAATATCGTAGATTAGGGTTCATTATGTCATTAATTAAAGTTTAGGGTTAAATATGAAAATAGTTTAAACGTCATAACTCACACATAAAATAACGATTTAATATATACTTAGCTTCAAAACCCTAATCGACTCTCATTTATGTTCTAGGGTTTTCTCCTTCTTTAATATCTCATTAATATGCATTTACTTACATGTTACGTCTTTTAATGACTCGTTACTTAACCTAACACGTCATAAAAATAATCTTTCCTTTTATGTTTCACCATATACGTTTATGATTTTATGTGACATACAAGTTACTTATTACTCGTATTAATTACACGTTTACACCATTAGGGTTTGGCATACCATACTCGATTAACATATCAAAACTAGGGTTTACATAAACATGACCTTTACTTACTTAATGCACTTTCAAACCTTATACATGGTTCGGTTCAAATTAGGGTTTTTGGCTATTAGGTTTTACGCAATTCCTAGCTCATTTACATACTTAACTCATTCAAGTTATCATGTTTTATACCTTATTTGAATGTTATGCATGGTTCGGTTCTAATTACATAGGTTCGGTCCTTATTAACTCGACACAAACATAACCCGATTCAATATTACATATTACATACGTAACTCTTTAATACTTGTAACGTTTAATCGTTAGGGTTTTCTTTTTTTTTGGTTTCATTAGGCTCGGTCACAAAAAGAAAACAACAACTCGACTAAAACATAACATATAACAATATACAAACGCAAGGTACATCAAACAAAGACGAGAATATGTTATACCTTGACTTGGTTGAAGCAAAAATCTCGACACCTATGGGTGTTTAGTATTCGGCCGAGCAAAGAGAGAAAAAGAAAAAGAGAGGCAAAACTAAACTAGGGTTTCACTTTTGTGATTATGTGTTGTATATATAGTAGTTGTATTTGATTTAGGCTTAGGAGGGGATTGGGTTTCGGTTTGGCCCAACCGAACACACCACCCACACGCACACCATATGGGCTTCGGCCTAAGGTCCTTCGAACAAAACAAACACGACCCAAATCATTTACGAAATGTTAAACCTTCGTCGTACCAAAATTGATTACGTAATATATTCGTTAAGTTTTATTTATTCGTACGTTAACTTTTAATTTCATTAAATGTTATAAATATATTTTACGTATTTTATAAATTTAAATTCCAAGGGTATTTTAGTCTTTAATCAGGTTTTAGATTTTCAGGTTTTACATTCTTCATGAACAACGTCAGTGACTTCCTTTCAGATAATGGACCTTTTGGGCAAAACTTCAACTAGCACTTCTTTTGTAAGATGGGCGAAGGCCATAGAGGCTAGCTTGCTCAGTGCATCCGCCTTTTTGTTCTGATTTCTGCGAACGTGCTGAATGGTGTAGGAGTTAAAACCATCCAGCATTTCCCTTGTTTTGTCCAAGTATTGCTTGATGATGGGCTGCCTTGCTTCATAGGAGACTGTCACTTGGTTTGCCACCAACTGAGAATCAATGAAGATGGCGAAAGCCTTGACCTCCATATCTTTGGCTAGGCTAACCGAAGGCCTGCTAGTAGGGCTTCGTATTCTGCTTCATTGTTGGTGGCTTCAAATTCAAACCGAAGGGCATATGTATGCTCCTTCCCTTCAGGACTGACCAAAGATTAGACCTGCTCCGGAACCATTGGAGCTTGATGCTCCGTCTGTGTAAAGCTTCTAATCATCCTGTACTTTGGTGAGCTTAGCCTTAGGTTCTTCCTTTTATTTGCTCGGTTCGGAAGGTGTTTCCGCCAAGAAGTCTGCAAGAATCTGCCCCTTGACAGAGTTTCGACCTTTGAACTCTATCTCATGCTCCCCAAGCTCAATGGCCCATTTTGCCACCCTTCCAGACTTTTCAGGCTTCGACAAGATTTGCTTGAGTGGCTTGTCGGTTAAGACTATTATCGGGTGGGCCTGAAAATATCGTCGGAGCCTTCTTGCTGCGTAGATTAGAGCTAATATTAGCTTCTCCAACGTAGGGTAGTTAACCTCTTCTCCTTGCAAGACCCTGCTAACAAAGTAAATGGGGATTTGCCTTTTGTCCCTTTCTGCCATTAGGACAGCGCTAATGCTCTCCATTGAGGATGCTAGATACATGAATAACACTTTGCCTTTGATTGGGGCTGTAAGTGTTGGAAGTATCTCTATGAACTCCTTCATCTTTTGGAAGGCGGCTTCCGCATCTTGGCTCCATTGGAAGGTTTTCTTGTTGACGCAGCCTTTTAGCGTCTTAAAGAACGGTAGGGACCTGTCAGCCCCCTTCGACAAAAATCGGCTTACACTTCCCGTTCAAGCTTTGTACGTCCTTTAAACATTTCGGAGCCTGAAGATCCGTGATTGCCTTGACCTTTGAAGGGTTAAATTTGATCCCTTGCTTTGTAATCAAATGCCCTAAGAATTGCCCTTCTTCGACACCGAAAGAGCATTTCTTTGGGTTTAGCTTCATGTTGATTTCCCGAAGTTGGTGGAAGGTCTCTTGGACGTCAAGGAACAGGTCCTCCGTTTTGCTCTTGATAACCATGTCATCAACATAAGCCTCGATATTTCTGCCTATCTGCTTGTTAAAGGCTTTATCTAAAAGTCTTTGGTATGTTGCCCCTGCGTTCTTCAATCCGAAGGGCATTTTTCTGTAACAGTAGACACCTTCGCTTGTGTAGAAGGCTGTCTTTTCCTCGTCCTCCTTTGCCATCTGGATTTGATGATACCCTTTGTAGGCATCTAGGAAACACTTCAGTCGGAAGCCTGCTAAGGACTCTACCTTCCAATCTGTTGGGAATTCTACTAAGTATGAATTATGCTGAAGTTACTGCTGAAGATTCTGCTGAAGTGCAATGGAATCTGCTGAAGATATAATTCTGCTGAAGTAATGAAACCGTGTAGTTGGTTTCTACGGATATAGATATTCCGCGTATTTTATAGTTAGTTAGGATATGCATGAGCTTTATTAGGAAGTGATAATGTATATCTTATTTAGTTTTATGTTTATACGTTTCTTGGGAAACGGTTTAGGGATCCTTGTGTATAAAAGGAACACATTAGTATGAATGATGTACGAGTTGAAAAAACAAGTTTTAGTATTATTAAAAGATCCATAGAGGATCAAAGAGTTCTTAGTTATTTGTGTTTGTTCTTATGTTTAATTTCTGCTTGAATACAAGTAATAGAGATTGTCTTTTAGTGTGTTTGTGATTACATAAACATTACTAACGATCTACGAGTGCTCTAAGATCTATCAAGGTCTTAGGTTTCAACAAGTGGTATCAGAGCCTCGGGAGAGTCTCTGTGATACTAAGAACAATCTTTTCTATACACTCTTACAACCAAAACAACATTCACCATGGCTAGATCAGACGATGAAGTTGAAGTCACCAACAATCAAAACAACACATCTCTGCAACAACTCAGTCTCACTAACAGCAATGCAAAGTTCCCATACCTAAAGAAGGAGGAGTATGATTTGTGGGCTATGAAGATGCAGAATTGGATCTCCAACATTGATTGGAATCTTTGGGAAGTTGTAAAGAATGGTAACAGTTTGAAGAGGCATATCACAGATCCTGATGGTAAGGTTACCATCGTTGGTCCCAAAACTGCTGAAGAGATCCTGGCTGTTCAGAGAGAGAACAAAGTTAGAACTATTCTCCTTCAGGCTATACCTGAGGATCACTTGGGTGACTTTCACTACATGCAGGATGCTAAGGACATATGGATGGCAATCAAGGCTAGGTTTGGTGGGAATGAGGAGTCAAGGAGAATGAGGAAATCAATGCTGAAACAACAGTTTCAAGAATTCCAAATCTCTGAAGAGGAAGGTATCCACAAGGGGTATGACAGGTTCCATAAGATATTGAGTCAATTGAATCAGCTGAAGGCAAAGCCAGATAATGATGACTGCAACTCAAATTTCTTGCGATCATTACCCTCATCTTGGTTGCAAGTAAGCATTGCCCTCAAAGCTAAAGGTGGGCTGGATATGCTCACTTTTGATGAACTATACAACAGACTTAAATCTCTTGAGCCTGATGTAAGAAGTCCCTTTCGTTCATCCACTCCTAGTCACACAAAGATTTGTTGGGGCCTCCTCAAATAAGATGACCTATGCTCCAAGCCCAACTTACTCAACATCATCATCCTACACCACCACTACATCAAACTCTCAACCTAAATCCAGTGGTGTATTGGAAGATGTGATTCACTCTTTTGTTGCTGATTATGACACTCAGCAGCAACTAGCCTTTGAGGACTTTGAACAGGTGAATCCATTTGACATGGAAGAGATGAACTTGAAGTGGCAACTGGCTATGCTCTCCATGAACATCAAGAAGTTTGAGAGTAAGTCTGGAAGAAAGTTTGGTTTCCATGGAAGAGATCCAGCAAGATTTGATAGAAGGAAAGTCAAGTGCTATACTTGTGGTCAGATGGGTCACTTCTCAAGAGAATGCAAGGATAGGAAGGTTGGTGATGAGGTTAGGTATTCTACCTATCAGAAGAATCAAATGGAAACTGGAACTTCCAAAGCTGGAGCTTTGGTCACTATGGATGACCATGTCAATTGAAATCTGCATGAGCCTGATAATGATGAAGCTCCTGGTTAGGAGAATATTGGATTGCTGGCAAGCTGTACTTCAGAGGATAGGCATGATCAAGTTGCCTTAATGGGCATCTCTCAGGTACATAATTGTGTTTTTGGTTGTAGTGAAAGATATAATGAACTTAAAGAAGCCTATGATGAATTGAAACCTAAATATAATGAATGTTATGTCGAAGTTGAGGCTTATAAACAGGCTTTAAAAACATTAGAAAGACAAAAAGTTTGGTTTCAAAAGAATCAATTGGCTTATGATGAAAAGATCAGGGTGTTAAAAAGTGATTTAGAATGTGCTAAAATTGATTTAAAACGTACTGAGAAAGAAAAAGTTGATGTAGTTTCTGAAAACCAAGTGCTAAAAGAGAAACTAGATGTGGAAGTAGCTAGGCATAAAGAATGGTTATTGTCTGGTAACAAATTAGTTGGCCATATCTATGCTAGTCAAAATCCTAATACTGCAATAGGTTTAGGTTTTAAGAAGTATGTAGGGTTAGAAGCTAGGGATGACTCATGTAAATCTACACCAGCTGGATTAGCTAATTTTAAAAAAGAAGGAACATTACATGCTGTCCCTGGACCCATTAGAGGAGAACATATGCCCATTGACCTTTCCATCACAATTGACTTTGATGGATCACACCATATTTATAACAAAAAGTCAAAAGACTTGCCAGACCCGAATTCTTCATCTACTGACTTTGTCTCTTGTTGTGACAGTGACAAGTCCTCTGACCAAGGGTCTACTTCTACTACAAGGTGTGATTCAAATGAAAAGTCAGACCTTCCCAAGACCTTGCCCAAGCCTACACCCAAGATCAAGCATAAGCCTATTAGAGTTGCTGCTGAGGAATCAACTTCCAAGACAGTTTCCTCTGAAGACTTGTCTTTTTATTCTTTGCACAATAATGCTTTTAAGTCTGTTAAAAAAAATTCTGTTAATTTTTGTGGTTTGAATGCTTTTGCATGTAATGGAACATCTTCACTTTGAATAAATCTTCTAAAAAGAAGACATGTTTTGTTTGTGGAAGTAAATTTCATTTGATTAAGGATTGTAATTTTCATGAGCAAAGAATGGGTGCATGTGCTGGTCAAAAAAAACCTAGACCAATGTGGACAAATGTTAATCATATACCATCTTTTATTCCACAAGCAACTAATAATAAACCTTCTCCATTTCCTTGGAGAAAATCTGTTGCTAGACCTTATGTGAAACCAACAAGTTCATATTTTCAAAATGGTTATTGGCCTGGATGTGTTGACTCAATGTTTGATGGGAAGGGAAATTGGGATACTGCTATGAAGCCCTCAGCAGGTTGTTCTAGGTCTAAAAAGGGACCTAATTTTCAATGGAGGTCCAAGAACAATAGTGGATCTTTTACATCTACATGGCCTAAATCCTATGATCCACAAGGCAGGCTCAAGTCAGTAATGACTTGAGTCTCCATAGTGTACTAATATTTTGTATATATTTTATGTTGTTGTTGTAGGATCATCCCCTGAGGAGTAAGGATGTTGGCATTTTGGATAGTGGTTGTTCCAGAAGCATGTCAGGAAACAAAGAAAAGATGCATGATTTTGTACCCATAGAAGGAGGAGGTAGTGTGACTTTTGGTGGAGGAGATGGTAGAATCACAGGGAAAGGCACTATTAGAACACCTCACTTGGATTTTGAGAATGTGTACTATGTAAAGGAACTGCAACATTTCAACTTGTTCTCAGTATCACAAATTTGTGACACCAAGAACAAAGTATTATTTTGTGAGAATGAATGTATTGTGCTCTCTAAAGACTTTACACTTCCAGAAGATACATCCAATCTGCTGAGAGTTCTTAGGAGCCATAATTTATACACATTCAACTTGAATGATGTTCAACCAGAAGGTGATCTCACATGTTTGGTGGCTAAAGCATCCCTGGATGAGTCTACAAAATGGCATAGAAGGATGGCTCATGTGAACTTCAAGACCATTAACAAACTTTCTAAACTGGGTCTTGTTAAAGGACTTCCCTCCAAAGTCTTCACCATTGAACACAATTGTGTTGCCTACAACAAAGGAAAGCAACACAAAGCCTCATACAAAGCCATTACAGTTGTGAGCATTATCTCAGAACCTCTTCAGTTTCTACATATGGATCTCTTTGGTCCAACACAAGTCAGGAGTATTGATCACAAGTATTTCTACCTGGTAATCACTGATGACTATAGCAGATTTTGTTGGGTATTCTTTTTGAGGACTAAAGATGAAACATCTCAAGTCTTAAAAGAGTTCATTACCCTTGTTGAAAACCAGTTGAACAAAAAGGTTAAAGGAATTCGGTGTGATAATGGGACAGAGTTCAAAAATGTTGTGTTAATTGAACTTTGTAAGTTAAAGGGATAAAAAAGGACTATAGCACTCCAAGAACCCCACAACAAAATGGGGTAGCTGAAAGAAAGAATAGGACCTTAATAGAGGCAGCAAGATCCATGCTTGCTGACTCTAAATTACCCACTATGTTCGGATGAAGCAGTTAGCACGGCTTGCTATGTACTAAAAGTGGTCTCCATTACTAGACCTCATTTCAAGACACCTTATGAACTTCTCACTGGGAAAGTTCCTGCTATACATTACCTCAAACCGTTTGGATGTCAAGTGAACATTTTGAACACCAGTGATCCATTGGGTAAATTTGATGAGAAAGCTGATGAGGGGTATATTGTAGGTTATTCGGCTCATAGTAAGGCTTACAGGGTATATAATATGAATGCTAGAAAGATTGAGGAGACACTTAACCTGAGATATCTAGAAGATAAGCCTAATGTTCAGGTTCAATGTCATGTTTGGTCCTTTGATTTGGATTACTTAACTGATCACTTGGGCTATACTAGACATGTGGCTAACCAATCTGCCGGTTCTCATGGGTCTCCCACTGACAATGCAGGTATCCTGGATAATGACTCAGAGAGTGAGTCTGATCATGATGAACAACCAATTCTTGTACCTTCCTTCTCTCCTAACCAGTTTGCAGGTGATAGTTCTAAAGTATCTTATCATGAGAGTGAAGATGAGTCACACTATGCAGAGGACCTTTCTCGGCTCAAGAAGCAAGAGTATGCAGCCAACCTAGATGCTGAGAGGCTTGGTGGGGAGTTTGCAAAAGCAAAAGTCAGTGGAAACCATGATTCTCCTGAAGGTTCTCCTGTTTCTGCTGACAGCCCTGCTGGAACTACTCCCATTCCTACTAGTGTGTCCACAGACTTTGAAGCTCCATATATATGATTCCCAAGTCCTTAAGATCTTGGTAATCATCAACCCAAAGCTGGCATCTTTACCTCACCTTCCTATGATAGTGATTTTGAACCAACTGTGAACAATCTTGATTCATCTATTGATGTCCACCCCACTGCTACAAAAAGGATCAGCATTGCTCATCCTCAATCTAATGTTATTGGTGATCCTCAAGCACCTGTTAGAACTAGAAGTACTGTGACAAGTTCTAAGTATGGTCAAGTTGCTTTTCTTTCCTATGTCTCAAATCAGCAAAGGGACAATCACACAGACTTTAAGCATTGTCTGTTTGCTTGTTTTCTCTCTCAAGTGGAACCAACCAGTGTTTCTCAAACTCTTGAAGATTCAAGTTGGCTTGAAGCAATGCAAGAAGAGATGCAACAGTTCAAGAATCAGCAAGTTTGGATATTGGTACCACTACCTGATGGAAAGTTTGCAATTGGGACAAAATGGATTTTGAAGAATAAAAGAGATGCAAAAGGTATTGTGGTTAAAAACAAAGTAAGATTAGTGGCTCAGGGGTTCAGGCAAGAAGAAGGAGTTGATTATGATGAAGTATTTGCACCTATAGCTCGAGTTGAGGCCATTAGAATCTTTTTGGCCTATGCATCTTATATGGGGTTCATGGTTTATCAAATGGATGTGAAAGGTGCTTTTCTGTATGGTGAGATAGAAGAAGAAGTATATGTCACTCAACCCAAAGGCTTTGAAGATCCACATCTTCCAAAGCATGTATACAGAGTTGTAAAAGCTCTCTATGGACTACATCAGGCACCAAGAGCATGGTATGCTAGGCTTTCAAAGATTTCTGCTGAAGCATGGTTACAGAAGAGGTGCCATTGACAAAACACACTTCCTAAAGAAGAATTCTACAGACATCATTCTTGTGCAAGTTTATGTGGATGACATTATTTTTGGCTCCACTAAAGAAGCTTGGTGCAGGGAGTTTGAAGAACTAATGAAAGGAGAATTTCAGATGAGTGCTATGGGAGAGCTTACTTTCTTTTTGAGTTTACAAGTTCAGCAGAAACCTGATGGTATTTTTATCAGTCAGGATAAATATGTGAGAGACATTTTGAAGAAGTTTGATATGGAGAATGTCAAAACTACCACTACACCCTATGAAGCTCCAAAACCTAAGAACAATATTGAACCAGATCCAGCTGTGAATGTTCACTTATACAGATCTATGATTGGTTCATTGATGTATTTAACAGCTTCTAGGCCTGACATTACATTTGCTGTGAGTGCTTGTTCTAGACATCAGGTCACTCCACTTACTTCCAACTTGAATGCAGTCAAAAAGATCTTCAAGTATTTGAAAGGCCAACCTAAGTTAGGTCTTTGGTACCCAAAAGAGTCTCCTTTTGTCTTGGAAGCATATAGTGATAATGATTATGCTGGTGCAAATCTGGATAGGAGATCCACAACCGGAGGTTGCCAATTTCTTGGAAGAAGATTGATTTCTTGGCAATGCAAGAAACAAAAAATTGTGGCTACCTCATCTATGAAGCGAGTATGTTGCTGCCGCAAATTGTTGTGGTCGTGTACTATGGAATCAAAATCAATTGTTGGATTATGGGTTTAACTTCATGAACACCACAATTTTTATTGATAATCAAAGTACCATATGCATAGTTAAAAATCCAGTTTTTCATAGTAGAACAAAGCATATTGAGATCAGGCACCATTTTATAAGAGATGCATATGAAAAACATTTGATAAAGGTGCTTAAGATTCACACAGATAATAATGTGGCAGATTTATTGACTAAAGCTTTTGATGGACCTAGGTTTGAACACCTAGTTGTCCATATTAGGATGGTTAACCCTTAACTGCAAAGTTTGAGGGGAGGCATAGGCCTCAGGGGAGGATGTTAGTTGTATAATTTGTAAACTTTGTAGATATTTGGTAATCTTTTTGTTTGCTAACACTAACCTGCTAATAATCTTTCATTTCATTTTCATAGTAGACATCTCTAATGAGAGTCTAATTAACGCATAGAGCGTGTAGTAGTAATAGTAGTTGTAGTAGTTTTTTATATTTCAATAAAGAAAACCTTATTAGTGATGTTGATTGTGTTCTTAATTATGATTCCGCTGTGCATTCAATCAATATTGCTAATACCCTAGTTGAGTCCGGATCTTGGTTTCTACAATTGAGGGGAGGCATATGCCTCAGGGGAGGATGTTAGTTGTATAATTTGTAAACTTTGTAGATATTTGGTAATCTTTTTGTTTGCCAACACTAACCTGCTAATAATCTTTCAGTTTTGTTTGTTTTGGTTTGGTGTGTTTGCTACTTTGTGTCTGTTTTGCAGAGTGCTTATTTGAGTTGAAATTCACCAAGATGGTAAATGGGAATATGGTCTTAGAGCTTAAAGTTTGTTTCTACTGAAGAAAAGCACAAGTATTGTTACAAGTTATATCATTGATTCTACTGAAGGAAAGTACTGAAGTGCTAATCATTAAGAGAAAGTCATGTTGATCATTCATTCAAGAAACAATTTACAGCTTACAATCAACTTCAAATGAAATACAAGACCATTCCTATACAAGATCTACCAAACATATTCTAGATCCTATCATCTATTACAAAAGCTGGTGGATATGCATGACCAAGACGATGAAGAAGTCAAGATGAAAATGGAGTGGATGGATTGATGAAAACGACGATGAAGATGCTCAAGAACCTAGTTTTATATCTTTGGTCCTTGGCATGATGGATGCATTTGTGGTATGAGAAATCTTCAGTTGTTCCATCTACTCGCTCCACCATAAAGCATCACTCCATCTTCCCTTTTCCCTTTCCCTTCACCTCGCCCTCTTGCCCTTTCCCGCTTCCATGGCATGAAGCACCGCCTCTGGAGCAGGAAGTGCAATCACCACAGCACTTGGATCTTGACGAGCTGAGGAGTCATCAGAATCACTAGATGAATCACTTGGATCCACTACACTGTCTTCTTCAGAAGAAGGGAGAAAGGGGGATTTTGAAGGTCGAGGCTCATCTTGATAGGGATATCGAAATAATGGGCGTGAATCATCACTGGAGGCTGATGATGATGATAAGGAGGAAGTTGGATTGATTACTTCTGGTTTGGTAGACATGGTTATTGTTAATGATTGTGGTATTTTGGAGAAATTAGGGTTATTGAAGTTAATTGGGGGTAATTGGTATGTGTTAAGTGTGCATTGGGATTATCTTATAGGCGGAGTCAAGGCTTGATAACAATTAATGCGAGTTGGGTGGCACAGTAAAACTCAAGATATTTACTGAAGATACTAAGACACTTGAGTTGTTTTTGCTGATTGACCTCCTTCAGTAGATTGACCATCGTTTCTGCTGAAGTGTTAATTTTGAATTTGGTTGAAGTTATTTTACACGTAAGATATGGTCAACGTTTAGTTCCGATATATTTGACCATAAATTGGGTAACTTCTATTAATAACTCACTTCGCATATTTTCGCTCAAAATCAATTGATTCCCTCTTCACTCGATTTAAACACACTTCCAGTTGCACGTTTCATAATCCATACTCACAATTTCTCACATGGCGGCGCTTCAATTTAAGAAAGATCATAACAAGGTGGCTTTTCTTGGAAAAGCAAAGGTCCATGAGTTGTTTGAACCAATGGTGGATTTTTTAAAGAGGTCCAAGATTCATTATGCGCTCACACATTCCCCAAATGTGATATATGAATCTTTGGTTGAACAATTTTGGGCATCTGCTACTAAAAGGAGTGACACAGAGATTGCAGCAGTGATTGATGGGACTGATTATGTTGTGACTGAGGGTTTGATAAGGAGACAACTTCGTTTGGAGGATGAAAATGGGGTTTGTCACTCTAATACTGTAGAGATACTTGCTGGGCTAAGAGCTGTGGGTTACCAGAGTACTAGAACAGATATGTGGCATAAAAACAAGCTTTGCCCCATGTGGAGGTTTCTGGTACACACTTTACTTCAGTGCATTAGTAATAAGTCAGGTGGATGGGACCAATTTTCTACCCAATTGGGTTGTGGGATTGTATGTCTTTCACAGGGTTTAACTTATAATTTTTCTAAGTATATTTTTGATAACATGGTTGAAAATGTTCAAAAGAAAAAGCATAAGTTTCTTATGTATCCCAGGTTTTTCAAATGATTTTAGACATACAAACCCAAGACAGAGTATTTTGTCCCATTGGAGCTCTAAGTGCTAAAGTGTTTGCTTCAATGAAAACTAATTATGTTGGGACACATCATCCTTTGCTAGCAGCTATGTTGCCACAAGGCAATGAGGCTGCTGATGAGGGTAATGTTGTTGGTCCTCCACCCTCTACCAATGTTGCTGCTGATGGTAATCCATCAGTTTCCTTGGATGAGGGCCCTTCCATGACTGCTGAAGCATCACATGTTTCTCCTGACCAACCTACACCTACACCTTTACCCACACATACATCTAGTCCTAGTCCACCACCTACTCATGTTACTCCTGATGAGTTTGAACCTGAGTTTAATAGGATGCCCACACCTAGTCCTGTAAGAGAGCCATTTGTTGAAAGCTCTCTTGTTTTTGAGCATGACCATATTTCTCTTGAAAGGTCCAATGAAGCTCCCATTACCACTGAGCAATCTGCTGGTGGAGCTGAGGACACTATTACTCTTACATCTGTATATGCTCTATTGAACAGGTATGTGGAAGAGGTTGCTGATCTTAAAAAGGAGCTTGCTGAGACTAAATCTTCACTTGGTCGTGAGATTGTGGAGTTAAAGAGAAAAGTTCGGGATTTAGAGGAACAAATTGGGAAAAATAGCAAAAGGAGGTTTGTGGTTTCTTCTGATGAGGAGCAAGAGGATACTCATTTGGATTCACTTGAAATCTTGGCTGATGTGGCTCAAAAGACTCATGCTTCTTCTCTAGTTGCTGCTGAATCATCAAAGCAAAAGGAACCTATTATGTTTTCTAGAAGAAGAAGAAGACAATATTTGAGCAAGGATTCCTCTGAATCTTCAAAAGTGCCAAGTGTAGCCAATGTTGGAACTTCTGATGATCATGTTATTGCTGATGCTCAAAGGGTGGATGTTACTTCTGAACATGGTCAAGCTTCATCTGTGCAAGACCAACCATGTCCTTCAGCAGATCATCATGAAATCTTTATTGCTGGAAGAATTTTTAATCTGGATCCTAATGCTGATGTCTCTCCTACTCTTGCTGAAGACACTCCTCAACATTTTACTTCTGATGCTTCCATGGGTGTTTCTTCTGAAGTTCCCATTGTTGATACTCCTCTTGCTGATTCTGCTCATGTGTCTGTTGATAAAGGAAAAGGAGGTATGATTGATGAGGAGCTTGGTTCAAATCTTGTGAGTGAACAGGAAAGGCTACAGCAAGAAAGTCTGCTTGCAGAGTATGCTTATATGATGAAAAGTAAGGCTTTGGCACAACAGCTTTCAGATCAGTTCACTTCTAATTTGCCTCCTGCAAGACAGAAAGAATCAGATGAACAATCTACTCAGTTTACTGATGAGCAACGGGATTCCTATACTCTTCAAGCTGCATCAAATCCTACTCTTGCTCAGAGCATTTTAGGAGCTGATTTTGATAGTGAGACCTTTGTTACTCAAATGATGGCTCTTGGAAATCAAAAGAAGCTAGCTGCAACTACTAAGAGAAAAACCATTGCTGCACAAAAAGCTAAAGCAAAGAGGGAGCAACCATAAACTGTAGCTCAGAAGAGAGCATATATGAGGAATGTAGTTTATAACGAAAGTAATGCTCTCTATCACCTGGTTTATCAAAGAAGCAAGTCTGGGCTTTAGATGATTCTGTGTTGACTAGCATGTATCATAAGATTATGAAGCAGATTACTCCACCATCTAAATTGAAGAGAATTGTTAGTGGTATTGATGCTCCCAAAGCTAAAAGACCAAAGACTCAGAGATTGTGGATTCTTTTGATACTACTACAAAGACAAAGAAAGCTCTCATGCAGTTTCTGCTGAGGAACATTCTGAAGATGGACAATCTTCTGAGCAAGTGCCATCTTCTGAACCTCTTGGTGTTTCTCCTGAAGCTTCACATCATACTGCTGATACATCTGCTGAACTGAACGGAGATGCTATGGTTAAGAAAGTTGAAATGGAAGCTGCTAGAGCTAAACAGGCTAGAGAGGAGAGTGAAAAGTTATATGCAATGGGTGGTCCTGTTCCTATTCCTTCTGTTTCTACTGAAGATGTCCCTGGTACATCTGAGAAGGTACCATCTTCTATTTCTAAGGACATTTATATACCTGGGAGGAGAGGGAAAAGGATGTCTCTAAGAAGACACATTGCAATAAGGAGATCTATGGGAGTGATTGTGAAGAAGGCATCTGGCATATCTAAAAAGGGTGGTTCTTCAAAGAATTTGGATCTAAAGGCTGCTGAGTCAACCTTTATTAAAGAGGGATCTTTTGACACTTTTCTTGAGGGGTCGCATGGTGTGTTGACTACATGGACATTGACTGATGACCAGCTGAACACCATCTATAGGTTGGATAACTCTGCTATGCAGTTTACATTCTTGAAAGATATTCTTCATATGGTGGATAGGCAAGATTTAAGTACTCTTCATGGTCTAGTCACACAATATTATGCTACTCATACTCCACAATGTACTTATTACTCACTCTCAATCTCCAAATGGTAAAGGCTGTTCAATTTGGAAGGATTCACATGGGTTGTACTTATTGGGAGATCTTCAGGTTCTGTTTGACTCTCAATCTCCAAATGGTAAAGGCTGTTCAATTTGGAAGGATTCACATAAGAGGAAGGTTGAGACTTGGAGATTTTATCCTATACCCAGTGTGCATGTTGTGGAGACCAAGTGTGGGATGTCTGTGTTTTTGTTTTCTGATAAGCTATATCCTTTATCTGTGAAATTGATGCAAAGAATGCTTAGAAGGAAGTTGGAAGTACCTCCAGATCCAGTGGGGGAATGATATGCTTCATCTGAACAATCTGGTTGGATTGATTAAGACTCAGCTTATGCAACACCAAGCATCTTCTTGATTCTAGTATTTTGTATTATTTTTTTCTTTCTTTCTTTCCTTGTTTCATTTTTTAGTTAAAAAAAATAAAAAAAATAAAAATTATATTGTATATTTTTGTTTGTCTAACCTTTTCTTTCATGTTTGTTGTATTTGGCTTTGTTGCTGGTTATCAACTCACCAGATGTGCCTTGTGTACCTCAAAGAGTTGGCTAGTCCAAAGGGTACAGCTTTGGTAAAGACACATCAAATCTGTTGATAGCTGTAATGGTTTGCTCAAAATCATAGGGTATGCAACTCACACATGCTTAATTGCTGAGGGTTGTATGGTCATCAATTCACTATGGTTTATTCCTTTTTGGAATCCAAGAATTGGCTAGCCCACAAGTATATGGCATGTGGTAAAGGCAGTGGAATACCATATTTGGTTATCAATTCACCAAGGGGATTCTTTCCACCTAAGAATTGACTAGTCCTGAGCAAACGGCTACAGGTAAAGACATGTCAAATCCGTTTATAGTTGCTGATTTGCTAATAAATCAGATGGTTATCAGTGTACCATAGTTTTCGAACTTAAACATATGGATACTCCAGTAGTAATGGCTATTGGTAAAGAGACATCCAATCCATTATTTTCAATGATTCACCTCTCACAGGAGTTAACACACCTGGATGTGATGAGAATAGTATGAAACTAATATGTTTTGATGTACATTTTGTCATTTGTTGCTGCAAAGATCTGGAGTTTCAAATTTTTGTCATCATAGAGATGTGATTGTTTTGGTTCTTTGCTGATGATGTTCGAATACAATCCTCTTGTTTTGATGTGTTAAAGATCTATCAAGAAACTGGAACTTAACCTAGTCAAATTCCAGTTTAGGGGAGGATTGTTGGGAATTCTACTAAGTATGAATTATGCTGAAGTTACTGCTGAAGATTCTGCTGAAGTGCAATGGAATCTGCTGAAGATATAATTTTGCTGAAGTAATGAAACCGTGTAGTTGGTTTCTGCGGAGATAGATATTCCGCGTATTTTATAGTTAGTTAGGATATACATGAGCTTTATTAGGAAGTGATAATGTATATCTTATTTAGTTTTATGTTTATACGTTTCTTGGGAAACGGTTTAGGGTTCCTTGTGTATAAAAGGAACACATTAGTATGAATGATGTACGAGTTGAAAAAACAAGTTTTAGTATTATTAAAATATCCATAGAGGATCAAAGAGTTCTTAGTTATTTGTGTTTGTTCTTGTGTTTAATTTCCGCTTGAATACAAGTAATAGAGACTGTCTTTTAGTGTGTTTGTGATTACATAAACATTACTAACGATCTACGAGTGCTCTAAGATCTATCAAGGTCTTAGGTTTCAACACAATCGATTTCTGGCAAAGGGTAGCAGTCCTTCGGGCATGCCTTGTTGATGTCAGTAAAGTCAACACACATGCGCCACCCTCCGTCACTTTTCTTTACCATCATTGGGTTGGCCACCCAAGTTTGGTATTTGACTTCCCTTAGGATGCCTGCTTGTGTCAGCTCATCTACTTCCTTGCAGGCAGCAACATTCCTTTCGGGTGCTAGGCTTCTCCTTTTTTGTTTGATGGGCTCAGTATCTTTGTATTCGTTGAGCCAGTGTTGCATGTCGAAGGGCTTTCCATCAATTACCAGCGTTCTTGGAACTCCTGTCATGTCAGAATAGTTCCATGCAAAAATATCAAGGTTAGTTTGCAACAGCTCCGTGAGCTTCGCCTTGAAATTCGTCGGGAGCTGCTTTCCTATCACAACTTTTTGCCCGGGGTAGCTAGGGTTTACTACCACCCGTTCTTCTGCATCTGCACAGCTTAGAATGGCCATCGGAGGCTCCTCCGGCCCTTCTTTGACCTTCTTGACACCATATACCCCCTTGCATGCTCCATAATTAGAATGAACAGTTCCTACTCCGAAGGGAGTTTGGAACTTGATGGCAGCATTTATGGTGGAGACTACAATGCCCATTTTTTGCATAGCGGTTCTTCCTATCAGCAAATTGTAAGGAGAATCTGACCTGACTATGATGAAAGTGAGGGTTTCTGTTCGGGACAAGGGTCCTTCTCCGATAGTGATTTCCAAAGGTACCTCTCCGAGGGGCCAAGAGTGTTCGCCGGAGAACCTTACCAAGGGTATTTTTGAGTCTACCCTCTGCGAGCGTATCGATGGTTTGAGCTTTAGGAAGCAGTGCTCATAGATGATTTCGCAGGAGCTTCCACAATCCATGTATGCTCGGTTCACCTCCCTGTTGGAGACCCATACCTTGATGACTACGGGATCAGTTGAAGGTGTCCACCCCAGAATGGACGGGAACGTTATCTCCCCCACACTTTCCAGCTCTCCATATGCTTCTTTCCGCTTTAAGGTTGGATCGTGTCTGTGCACTATTAGTATCGGAGCTTCTGCAGGGGTAGCTTCCTTCTTGTTCCCCTTCCACTCGCCCAATTGGGTGTCAGAGAACTTGTCCTTCCCATTCTTGATGCCTTTAACCAGATGCGCCAATTGCCTGGATCATACTGCCTCTTTAATTTGCTTCTTCAGCTCTCAACAGCTGTTAGTGTCGTGCCCATGGTCTTCGTGAAAGTGGCAGTACTTCGACATGTCCCTGGCTTTATTTTGTGCAGACATGCAAGGTGGTGGGTAGAAGGACTTGGCAGCTTTCTCGGTAGCGAGGATTTCCCTAGGAGATTTGACCAGGTTCGCCAAGATTCCATGATTCGAGCCTTTGTTATAGGGAGTGAAGCGGTCTTTGTTCTTCTTCCTTTTCTTGGATCCTTCCCAGGAGGACCCTCTAGAGAATTTGTCGGAGGCCTCTCTTTGCTCGATCGGAGCTCCATTGGCTGCTACTTCCTTGGACTCGATCCAAGTGTAAGTCTTTTCCATGAGTGCCTTGTAAGTGGTAGGGAGGTCGGTGGACAGAAATTCCACCAGGCTCCAAGTTCGTAAGCCATGTACGAAGCCAGAAATCCTTTGCTCTTCGTGCAACCCTAGAATTTGCAAGGTTTCATCGGTGTACCGCGTGACGAAAGCCCTTGTGCTTTCGCTTTCCCTTTGCTTGATAGTATGCACAGCTAGGTGAGTCTTGGTGTACTTCTTCTGCTGGCTGAAGTGTGATCGGAACTTAGCCTTGAGATCATCCAGACTTACAATGCTTCCTACCTTTTGCCCATTCCACCATATTCGTGCAGAGTCTCGGAGAGTGTATGTGAACATGTGGCACGCCACAGGCATAACCCACTTCTGCATCTTGATAGCGCCTTCGAACAAGTGTAAGAAGTTGTCTGGATCGCCTTTCCCATCGTAGGTGCCTATGTGAGTAGGCATCTTCAAACCATCAGGCAGAGGGTAGTCTTCGATCCACTTCACGAAAGGTGTGCAAGCTCCAGAAGCTTCCGCATAGAAAGGGTTGTATGGAGGTGCATAAACAGGTGTAGGGTTGTACGGGTTATGAGGTGGTTGTGAGAACGCAGCATAGGCTGCAGGAGGTTGGTACGAAGGGTTTCCCCCCATCGGTTGTGTAGGGTGTACAGGAAGGTGCCCGTAAGGCACTTGCTGGTAACTCTGGTTGTGGAGAGACCCATTCGGAGGATAGGCATTATAGGACTGAGCAGGTAGGTAGGGGTTCATGCCTTGAGGTGGTAGTTGGTTCATCCCAGAGTATGGAGGAGGCCCTCCGACACTCGAGACGTATGATGGAGGCATCGGAGCCCCCATCCCTTCTCTTCCCAAGTGGGCTGCCAGGAGAGGTGGTAGGTTTACCCCTCCGTTTCCTACCGGGTTGCTTCCTCCGTTGGAGTTCTCACTCCTTCTTTCTCCCTACATTCTTTCCCTTCATCCCGGATCTCCTCCGGGACCTTCTTCGAAACCTACAGTTCTTCCATTGGGTCTCCTCACGGAAGGAGAATCATTTCGTAAGGCCGAACGCCCCCTATTAGTTGGTCGAGGCCTTTCATCTACCTCGATCTCCTCATCGTATTCCTCGCTGGAATATTCCAATTCCCTTCGCATCTCGGTGTTGCGAAATTGCCTCTTGTGAGCCCTTAGCAAGGACTCTAACGCTTCGAAGTTTGCCTCAATGAAGGCAGGGCTGATTTCTGGAACAGGGTTAGCGGAAGTTGAGGCGTGATGTATGGGAGTGGTTTCTAGGCGAGATCGTGTAGTGAAGGTGGAGGCAGTTATGGGGGCGAGATTATCGGTGTTAGTTGTGGTGAGGGGTACCAGGGTAGAAAAACCTGGTGGAGGTGTATCTTCTCGTCCTGGTTCCATGCCGGAAAAGTAGCGTAATCAGTTAAGGTGTTAAGACTTTGTGATTACGGGACTAATAGTAGCGTGTCCCACGGATGGCGCCATTGATTGTACAATAAATTGCACTACCAGGCTTCAATGGTGATCGAAGGTTAGAGAGGTGTGTGTTCCAGCCAAGATTGTCTTTCACCTGAGGATAAGAAATACAAAGACACTACGTTAAGTGATTACGCAGGGGTTGGACCCTGCGAACCACCTCCGGCGTGAGAGTAAGTATGAGTTATGGTGATATAAATGAGTGTGAGTAAAGAATAGAGTGTTAAGTGAGCTTACCATAATCTTTTGCCCGTCCTACCTATTTATAGTGGAAGAAATAGGTTTGAGGGCACCTCTGCGCAAATATCGGAGAACATGGGGGCGTCCCATGTTTGTGGGTAACCGCTAGGGCTTAGTGACCCACGTTCTCAAACTTGGCGGGAAAGCCAGGAAAGAGAGGAAGATCGTGGGTTTGACCAAGTCAGGAAGATCCTCTATCCGTTGTTCCTTCGTCAACCGTACCCCGAAGGGCTTAAGGCTTCGAATGGCGAATTCCCCGTAGGTAACCTTCGTGTGTACGAATGGTTTGACGCCAACGAACATTCAGGAGACCTAACTTGGGCCTTCATACAGAAGGGCTTCGACACATCTCGAAGGGGTGTCCGTCAAACTGTTCGAAGGGTACATCATCAATGAGATATTACAAACTCTTTAGATTTCTCACACAAGAACTCTTTAGGAGATGTAGAAATGAACGAAATGAGCCAGACTCCATTGGCAAATTTATTGAACTATGACATCATTCATGACAATACCAAAACCAAGTTACAATCAAGTTGTAGTCCAAGTTGCAATCCAAAATTCTAATCACTTATTCTTATACAATATATCTGCATTTAACACAAACACTATTAAAACTTGAAATCAAAATGGTTAAACAACAATGGTACATAGTCATCTTGTAAATCAACTTGCCTGTAGGCTAATAAATTCAACTTAATTAACGAACCATCCAACTGTTTGTCATACACATTTCCCGACCAAACCCAATTATTTCTGGAATTCCGGCCAAAAAACCCTGTTTTACGGCCAAACACCATTATTCTGACCAAAATCCTTTACAGAAAGAGGTTTGATGAAAACGAACAGCCACCATTATGGTGGCTTTGACACTACTACTAGGCGATAAGACTTTGGTAACGCTAAGAAAGAAAGTGTATGATTGATAAAACATTGTTTGTTTCAAAAATTGGATTTGGTCTTATGATAGCAAACAATAACTTTCTAATCAAAAATATAAAAATAAATAAAACGCTAGAAGGAGGGCTTGAACCTCCGACCTTGTGGTTAACAGCCACACGCTATAGTCATCTGAGCTATTCAAGATTTTCATTCAAAATTTTAGTTTTTGAATGATAAAAGTTAAACCTTACTAAACAAGCATAAGAATATAAAGGGAACTTCTATAATTAGGAGGCCAGATTTTATTCACAAAACCACTGCATCATATCATTATATCTGACCTTATTCATACACTTTTATTCCGAACAAACAAACAAACTAGGAAAAACACCATTGTAATGGTAGACACTCTAAGACCTTTGTTGGCTGGTCCACTGTGGTGACAACAAAATACTCTCGGTCTCCCTGTTAGTCTTCAAGTTCTGAGCCTGGCTCGGTGAGATCTTGTACGCATTAGTGATCACTTGCAGAGGCATTGCTCTGAACACAGATGTGTACCCAGCGACTGGACTCTTCATTGGAGACTTGTTGGTCTTGAATGCTACCCACTCAAATCCGTTTTGACCGGCTCTAGCAGTTGAAGCAAAGAACTGTGGTACCACGAAAAAGTCACCTCGGTTCACTTGCTCGTCCAACACGGCTTCACCGTTGTTTGACACAACCTGGACCTGTGCATCGCCTCTGAGCACGTAGATGATGCTGTGGCTATTTATCGACCAATGTGGTGAGAGTAATGCATTCTGCATGTAAAGGTGACAACATAAATAGTGTTACAAGCAACCTTTTTAATCAACTATGTCCTATCAAGTTGTGATATTAAACCGGTAAGCATTATATTGCCAGGTTGAGTTATCCACGCTTTGCAACAAGTTGTGACATTATGTACTTTCCTATAAGTGATTTTATCGTGTCTAGTAAAAGTGCGTATCTGCTTATTTAGCAAGTATATTTCACGCATATTTGATGTATTGATTACCTGTTGAAGGTGGCCTTTTTCGGCACTGAGGTCCAAGTAAGAAAGGATAGGCAATTTGTGTTCGTTAACCATGTTAAGTTTACCAGCTTGTCGGGAAAAGATATCAGCTTCTCTCTGGGTATCCAAGTTGTACAAGATCTTAGAGCTGCATATTTTTTCTTCAAGACCGTTTGATGCACCACCACCCTGTTGTCCTCTTTGACCTTGTCTTTTTTGCTGTGGTTGCCATTGTTGTTGCTCTTCTTCAGGGGTGACAAATTGCATGGGCTGTTGGACCTTAACAATGAGTCCACGTTCACCAGACTCTTGCATTTGCCTAATGATTTGTGGGTCGGAGTTGAAGGACTCTGCTAACAATTCGGTGTCGAAGCCAGCAAAGATGTTTTGGAAGTTGAAGCTTTCTTGTTGTTGGAAGGGCTGGCGTCCTTTTTGCCCTTGTTGTCTTTGTAGTCCTTGAATGTGTTGGCTTGATAGTCCTCCAGCAAGGTAAAACAACTATACCAGAAAGACAAAAAAACCACATTAACATTAACAGGATAGCTAATTCATATATACATATATCTAGTATGATGATAGGTTTAAGTAGTTGGCTTAAGCTCGATTCTGAGCTTACGCTCAATTAAGGTGTCTTCATATGTATTTGTGATCTATAAAAAATGAAGAAATGAACATCAAATCGCGAGAGGAATTTCATCATTCAACAATAAGGCGAGATTTAAAAGAAAAAATACCAAAGTATTTTTTATAGTCAGCATTTAGATAATATTGGTATTTGACACAGTGAGAAGAGCCTTAGTGACTTCTTATATGTGTCACTAGAAGGAGGAATTTTATTGTATCATGTATGATGTCCGGTAATATTATTTACAGTGACACCGAACCATTAGTGACTTCATGTGTATGTTACAAAGGGGGATTATGTATTGTGACACTCCTATGGCTTCCCATAAGTTTTGAATTTAGTGACTTCTTATCTCTGTCACTAAAGGGGGGAATTTACGCAGAGGCATTTTTTGACTAACCATTTATTTTACACATTAGTGACATCATTTCTGTGTCACTAATTTGGATAATATATTTTGACACTTTTATGACTCAAAATAAATTTGGACCATCAATGACTTCTTATCTGTGTCAGTAAAGGATTTTCCTTTTTTTTTTTTTTTTTTTTTGTTGTATTGTATTGTAAAATGTATGATGTTCTATTTGAAGTTTATATCTAGATTAGCCACTAAATTACGTACCCTAGATTGCATGTCAAGTTGGTTTGATGGGTTGTTGAGGTCATTGATGGCGATAGCAACAACTTCTTCGTTACCGTCGTTGTAGCACCAATGAACAGCGCCAGCAGGAATAGCTAGGATGTCTCCTTGTTTGAAACGGTGGACCCTCTGGTGAGAGTCTTGTGTTTCTTGTCCTTGGCTGCCTGTGCGACGTGTGGATTCTTGCTGTCCTTGAACTCCTGTGTCGAATGTCTCGGCACATCCTGGGAAGTGTACTCCCACAATTCCTTCACCTGCAATCACATGATATATATTTGTTTGATATGATTAGTGATTTAAAATATACTACCTCCGTCCCAAAATTATTGTCCTCTATTAATTTTTTCGGTCTTTCTTTTTTAAGTTTGACCTTAAATATTTGTATTTGTGTCGCACAATAGTTGATGAAAAATATAATAATGAAAACACATTTAAAACCTAATCCATTCATATATTTTTCATCAAGTATTATATAACACAAACAAAAATATTTAAAGTCAAAGTTGTAAAAAAAAGACCGAAAAAGTCAATAAGAAACTATAATTTTGAGACGGAGAGAGTAGTTTTTGTAACTAACTGAACAAAAAATAGTAAATTACGGAAAGCACAACGTATACTACCATATGTATCAACCCTAGACTAAACCTACGTGTAATCCCTTGTTTATGTCTGGGCTAGCAATATTAGTATTGTTTTGTTTCAAGTTAAAAACATATATACCTTGTTCAATAAAGACAAGACGAGGGAACGGCTGGAAGCTAGGAAGTGCGAGTGAGTTAGGTTGAACAGTTGTCCTCAAAGGAGCAACACCAACACATTGAAACTGGTCATCATTTTCATCCCATGTTTCAATCGAACCACCTTCGAACTCAAACCTTTGAGCCGGTTGTGCTGTACGTAGTCTCTGAAGGTTACAAAGCTCCGGACCACTACCAAGACGAGTCGAGCGTGTAGTGGCCAAGACAGTTGTTGTGCCAAGAAGGCAAAGGAAGAAACCTAGGAGAACTTTTTTAGCAACCATGGTTAATGATGGAAAGAAGAGACAAGTGAATAAGTGATGATGGTTAAGGTGAGGTGGTGAAGTGTATTTATAGGGTGAGTGGCGTGAAAATGTGGCGCAATGGCTCTGTATTTTTGTCACGGATTAATGCCACCTTGCAAAGAGTGCGGTGGAGGTGTAAGCATTGCATGATGCATGTTTGCACACACTTGGCATTTGTGGTCTTTGTGTTTGGACAAAATGAAGCAGGTTAGCAACTTTTACCGGTTGTGGTTTGAATTGTTTGTTAAATTATTAGAGCATCTGTTTTCTTCATCCTACTTGGATCTAGCTTTCCATCAGAGGTATAATTTAACAAGTAGGAGCTATTTCAATATCCGCTCTAACCATCAAATCAACCAGCAAACCTTATGGTAATTAACAAGGATGATCCAAAGTGTTGGCGACGTGTAGCACTTGCCACACATGATTTTACCCTAAACTTTAGTTTATGTAAGCGCATAAGGTATGGTAACTTCGAGTTATTACTTAACACCGCGTTAAGTTAGCGTCACATCAGCTTTAATATTTCAACCTTAAGAACAAAAAAACACCTCTTATCATAACTCAATCATAACATCACATTTTTTTGCCTCACTTATATTTTAAAACTTACAAATTACAATTTAAACCATTTAACTACTTTTTATTTCATAACATCACCTCATAAATAATAATTTATTCATTAAAGTCTATTACAAATAAAAACATACGAAAATAAAAAACATACAAAAGTTAAAAACATACGAAAATTTAAAAATATACGAATTACAAATCTTATTCATCTTCTTTGGAATCTTGTTCTTGTTCTCGTTGAAGATGTTTTTGCAAAAGATGCTCCATAATGTCTAGTTGGAGACTAGTATGTGTTTCTCTGTCACGTAGTTCTTTTACATTTCGACGATGGACATCACATCTGTCGACCCACCTTTCTTGCCTCATATGTGGTGCCAGATCCACCCACATTTCGCTATACTCATGTAGTACAAACTTTTGATCTTTTAAAATCATGTTATGCAAAATAATGCAGGGATACATTATTCTACTTATCATGGTAACTTTCATTTGACGTGTCAGTTGTTGTATTATACCCCAACATCTTTGGAGCAAACCAAAAGCAAATTCGACACTTACAAGGTCAACAAAAGTGACTTCATTAAGGATAGGGTGTCTGATCTCGAGTTCACAAAAGATGCTCTAGCAGATGAAAAGGAATCACGAGTACCGAATCGTCATGTGGATGTCAGGATGTAAGAATAGGGATTTTAAAGGGAACAGACGAATGAGAGACAACACAGATGGTGATGTCGTAGGCGGGCTTTCTATTGATCCAAATTGTGAGTTTAGACCAAGTTCCGGTTAACCCATGTTTCTACTCCTGATGATGGATAAAAGTGTAACACCCTCAAAATCGGTTGCATCGGAAGCATACAAGTCATGGGTGCAACTAAATTGGTATCATAACACAAAGTATAAAATAACGGATTTACCTTAAGAAATTTCATAATTAAAAGTATAATGTTTACATCATTCAGAAATTTGTGCGGAAATACAGTCCCATAGTAAAGTGGTCCCAAATATATATGTCAGAGTAATCTATGACCATGCCATTGCCAAGCGCCTTCAAAAGTAAGTTATGCAGCAGTACAGATCAAACATCTGAGATAAAACATGCTAAAAAGTCAACACAAAGGTTGAGTGGATCCATAGGTTTAGCAATAAAGCAGTTGATCACAAGATTTCAACTTTAAGAGATAGTGGGCCACGTTGTTACACCCATAATTCGAAAGTAGTTATTATTGCACTAAACTCATGAAACTCAAAGCGTTAACCGGTATCAATAATATTGATATAATATAATAGTGTCAATTTCCCTCGTTGTAGGTATTTTTCCATATACCTAGGAAACTCAAATATACTACGTCGGGTTGCCTATCCGGCCAACCAAGCGGGTTACGTCATTCCTATAGGCCTGTACACTACATTCGCACTCACTGGCAAGTGATTACTAGTTCATGATAAAGAAACTTCTTTGCGGAAATAGTGGTACTTAGTGTCAATACTACTTTCAGTTTAGAATACAGTTTTCAAACAAATGTGATCATAATAAAAGCGGTAGCGTGTATTTCACCCCAAATTAATTTATAAAACAGTTAAATGAGTAAATGTAGGGCTATGAACTCAACTTTAAATGAAGCAACGCAAATATCACAACTAGTATCGAGTAGCGAAACACAACAATATCAAGAGTACATGCACAACGGTACCAATAAGCACGTGCACAACAGTATGGGATCGCCACAACTTAATAAGTATGAGGCTTATCTGAGAATATGTCTCGTAAAGTAAATAAGTTTTCAAAATGAACTCAACTCAAAATGAAGCAATGAAAATATCACAACTAGTATCGAGTAGCAAAACACAACAGTATCAAGAGTACAGGCACAACGGTACCAATAAGCACAGGCACAACGGTATGGGATCGGCACAACCTAATAAGTATGAGGCTTATCTCAGAATATGTCTCGTAAAGTAAATAAGTTTTCAAAAGACAAAGTGTCTTAGTTTTCATGGAATACTCGTATCAATGTTTGTAAAAAGTCTTGTGTTATTACTTGTAAGAAAAGTTTAGTATCAACGTTTCGTGTGGTAGTAAGAAAGTATAAACTCAAAATGTAACTCATGCCAAAGTATAATAAATATCCCAATATATTAAAAAGAAAAGTAGTAAAAGAATAGTTAATAAATTATTGACGAGAACTCAAGTCGAGAAGATAATGACGAGGAAGAGGTCAAGGAAGTAAAGACAAAGAATTATGTCAAGAAAGCAAGTCAATGGCAAGTTTCAGTGTTTACCCAGAAATCCCCAAATATTTTAGAAAAGTTAATTTGGTTTTATTAGAAAACCGTAGTTAATAACAAAACATACATTTAGATTCTTATCGGGTTTTGTAAGAATAAAAGGAATTTTTTTTTAAAATATAAGTTTAGAAAGTTTTATAAATTCGGCATGGCGCGTCCGTTTATCCAATATTCCCAATTTATCGTGACTTAGTAAAACTCGTATTGCAAGTATAATATTTCCAACAAGTTTGTAGTTTATCATGTGTTCGCGTTTGTTAATCCAAACGCGATACTTTATTTAATAATTGTTGATATTTGTTATTAGTTTCATATTTATTAATCTTGTACTCAGGTCCTGTACGTGTCTAATATATTAGATTCGTCATGAGTCTAATATATTATACCGTCTCAAGTCCCATAGTCCAACACGTCCAATAACAATCCAGTGTCCGAATAGTTTATGTCCAATAGGTATTTAGTCCGGTTTATAGTTTATTTTATCCAAATGAATCAAATTTTGACCAAAGCATTCCGAAACTTCCCATCGAGTCAAAATAAGATAAAACACGTTAGTCTGATAAATGTATAATTAACAATTAAAATAAAATTCAAACAATAAAATAATAATACATAAACTATTGCAAAACCCAATGGGCTTAGTCCAACAGTTTAATCCAAACACACACCAAGTCTACTATTGGGCTAGGCCCAATAACTAAACACACCCTTAACTTGTTAGTGGGTTGTGGCCCAGGTGATAACTAAACGCTTGACTAATGGGTTGTTAAGCCCAATAAACCCATCAAGACATATCTTATCCAAAATCAAAACGCTTACATGATACAGAAATATACAAAATCATGAATTTGAAACACAGGAAGGAAATGCAATCTCAACACCGTCACAAATCAGTAAAATAGAATCAACGCCATGACTCCTAACGAGTCATGACTCGACCCTAATCGGGTTTAAACCAAATACAACCACAATAAGAACATAGCACAAAAACAAGGACGATTCGTGAGTTGACTCACTTACTGAGTTGACTCACTAAGTTAACTCAGTGAGTTGACCTGGTTTAATAACATACAAACACCCTTTTTAAACAGATTTTTACCACATGATTTATTATGAAAATGTTTTTGTTTTAGTTGTTCTTCTACGATGTGTTTTGTTAAAGGTTTTAATCGGATTAAAACAAAATAAGAGTGACAAGGGTTTTAGATCATCTGACAAACGAAAAGAAAGAGAAGATGGAGTGGTGGTATGGCGTGATGGTAGTGGCTACTACTAACAAACCCTAAGCGCGACCTCGCTCTGAACCCGTTAACAATCACCCTTGAACCTCCTTGAACCCGTGGCATCGTTGGAGTAGTGGTGGTGGCCTCGCCGAAAGTTGGCCTGAGCTCAGGTGACGGCGTCAGAGTGTTTATCAGGCGAGAGAGATGAGTGTGTGTTGTTATAATGATCTCAAACCCTAAATGTGCCTTTATATAGTGATATCAAACCACAGAGGCCAAATGTGACAATAATCATAGTTTAGTGCGGCGGGTGAAAGTTTAGTCCAGGGATTAATTATGTAATTTATGGAATCTTTTATAATATTTAGATTCAGGACACGTTTAGGCTTGATAACGATCGATTTAACTCACGAAAATTACGACGTTGCGTTTAAAATAATTTTTCCAATAAAAACGAGTATTCACATGACTAGTTTCACGTAATTGATATAATAATCAATCAAGTTATTTATCGAGTTTACGGTTGTGCCGGTAAGCGTTGTGTGCGTTTTTCACGTTTTGAGCGAGATAACTTATATTTTTCAATTTAAATGAGTTTAAAAAATTCGTAAATGAAAAATAAGGATAATTCCATGTAAAAATAAGTCTGAAAAATTACGGGTTGTTATAAAAAATAAAAAAAAAAAGACAACAATTAAGTTCTCAAGCAAAAGAGAAAGTTATTCTCAAGCAAAAGAGAAAGTTATCTCAAGTCATTTAATAAGGGATAAAAGAAAACTTAAAACAATGAACTTATTCGGATTACTCCAAGAAAGAATTAGGAAAAATTTTCATACTAAAACCTCTCCGATATTAAGGTCAACTATTGCCCTTAAGGTTCTTTGTAAATTTGCACCTTGAGTTTATGTGTATTAGCTGTGTACCGACTATGGAATGGTGTTTATGACGTTTCCATCTTGCAGAGGTCTAGTGCATTTGTCACACTTGCGTGGTATTTGATTTTTGCATTTGTTGTGTTGTCGTGTTCAAACTGTCACATGATGGTGTCTTATTTGGGTTTTCTATGGTGTGGTTCTTAGTTTCCGAGGTGTTGTTACATGTCGTTCCATGGCGTGTTTAAGGTGTTGTAGTGTGTGTTGGTTTAGGTGTTACGCCCCATGCCCGATTTGACTAAAAATTTAAAACTTTACACAAAAAGTACACTTGAAAACTGACCCACTGTCACTCTTTTACAATCTGACAAAAAGACTAAAATACACCGTTGGTCCCTAAACTTGGTAGGACGCATCGCGTTGGGACAAAACTCGGCCTTTTCATCGTGGGGAGTCCAAACCTTGGCCTTTAAATGCCAAATCAGTCCCTTTGACCAATTCTCTGTTAGTCAAAGTCTGTTAACTTCCTCATATGCCTTGCACATGAGGGTAAAATCGTCATTTCATTGTTTTGGTTTATCACCCTCCATCTTCATCTTCCTCATGTTTAAACCCAGATTCCGGCGACCTTAAACCCAGAATCCGGCGACCAAGAATTATATCATGTGTATCATTCTTTTTTATATCAAACTTTCAAACATTTATTGATGGTGTATTTTCTTACCTTTTCCCAATCAATTATACAAGAAACATACACTATAATCCTGTAACTAGCAATGCCTCAAACAAGAGTAAGCTCATCAACTCTAATGGTACCTACGGATTCAACAGCAACGAGTTGTTTCCTCAAGGCTGCAAGTTCTTCCCCGGCATCACATATAAAAGCAGAAGCTTGTCTGCCTGATAAATTTGCCCCTTCCATGCTGTCTATGTAGTCCTGTATGAAGTAAAACAATATGCGTTAATAGTGGAATGTTGATTCTTCTAGTGTTATTCATTCAAAAGATAGGAAAAAATGTAACTAATGTAAATATAGGACTAGTGAGCATTCTTTGTAATTACAAGCCTGAAGTTTCGACAGTAATGAATATGTCGCAATTAATATGGGACACCCTAAAAATGTAAGTTATTCGGATTTTCAGGACGGGATTTCTGAGGATCAAACCAGTATCTTGATGGATCATAGTTGGTTATGATGTCAAGCAACAATAGTAAAGTTATTTTAAAGTAACTCTAACGACCCGGTTGGTGCAAGTGTTTGGTTACTTATGTTACAAAATGGGTTAAAGTAGGTGTGATCTTAATTCATAATAATACCAAGTCGACCAAATTAGGTAGGAGGTTGGGTCACATGAAGGGAGTGAGAACTGTGGTGATTTACTAGTTTTCTATTAATATACAGTCGTATAATTTCTTTAAGTATATATAATGTTTTTGATACACAAAGTTGTCCATAAAATCAGTTGTATCTTTTCATATATAAATAATGATTCTGATACAAAAGTTCCCCATAAAACCATATTCTAGATATACTTTTTTTTGTGTGTGAAAAGAAAATTGTATAAATAGAATACTTTTTGTTCACTGATCATGAAATTCACAAAAATTGAGAAAATAAATAAAGGTCGGTCAACCCATCCAAACTCATTTAACCCAGAACTTGTCTGACTCGTTTTCAAAACATGCCTGTTTTGCCCCAAAGACCCGTTACCCAGCCTTTTCTATCTCTATGTTATGCAATCAGATGGTTGATAACATGAAATAAATTAAAATATGAATGAAAATGGTAATACCTGTTTTGTGTATGAACCAGCCAGGAAGAAATTCTTGACTGGTGTCTTTTGATCAGGTCTAAATGGATCTTTACCAGGTCCCTCTCGATATAAAGATTGAGCAATCTTGACCACAGATGACCAAGTAACTTCTAGACCTTGGAAAGATGGGAATAGAACCAAAACCTAAACCATGAGGTAAGAACCATAAGAATATGTCGTTTTGCAGGTTATAATATTTGTGTCACCACTATCTTCAGCAAGTTACGTACATTGCAGAGATATCGTTACTACAATGAAAGTTTGATATAAAAAAGAATGATACACATGATATAATTTTTGGTCGCCGGATTCTGGGTTTAAGGTCACCGGAATCTGGGTTTAAACATGAGGAAGATGAAGATGAAGGGTGATAAACCAAAACAATGAAATGACGATTTTACCCTCATGTGCAAGGCACATGAGGAAGTTAACAGACTTTGACTAACAGATAATTGGTCAAAGGGGCTGATTTGGCATTTAAAGGCCAAGGTTTGGACTCCCCACGATGAAAAGGCCGAGTTTTGTCCCAACGCGTTGCTTCCTGCCAAGTTTAGGGACCAACGGTGTATTTTAGTCTGACAAAAATATATAAACATCTAGACCTTGAGACTATTTTTAAATGAAACTAGACTCAATTACCTTCGAAATGACGGGTGGCACGACCCGTGACGACTTACGGTTAAAAAGATATGATTTTTCGAAAACCGACAAAATCTGCTCACTTCCATACCGAAATTGGCATACCGAAATTTAGTGTTTTGGTTCCAAATTTTGGTACCAAACCGAAATTTGGTTTCAAATTTCACTTTCAAACCGAAATTTGGAGTTTTGGTTCCAAATTTCGGTTTCAAAACGAAATTTCATTCTGCACTCCAAACTCACCTTTTCTGCATACATTTTTTATGCACTTTTGACCCATTTTCCGGAAAACGACTTCTACAACTTGAAATAACACCAAAACTTTCAGAAATTATTAGGACATTATAAACATCAAATATATATATAAATATGTTTATAATGACCCGCGGAAACATGCTTTACAAAGTAATGAGTGTTATGCCAAACACACATTTTGACCCGTTTGCATACACCACTTAAATATAACTCTTTAAGATGCTTTAGGACCTGTAAAATGACTTTTCAACCATTTCAAATACTTGACATTACAAACATTTAACCCATTTAAAACTTCCGGGGAACAACTTTGACAACGAGCTCGGTACATCTGCCTAGCTCCTAACTTTCTTACCAATCTTCTTACTTCCTTCTAGCAATCCATAAGCATTAATCTGATACTTACCATCGCCATCACGTGTGGGCCTACAAAGCATTGACATCTTAAACCGTAAGCACAAGGCTTAGTAAGTAAAAGACATAACATGTCATTATATATATCAAATAACATGTAAGCATTAGAACATATAAAATCATCATATTACTTGAGAACATAACCTTACATAACGTAGAACATCGAAATACCTAACCTTTCATAACATTGAACATCCACCATCACTTTAGCCACTTCTCTTGCTTACAAACTAAGATCAACCTATAGTAATACTAGGTCCATCCTACCTTAATTCCTTCTACTATGAACATATAACATACACATAAACCTATACATGTTAGAATCCACATAATAGCATGTAAGCGTCGTTTTACTTACCTTAGCCCCAAGCTAAGCAATTCAAGGCATCATCACCATCATCATCGATCTCTCTAAGTATCCTAACCATTATCATAATAAGATAAACATTTAATTATATAACCAAATAACCATAACAATGCTTATTCAACCATTAACCCATTATTTAATACTTAATTCCATCATATAATCATATATTGATTATATGATATCCATCTTATAAATTACCCACTTTGAATCAATACCGTTAGTCTCATAATCTTTAAACCCATTAAATTATCTTAAACATCAATTGACAGTTACTTAATATCATATGATCATACCTTGATCATATGATGAAAACCTTTAATTTCACTAAATTCATCAATTAACCTTTAATCCATCATCATCAACGCCTCAATTCTTGTATTAGAATCATAATTACCCAAAACCCCAGATTGGGTGTAAGAACCCTAATTCTTATAGTAATAATTAAACATTAATTGGTAGTCACTTACTTGCAAGATCATTGTTAGGGCTTCATCTTAAAATTAGGAGTCTACTCTTATTCACAAAGTGATCATCAAGCTTTGGTCTCCCTCCCTTTTTCTCTTGTAAAACCGACACATCCATCACACACACACTTTCTATCAAAAACCTGGAATCCTCTAGTATATGTTAGTTGTGAGTTTGTCTATTTGGCAACTATGGTCCCTCAAGTCCCTTTTCTTCTATTTTGGCCACAATAACTTTATTACTAATTTACTACATAACAACATTAGTCCCTTTAGTCCATCTTTCTTATGATTTTGACTCACCATATTTTTTATAACCATTTACATAACTTTTAATACTTATCGTTTGACTACCAAGTTTGACCAACCAAATCCCGTGAGTCCTTAAAACTTATAAAAGTCGTAGTCAACTTAGTCAAATGGCATTCTTACAATAAAAAGCTTAGGCTCAGTTTCAGGGTGTTATATTAGGTGTGGTACTTTCTAAACTCTTGCAGCTTTATTTGGAATAAATTGCCGTTAAAAAAACACCAAAATGACCCTCTGAATTATGCTTGGTTGTGAAACACATTCTTTTGGGTAAAGAATTTCTCCGGTAAAATATATTACTCCAAAAAAATATTTAGGTACAACGGTTAAGGGTGAGTTCCACAACTCAGTCCAATAAGGCTTAACAAACACTCCTACAGAGAATAAAACCTATCCTATCATAAGAATGACATGTCATACTTATGCATAACAAGAGAAAAAACTATCTAATTTGACCATGAAGATGAATGTCATATGCACTAGCATACTCCCATTATGCACTGGTCAAACCATAATCTTCAAGATCTTCATCGTCATACGGGCTTTGATCATTTGTATCATCCTTTCATCTCTCATATAAGCTCTTCTTACCAACTCCACCACCACTATTGGGACCATCATTCGTCATATAACTAGAAAATTCATTTTTGAACAAAAACTTCATCATCATCATCATCACTTTCCAAATTCCCAAAATCCCTATCCATGAAATCCGGATTATCAGTCTTTTTCCCATCACTTCCTATACCCGAATCACGACCTATGCTAGAACCGCGACCCACACTATCCTCATTTTGCATAGGAAGTGGCTTCCCATCATCACCCACAAGCATAAGCTTCCCCTCAATAATTTGACTTTCTAAATTATTAATCTTATCAACGAAAGATGTAGTACTTGGACTGCCAAATGAATCAATAGTTGCACTTCTTCAACAGTAGGCAAATTAGTATCGCCACTTGATTTAATATTATCCATTGTACTATCATCTATCTCATTAAGAGCAGCAAAAGTATTCGAATTAATTAACACATTACTAACCTACCTAGGTTGTTTGGAAGTAGAGGCCACGTTGGAGTTATCATTTAGGCTTGACGCCTTTTTAGTAGATTGTTGTTTAACAACATGCCTATACTCCACTCTCATGTTCTTAAATACCTCAAAAACCCTGCTTATAATGAGATCTTTTTCGCTTGATAGTGGTAAACCAATCATTCGACACCTTCTTAGTAGCATCCGAAGTCATACCTTTGCCCTTTCCAACTGCATTAACTACACGTTTATGTGTAACTTTGGGGCACTCATCAATAAGATGTCCATATAGCAAACATGTACTACTTGAGGGGGTTCCATTCATATTCAGTACGGATAGTTTCAGTTGTGAAACACATTCGCATTCAATATAAATCCCAAAAATCCAAATAAATGTAAGAAGAAAAAAATAGTAAGGGTCAAACTTCTCGTTCTTGAAAAAAATGTATATAAAATTCAAATAAATATAAAATTAAGATTCCACTTCGGCCCAACAATCCATATGTAATCAATCTTAATTTCACATAAGGACAATTGACAACTAAATCCTATCTTTTCGTTATTCATATCCGTAACAGTACAAAAAAAGGCCCGACCCCAAGTTGGTAAGTTATAGTCTCCGGCCCAACGATCCAGATGTAGTCAATCCTAATTTTCCAATAGGGACACTTGACAACTAAATCTTATTTTTCTATTATTCATATCCGTAATAGTGCGAAAAGAAGGCTCGACCTAAGTTGTTAAGAATAGTGTCATTGAGTTTCTCGACCTCTTGCTTATTTGTTGTTTACAAAAAGAAAGCTGCAAGTTAACCATGTAATATTGGGGTTATATTCTTTGTTTATATCTATTCGAGTGTTTCACTATGTTACGTGTTGAGAAAGATTAGCCGAAATTAATATCATATATACTTTCGAAAATTGGTGAAGTATAAAAAATTAAAAATGAATAAAACGCTAGAAGGAGGGCTTGAACCTCCGACCTTGTGGTTAACAGCCACACGCTCTAACCAACTGAGCTATTCCAGCTTTTTGCTCAAACTTTTAGTTATTGCTTCATAAACTTTAAATCTTCTTTTAACAAACATTACGGACACAAAGAAAACTTCTTTAGTTAAAAGAGGCCAAAGTTTATTTACAAAAGTTACAAAACCACTGCATCATATCATCTGACCTTATTCTTACACATTTATTCTCGTACAAACAAACAAACTAGGAAAAACACCATTGTGATGGTACACACTCTAAGACCTTTGCTGGCTGGTCCATTGTGGTGACAACAAAATGCTCTCAGTCTCCCTGTTCGTCTTCAAGTTCTGAGCCTGGCTCGGTGAGATCTTGTACGCGTTAGTGATCACTTGCAGAGGCATAGCTCTGAACACTGATGTGTACCCAGCGACTGGACTCTTCATTGGAGACTTGTTGGTCTTGAATGCCACCCACTCGAACCCGTTTTGACCAGCTCTAACTGTGGATGCAAAGAACTGTGGTACTACGAAAAAGTCACCTCGGTTAACTTGCTCGTCCAACACGGCTTCACCGTTGTTTGACACGACCTGGACCTGAGCATCTCCTCTGAGAACGTACATGATCGTGTGGCTGTTAATCGACCAGTGTGGTGAGAGTAACGCATTCTGTAGAGGTGGCAAAATTAAGAGTTAAAAACATGCATTATATGCATCATTGATGGTTATCAACGAAGTTGTGACATTATGTACTTGCCTATAAATGGTTTATTGTGTCTAGTCGTAAAAGCGGTTCTGCTTATTTAGCGAGTATATTTCATGCATATTTGATGTATTGATTACCTGTTGAAGGTGGCCTTTTTCGGCACTGAGGTCCAAGTAAGAAAGGATAGGAAATTTGTGTTCGTTAACCATGTTAAGTTTTCCAGCTTGTCGCGAAAAGATATCAGCTTCTCTCTGGGTATCCAAGTTGTACAAGATCTTAGAGCTGCATATTTTTTCTTCAAGACCGTTTGATGCACCACCACCCTGTTGTCCTCTTTGACCTTGTCTTTTTTGTTGTGGTTGCCATTGTTGTTGCTCTTCTTCAGGGGTGACAAATTGCATGGGCTGTTGGACCTTAACAATGAGTCCACGTTCACCAGACTCTTGCATTGCCCTAATGATTTGTGGGTCGGAGTTAAAGGACTCTGCTAGTAACTCGGTGTCGAAGCCAGCAAAGATGTTTTGGAAGTTAAGGCTTCCTCCTTGGAAGGACTGGCGTCCTTGTTGTCCTTGTTGTCCTTGTTGTCTTTGTTGTCCTTGAATGTGCAGGCTTGAAAGTCCTCCAGCAAGGTAAAATAACTACACCAAAAAGAGAAATATAACCACACAAAACATTAATGGCATAGCACATTCACAGATAGAGATAAGTATTAGAGGACAGGTTTGAATAGTTGGTCCAAGCCCTATTTCCCATACTCCTTGTGCATTTTAGATCTTTAGGGAAGGCACCTTTATTACACTTCCATGGTGTAGCTAAGCATCTAAACAAGTTTACGTGAGATATCATATAAAGGGAGATCTTTCTGTACAATGTATGATGTCCTATGAAGTGTATATCACAAGAATAAAGTGCGTACCCTAGATTGCATGTCAAGCTGGTTGGAGGGGTTGTTTAGGTCATTGATGGCAGTAGCTACAACGTCTTCATTTCCGTCATTGTAGCACCAATGAACAGCACCAGCAGGAATAGCAAGGATGTCTCCTTGTTTGAAACGGTGGACTTTCTGGTGAGAGTCTTGTGTTTCTTGTCCTTGGATGCCTGTGCGACGTGTGGATTCTTGCTGTCCTTGGACTCCTGTGTCGAATGTCTCGGCACATCCTGGGAAGTGTACTCCAACTATTCCTTCACCTGTTACCACATGTAACATATTTGTTAAGTTTCCTTCACTTGAAAATGTATGCTTAATAGATTTGACCCAATTAATATATTCAAAGTACTTGTAACATGATATTGCGTGTTTTTTTAGTTAAGCAAGGCAAATAGATATACATCGATCTATACAGGGTCCATGCTTATTACTTTTTGTAAGCTAGGTTGGTCTAGAAATATCAATAGTAATTAGAAAAATATGATTTTGTTTCGAATTCAGGAATACCTTGTTCAATGAAGACTAGACGAGGGAAGGGCTGGAAGTTGGGAAGTGCAAGAGAGTTAGGTCGAACCGTGGTCCTCAAAGGAGCAACACCAACACACTGAAACTGGTCCTCAGTTTCATCCCATGTTTCAATCGAGCCACCTTCGAACTCAAACCTCTGAGCCGGTTGTGATACTCGTAGTCTCTGAAGGTTACAAAGCTCCGGACCACCACCAAGACGAACTGAACGTGTAGTGGCTAAGACAGTTGTTGTGCCAAGAAGGCAAAGAAAAAAACCAAGAAGAACTTTTTTAGCAGCCATGGTTAGTTATGGAAAGAAGAGGCAAGTGATGATGCTTAAGATGATAGTGGTGAAGTGTATTTATAGGGTGAGTGGTATGGAAATGTGGCGAAATGGTTCTGTTTTTTGCGTCACCGATAAATGCCACCTTGCACCGAGTCTGGATTAAACGTGGTTGTGCATGGCATGACGTGTGTGTACACTTGGCATTTGTGGTTTCTGTGTTTGGACAACTGTGAAATTTTTTTAGTACTCTTGTTAGGACTCTATATGGAATTTAGTGTCTCAGAAGGATGAAGGAAAAAAAATACGTCCAAGTACATTATATCATGATATATATGATCTTTAATATTTAAATAGGAGTGTTTCAAGTGCAGTACATGAAACATGGGTTTAAAACTTACATTTATGACTAGAAATCTTAATATTAAACATTGAATAAGATTAGCAAGGAAAAACAAGCATTAGGAAGAAGTTTTTTGAGGGGGGTCTTCGGACAATAATAAGATTTCATGAACTGTGTGGGATAAGGTTAGTGCCCCTCTTAATCAGGGTGGCCTTAACATTAATAGTTTGAAGATAAGTAATTAAGAAAAGCTTGTTAAATTATGGTGGAGATTCGTAACCGAAGATAATTTCGTATGGTATAATGTGATTAAATCGATTCATGGACCAAAAGGTGGTTTATATGATGCTTCCACAATTCAACATAAAACGGGTTCGTTTCAAATTGCTAATCCAAATGGGGAATTAAACGACCTTGGTATTGACCTTCGCTCCCTTTTTAAGTTGAAAACAGAAATGGGGAATTAAACGACCTTGGTATTGACCTTCGCTCCCTTTTTAAGTTGAAAACAGAAATGGTCAATCCAAAAGCTTTTGGTATCCTTAGGTTGGTAACTCAACGCTTAGCTCTTATTTCTCGTGTTCCGCATTAAATCGAACCCAGATTATGGAGTTTGTAAGTGAATTCTTATTGTTCCATCCGCTTTTGTTGCACCTTCTTATCCGATGTTATTGTCCCATCTAAGGTGCTTTTACAAACCTCACATGGGCATGTTCTAAATCCCGTTGGATCTAGTTTGCCCCTAAACTCATTTAGGCAACTTAATCCCTTAGGTCTTCAATTCCAGTGGGTAGTGGAATAGATCTTTGAGGTCAGCTGACCTGAATGGACTACAAAAAATGCAAAGCCTTCTTTCAAACTTCGAAAGCCTCTCAAGGGTTCTTCTTGATTAAAGGTAAGAGGTGTGTTATTATCGCTTCTTTTCCTCAAATACAATCTAGCCCGACTAGATGGAATAAACTAGTGCCCATCAACGCGAATGTTGCTTCTTGAAGAACGGAAAATAAAGAATTCCAACAAGAGTGAACTTGGATAATAAATGGATTAATTTAGATTTGATAAGATTTTTAGTGTGTGATGATGACCTTCAAAGGGAACAACATATTCTAGTGAAGTACATTGTCGCTAATTCGGTGTGAATTAATGTCCTCAAATGGTGGAACATTCGCAATATGAAACCCCACAACCTCAATGATGTGTTATTCCTTACATTCACCACTGTGGTTAATGTTGTGGTTTAATCCACCCTTTGGATTTTTTTGAAGATTTAGAAACGACTTTTCCTTTGCTGCTAAAAGACCAAGGCAAAGTCTCATTCTAAACGATATCAAATATCTCATTTTCACTGGGATTTTGAACATGCTTCGTAAGGTCTCCATTAATTTGATATAGTAGCTTTATAGCCGGTGTAACGCTTTATCTACCATTATGTATGTATTTTTCTTGAGGTTTCGCTAGGCTTCTTTTTCGTTAATCTATTGTCGTTCAAAAATATACATGTGAGTGGACAAGGGAATATAATTTACATCATGATAGGAGATCGATTTGAGATAATCAATCTCCTACTAAACAAATTAAACTAAGAACTATTTTTAAACTAATTTTCTCATTCTTTTTTTCTTCTTTTTTTGGAAAGGAAATTAGAATATATATACTAATGAATGTGAAACCTACTAGCCTAAACTCAAGGGCTACGTACTAAACTTGAGATGAAAGTAAACATGATCTAATGCAACTATGTGTGGACCACTTCATGTTCCTACAAACATGTATTCAACTACTCGTATCAAAACTCCCCATCTAATTAAAACGAGCATGGTCGTCAAGGCTTATGGCTTTGCACCTCGTGTCATGAGGCTTCCAAGGTGCAGTGGTTCCGGTTCGGTTTGGAGAAAAACTATTTTTGGTGGACGACATTGGTGTCTGGGAGGTAATGATTCCAAGCAAGAAAAGATGGATGGCATGTCCTCGATGAGAGTGGTGAGAGCACTAGTTTGATGAAGCTTTCTTGGAAGGAAGATGACTATCTCGTGTTGGACTTTTGACGATTCGTGAACCGGGTTGGTAATCGGAAAAGGGCAACACGGAAAGGGGTATTATTTGAGTTTGTGATGCGACATTGTTTTCTATCTTGGTTATATAGGTGATGAGGCAGTGAAAACGGAGCCATAGTTTGGTGAGGATTAACAGCATTTCTTAGAAGAGCGGATAAATGTTCTTTATGTGTTGCAAGTTCTTCATTAGTAAGTTTACGTTTGGCTTGTGATTCGGCTAGTTTTCATTGTGTAAGGTGTTGGTAGCGACAAGTTTCGTGTGGTTCTTAGCCATGAAGGCCATGGACTATTTGATTGATGAGGCATAGTACGAAGCAATGAAAGCATCATTGATAAAAGATCGATTTGAGATAATCACATGCCTACTAATATAATTAAACTACCAACTAAATCAAGAACCATTCTTAAACTAGTTTTCTGACTTTTTTTCTTCTTCTTTATGAAAATATATATATATATTAAGGATTATGAAACTAGTTGTCTTTTATGGGATGAAAATAAACATGATCTAATGCAATTGTGGGTGGACTACCTCTTGTTCTTACAAACATGCATCCAACTACTTAGTCATACCAAACATGAAATCATAGACATATCAATACTCTTCATGCTCGTATCACATCACATGTCCACACGATCTAATTTGTATAAGATATTCTACTTATAACTGAAATCCTTTGAAACTTGAAGATTAAAATCACCGTGATTGTATCGGATCTTGATATTATGAGGTTGTAAGACTAGAGGTAGTGGTATGCATTTCTCACTCGTGAGGTGCAAGCTCACGCACCACCCACACTATGTGGCTTCTTTGTCACGCGCGAGACATGCGAAAATTAGAGGGAAGTGGTGACCCTCCTTACTACTCAGTTCATGTGTGTTCATGGGCCCATGCATGTTTTTATTATTGTTTATTTGATTTACGATTGTGTGTGTGGAGTATTTTGTGAGGTATGTTTATATAAAGTGGGTATTTTAATGAAACTTGAAGCAAGTGGTGACCATGGTGAAAGGTGAGGGAAAGTGGGGGGAGGTGAATAGTGATGTAACGCTGAAGTGGAAAATAATGGGTGTGACCACTACCTTTAGTTTAATGTTGCATTTAGTGGTCACCCTTCCTCACTATTTCACTTCAGCGCCACATAACCATTCACCTCCTCTCGCTTCTTCTCACTTTTCACCCTCAGTGGTCATCACTCCCTTCATCTTTCATTAAATTACTCATTTTATACAAACATACCTCATAAAATACCTTACACACACAAATCAAATAAATAATAATACAAATACCATAAGGGCCCGCATCTTTCACAATTCCCGAGTGGTTAGGCCACTCATCCTTTGTATCCCTTTTTCTCATATGTCACGCGTGAGGATATACCCAATTAGTGGGGTTGAATGGTAAGGATGCACCTCACGAGTGAGAATGGAGCACCACTAAGCCTAAGTAAAGTTGTTTCTAAAACGTCACATGTCCAAGTGTACTGACTTTGCTTTCATGTTACCTGTACTGACTTTGCTTTCATGATAACTTATATTAGGTTCATGAGATGGATATAAGGTAAGAGATTCGGTAAGAAGAAAAACTAAAATGAGAAGAATAAGAAGGATTTTAACCACGCATTTTAAACAAAACAGAGAACTTTAAAGGAAAATGCATCTATTTTTGTAGATGCATCTGAAATGTGTGTTTGTGATGTCTTCTCACCAATCTCATTTTAACTATTTTCTCATTTGAGCATAACTCATAGATATAAACCAACATCAACATTTTGTGGTGATACTCCATATTTCTCTAGCTACTCAATCATTTACGACTAACTAATTAGGTATACTTTGATGGTTTATTTTTTGTTTATCGGCGTATCATCATAAATATTAATTGTTCGAAATCACATTCAATGCTGTTAAACGTGCATTTTCTTTCCCTTAATTTCTCTAGCTACTCAACATCAACATTTTGTGATGATATCTCCATATTTCTCTATCTACTCAATCATAGGTCCTCTACGACTAATTAATTAGGTATACTTTGATGGTTTATTTTTTTGTCTATCGGCGTATCATCATAAATATTGGTTGTTCGAAATCACATTCAAGACCATTAAACGTACATTTTCTTTCCCTTGATTTCTTAAAAAAATACATTAAAATTATGAGGATAAAATATGCCTATTCTCTAGCATGTTTTTCTTTAAACAAACTTACAAACATATCGACAATTTGCAGAGTACATGATTGATATTCTCTTCGTGTCATAATAAGTATCAAGTCTTGACTAGAAACAAAATTTTAAGAAATTTGAGTAATTCCACTTTCATTCAATAAGATCTAACTTTTACTTTCTATAAGTGTTTTCGTTTGTTGATATTGAAAGCAAACATTTATTGTAAGACAAACCAAAATAGTAGTATCGTATTAGTGGCGGATCTAGGATTTTAAATAGGTGTAACACATGCAAATCAAATTCAAGCTTGTTAACAAAAATCCTATTCAATTTTTCGACATTTTCATTCATATAATATCAACTTGTTCTTCTTTTTTTTAAACATAAAATGTATTAAATGTTTGAAATGATTCAATGTATAAAAACTAAAATAGAGGTTACAATCGGGCGGGTCTTTACCAAATATTACTAGCACAAGAGATGCAACTAATAGCACCTTAAAAAGGTTTAAATCGTTTTTATTACATTTCATGGCCGAAAATCGGGTGTAGCCCGTGCTATACCCGGTGCCATATTAGGTTCACTCCTAAGTATAGACACTTATCATATGAGGTAGGGAGTAACATACATTTGTACTATGACTTTACAGTACGCATACAATAATCCTGGATTTTAAGATTACATTGAGCATACAGTTGCATACCTGTAGTAATATGATCGAGCTTGACCTATTGAGACATAAGTTGAGATCAATATAGATCTCATATTTACTATAGATCCAATAATTCAATCTTAGCCATCCATTTTGATCAAAATTAATATAAAACCCATTTTTCACCTTTTTATTTAAAACAACATATCTTGCAAACGGTAAATCTTCAAACTACAAAATATACATCATCGCGACGAGAATTAAATTATCTTTCTATAGATATGCACTTCTTTTTCGACAAACTTTTTTATTTCAAAATTCCGCCCAGAAAAATCACATATGATTTGTAAAATCATATATGATTTGTGAAAATCACATGTGATTCGATTTTTATAAATCATATGTGATTTTTTCAAATCATATATGATTTTTACAAATCACATATGATTTGCAAAAATCAAAAATCATATTGATTTTAAAATAGAATTACATGTAATTTTCACAAATCATATATGATTTTTCTGAGCCGAAATTTTGAAAAAAAAATGTTTAAAATATATAGAAGTGCATATCATAGAAAGATAATTTAATTCTCGTCGCGATTGTATGATTTTTTCGCGTAACGATTAACGGTTTATAAATATTAATTTTTAAAAAAATGGTAAAAATTTATTTTTGTTTTGATTTGAAAATGAATGACAATGATTGTTCATTGTATTTATAGTAATTTTGGATTTATATGAACTTTTGCTTGAGACATTTATAGTTCTGATATATAGTTTGTTTTGCTAAAGGCTGAATTGTATATTAAAAAGACCAAAAGACAACTTTGGATACGTTAGCGACATGTAATACAATTAATTAGATTGACAAAAAGCCTTGCAAACATTCGACCAAATAGACCCGTTTCCATTATATACTAGCTTTATTTGCCTTAGTTATTGAATTCGTTATCAGTAATATCGATATATCATTTCATCTAGATGATGTGAAAGTCACGAGCATGTTACAAAAGTGGGGATGAGATCCTACAACTATGTTTTTTAGCTACCTCAATATACAATCGAATCTTGCCCGCAAGTGGAACCTCAAAAAGTAGATCAGAATCTCTAGTTGGCAAAGACCATCCACATAAAACGAATAACATAAAGTTTCTTAGCTTAAAAACTAAGTTATAGTACCCCCAATTTAACAACTGACCAAACCATGCAACTCTATAAAACCAATATCTCAAGTGCCTCTAGCTTCTACATTACAATGGCGTACTTGAAGAATTTCAAGAGGCTTATAGCTGCTAAGAAGGTTTTAAGATTATTCACCACCAAGCTAGGGTTGAACAAGCTCCAAAGATCGAAAACCAAAACTCCACGTAGGAAAATCAAGAAACATCCCACTAACGCCATCACCAAAGGTGGAAGTAGCAAGTGGCTCTCGCTGTCGTTCCAATCTCGATTCAAAAGGAAAAGAAAAGAAGCTCATATATATCCTAGAAAGAAAAACAAGCCAGTTTATGTTGATCAGTTGTTTTTGGACACGAATAAGGTGGAGATGCCCGCTGTGGAGAGAATAAGGGAAACTGTGGTTGCGAGTACGAGTGGTAAAGTTGGTGGATGCATGGCCGATGATATGTGGGAGTCCTTGGTTATGGGGTCGCCGCAGATGGATGGGATTAATGAGAGGGCGGAGGAGTTTATTTCTAGGTTTCGAGCCGATCTCCTTGATCAGGAGATGTCGGCTCGAAGATTGTAGCGATAAGAAATGCTTGTAATGCTTGTTTTTTAGTTTAAGGTTTGAAAGTTGCCGAGACAACTTGATTATGTACATGATGTTCATATGTTTTGCATAACACAGCTTTTTAAATTTGAATACTTCTTAAATTGCAAGTATGTATATATGCTTGATTAATTGCATGTACGTATGTACACAAGGAAATAACTTGAAAGTAGACATACATGATTCTTGTTTAATAAAATGAAGAAGCCAATTGGTATGCAAATTCCTATCTCTTAAAAAAGTTTTTCTTCCCACTAAAATATTTCACTTATTTTGAACCAAAGAATTTTGTCTTTCTATTTTTCAGTCCACCAACTTTGACTTCGATGCCTAAAACTAAAAGTCAAATTTGTCACGTTCTTCACTCTATGAGAGTGAGTTGTATCAAGTCAAAATATGATACTAAAACAATAAGAAAAGAGAAGCGAAACCTCTTTGAATATGCTTTTGCAGGCTTTTAGATCTCGTATCGTATGTAACTTTTCGATGTACATTTAAATATATTATCGTTTTCACGTGATTAGTAAAAAATTCATACATATACTCTATTTTACAAGAATATAATTTTAGGCAAAACCATTTTACTTTCATATCTACGAAATACAATACGTTATTTTTGTAGTTGTTACAACATCGATGATTTGTTTGTCGTAAAATATCAATACAATGATCGGCTGACCGTATTCTAGCCAAATGTGATCGGGTATCTCAAGTTTGAGAAAATATATTTTGGTTGTGAGGTTTTCAATTCAAGACGGGTTCGTCCTTTTAGAGATTATTGATCGTCAACAGCCTTAGTTTGGAAAAGAAGAAGGTGTTTCAAGCCTTGCAACTTTCATGTTTCGAATCAGTCATATTCTCTTCATCATGGTTGATGTGGAATGCAAGAAACGAGATGTTTTTAGCGGATAAACGGTACTCAGACAGAGATTTCATTGCCTTATAGCGTCTTGCTAGAAAGCTAGTGATTTCCTTATTTTCAATAAATAGCTAATGACTATGATCGGCATTTCAGTCACAGTTTACATTTCTAATAACTCATCCCCTCTCGTAAATACATTGAACCAAAATTGCATGTCATCATTCATGCTCGACTTGTGACTATATCCTTCTTCAACCGTCGTAAATTGGCTCGAGATTTCACTAGAGAAAATTTCTGTCCAGAAATCTTCATCCGTTTCCTGTGAATTTCCCATAACCTTGATGTCACAGTTATCATTATCATTTGTGATAACTGACGATATTTCACTATAAGACTGCTGAGAGATTGAGCTGACTACAATTCGTTTGAACACGACCACCGAAAGCCTTTGATGAGGATGATGGTGATGACTCAGGGTCCTCTTCTTTTAAATTGTGTGTTTGTTGCTGAAAATTTAATACATGACATTTGTTTCGCCTCGTTCACTCTCTTCTTTAAGTGAGTGTGCCAAACATTTTTTATTTCGTTATCTGTACGTCCTGGTAGTCGTGCTACAATGGCAGACCATCTACAATTTATAAAATTAAAGTTCATAATTAGTTCACAAAATTCGTATGGTTTGGTAATGAATATGAATCATATTTATGTAAGATATATAACAAACCTGTTTCCTAAGGCTGCATGCAATTGTATGATTGTTTCCTCTTCTTCTGTACTAAAGTTACCCCTTTTAATATCCGGTCTAAGATAATTTGTCCATCTAAGCCTCAACTTTTCCGCATCTTATAATCCTGCAAATATAACATCAAAACCGCGATTAACAACTGGGGATACCTCAGATCTAACTATAAATTTGTGACAAAAGAAGAAACAAAAGTAACCCGAAATGGAAACGACCTGTAATTTCGGAAGAGCGCGCCAATTGCCATGACCATACATATTAATGTAGTTGATGAGGATATGATCTTCTTCTCGTGTCCACGGGCCTTTCTTTAACCCCATCCTTTCACAACATGGAGCTCTAACCATTTTTACACTCAAAATATTTGATGGTCTGTCGAATATATATAGATTTTTTTACTTGTTTTAAGCTATTTCTTGTGTGTGAGCTAGGAAGAGAGCTTGAAAGTTGGTGTGTGTGATAGATGAAAGGAAGAATGAAGGGTTTATATAAGGGGCTTGTGCACGGGAACGTACCACGAAAGGACAACTGAAGTGGAGCTTTTTAAATAATAAAATAGGTCAAAGTAGAGCATACTTTTGGATCGAAATATTATATATTTAATACAAAGAGATATATTGTATGGTTTTATATTTTAAATGACGGATCTATATTTTTTAATAAGGCTGAGCATCGGGATCAAACCGCCCCGCCTCGTCCCGAGCCCGATTCATCCCGATCCCGACTTGCCGGAAAAATCAAACCGCGTCCTGACCCGAGTGTAGATCGGTCGGTGTCGGGCGGTGTCGGGTGGCGTCGGTCAGTGGCCGACGTTGTGTTTTGTCGGGTAATCCGATTCCGACCGATCCCGATCCGAATAGCGGAAAAAGCAAACCGCGTCCCGACCAGAGTGTTGTCTGGTACCTTGCGCAGTGGCGGGCGGTGTCGGGTGGCGGGCGGTTGTCGGGTGGCGGGCGGTTGTGCTCAGCCCTATTTTTTAACCACCTTGTAGCTTTAATTCTTTTATTTTTCATATTAAACAAACACTGGTATGCTTGCAAAAAGACTACACGTAGAAAATAATTTTTCTTTGAACGACAACTACATATATATATTATAAATAAATTGCGATCAAGACATTAGAAAAAACAAGAGTTCCGATACATTAGAAGCATTTAACAAATCTATATTCACAATACTTGACAAGAGACTAAAACATGGTCTAAGTCATAGTTGTCAGGATCCCGATCCTGATCTTAGGATCTTACGATTTTACGATACTGCAAAGCAAAAACGATTCGGATCCTACATAGGGTCTTTGCGAGCTTAAGATCTTATAGGATCCCGATCTTGACCATACGATCTTACTATCTAATCCGATCGATCTTACTTTTCTCAGATTACAAACTAAAAAACTACAAATTTATGGGTTGTTTGTTTGTATAATTCAAAAACACATGTTAATCTATGTAAACATTTTATAATCATAATTTAGGAAAACATTTATGAAACATTCATAGTATTTTGTGGTTATAATGTATTAGAATTTGTAGATTTGTATAAAATAACATAAACTATTAAGAAATAACATTAGAGTAGGATCTTAAGATCCCGATCCGATCTTACGATCACGATCTTGCAAAGACGACAACGATCCTGGGTAGGGATCCCGATGACAACCTTGGTCTAAGTATTCACAAATATGATTCACATAATTGGCATGATAATGAGTAAAATCAATGTTCAGTGCATCAAGGCTAACCCTTGTTTTGCAACCGATTTTTACTTGCTCTCCATATGAGGATATTGACTATTTTAAGCACAAAATAATTCCAATATGTCTCTATGTCTTATGAAGGAAGAGTGACGTAGTCCACTAATTCCCGACCAAATTTAACACTGAATTGTTTATTCACCATCTCCGCTCATCTCATTCAATAAGCGTAACCTCTTTAATAGAGATTTTGAAAGAGTGTGCAATAGGTGTTGTCACATATAAAGACGGAGTCAGAAGATTTTCGCATGTGCCTGGGACTTTTATGATTTTTTATAAAGTGTTAATTTTTGAAAAAGACATCAATTTTCCTATATGCATCTTAAATGCACCCAGTCCATCAAAATGAGTTTCTTTATTACGGTTTCAAAAATTTTGTACACTCAGTCATATTTGGTCCTGATTCCTTCCATGGTCACACAGGGCCTTCACTTAAACGAGACCGCATTTTTATTAGTTTTGCATATACATACGTATGATATTAAACATATGTAAGTCATATGATTCAAGTTTATATGCAATTTCTTTTTAGTTTACGAGTGTAATAGGGCCTCTTTGCTGTTATTGTCTAGCGTCACCGAAAAACACGAGACGGCGCTTATTAGGTCAATGAGGTTTTGAATCTCTAAAGCTTCCCTACCATCCTGTACTTGCCTTCTCCAAGCCCAAGAGCCTTCAAAATATGTATTTCCAACCATCCTAAGGCGGTGGTTTAAGAGGCAATCTTTATCTGGCTTAAGTGAGAAAAAATGAGGAAATTTATCTTCTAGTGAAAATGGACCAATCAAGTTATCCGTCTAGGTTTTGATTGAGTTCCCATTGCCAATCTTATGGGTAAAGGATGCATAAAAAGGGATATTTAATTTATGATGCCATGTCAAATACTTGCAATGATCATCCAAGTACTTTTACGGCTTGATGGACTCGAGCGAGACCCATTATCACCACTAGATCTGTGTAAAATATCAATTACCTAACGCCAAAGAGGATCTTTCTCTGTTTTGAATCTCCAAACCTATTTCGACAATAAACCCATATTGAAGTCGGCACTAATCATTATTTATAAATTACTAGGACTACAAGTCGAGCTCTAGCTCGATAAACTTTATTGATACATACTTGAGCTTGCCTGAAGTAGCTCAGGGTAAGCGAAGCTCACTTAGAAAACATCCAATGTTTGTGTTGCCTTGATTTTAAACTAAGTATTGATTTGAAATATAGTAAACTTGATAACATTATTGATAGGATTTAGTAAATCCAGTCATTAAAGAGTCGGTCACCTCAAGTATATGTAATCGTTAGAAAGCTCGTAGTCGTAGATTATTTAATGTTAAGTAGTATTTAGTTAAGTAACACCGTGGAGGATGGACGGGTCTTTACCCACTGTATGCCTGATCCACAGCCCGTAGGTGGCGATTTGTGTAATACTATAAATACTCTCTACCTCCCAAGGTAGAGAGTTGGAGCTCATAATAAGATTTCTCTTTCTCTCACTAAAGTTCCCAACCTCTAACTTTCTCTCTCTAAAACCATAGTATACGCCTCTTTGATCTTTGGTTTAGTGTGTTTATGAAATCCAATATGTAACAATTGGTATCAAGAGCCATGGTTTGATCATCTCTCTTACATATTCTTGGATTTCTAGTGGTTTTAGATGGTTTTTGAGTTTGAAAAAGTTTAGTGGTTTTTGCATCATTTGGATCATTTCTAGTGTTAAAGTTTGAATTTGGGTGTACTTTTGTGTTTAGAATCATTGTAAGTGCTTGGGTTTTGATTTGATAAGCTTGAATCACTGTGGTTGAGCTTGTTTTGGATTGAAAAGTGTGTTTTTTTAAGTTTTTCTTGCTAGCGACTTGGTTCTCATTGTGTTTTTATCGTGGCGACTTGCTTCAGTAAAAGTTAGCGATTTACAGTGTTAGTTGTTAGCGACTTGAGCCTAGCGACTTGTCTATTGAGACAAGCCGACAAATAATACAAGTTAGTGGATTCTCCACTACGGCTAGCAACTTGGTGAGGTTAGCGACTTGCTTCAGAAATTGTTAGCGAGTTGTAGTGTAAATTGTTAGCGAACTGATACTAGCGACTTGGATCTTAGCGAGTTGTTCTTTAGCAACTTAACTGTGTCTAGCGACTTGGTGCTTAGCGATTTGTTGTCATAAATCTTAGCGACTTGGTGTTAGCGACTTGGATCTTAGCGAGTTTCTCTTTAGCGACTTGACTGTGTAGCGACTTGGTGCTTTAGCGACTTGTGTCCAGCAACTTGGGTCTTAGTGACTTGGCTTAGCAACTTGGTTCAATAACTCTTAGCGACTTGGTTGATCTTTTGTTTGTAATACGGTTTTCTCTTGATTTAGTAAAATCCGTGAAAGAATCTATTTCCCGGTTTAATCATTGAGTTATAAAATCCCGTGTAATCTATAAACATGTCTACCAACGTACCTACAATCATCTCCACTATTGCTGAGGATGTTCAAGCGCTGGTTCGATACCGTCCACCCATGCTTGACAGAACTGACTACGACTCTTTGGCTCAAAGAATCAGATTGTACTGTCTTGGAAAGGAAAATGGAGTCAACATTCTCAAATCCATTTATGAAGGACCATATCGATTGAGACTACAAGAGACATAATTGATACTGCTGCAGATGGAACCATGATCTTTGGATTGGACAGACCAAAGACATATGATGAGCTCATTGATAAGGAGAAAAAAGATTCGATCTTCGATATCGGGGCTTCAAACATCATACTTCAGGGTCTTCCAAAGACATCTACAAGCTCATCAATCACAACAACGAAGCCAAGGCGGTTTGGGATAATGTCAAGATGCTTCTCGAGGTTCGAATTAACCAAGGAAGACAGAGAATCACAACTGTATGATGAGTTTGAGCACTTCAAGATGAAACCGGATGAGAGTGTCTATGAGTACTACGTGAGATTCCATAAGCTTGTGAATGACATGAGGAACATCAAAATGACCATGCCAAACATTCATTTGAACTCAAAGTTTGTGAACAACATGAATCCCGAATGGCACAAATTTGTCACGCTGTGCTAACCAAAGGATTGAAGAATACAAACTATGAGCAACTTAATGCCTTCCTTCTTCAGAATGAGAGACATGCTATGTTTGTGAAAAGGATTCTAGAACAGTTCAAAACCAACCAGGGAGAAACAAGTTCCTCAAATGACTCAACCGCCTTTTACACAAATGTTGGTATTACTACCAAAGCTTCTCAAGTCATACCCATGGGTAATGGTAATTACAAACTCATCCCTGATCCAACATATAAGCCTCGGACCCAAACACATTCATGGAAAACTTCATCAATCAACTGTCTCTCATGGTCAGTCAAAAACATGAACTCTCTTCCACACACCAACAATAACCTCAGAACAGCATCCAATCCACACAATCAAGCAACTGTCGGAGATGGGAAGGTTATGGTGCAACACATTCAAGAAAGGCGGTATGAACAGGGAAGAGGAGGAGTTGGTAGAGGATATGTGGTAAATCAGAATAGGGAAGGAATGGGAATCAAGGACAAGCAAAGCCGATCAAATGCTACAATTGTGGTGGTGAGGGACATATTGCTAGGAACTGCATCTCAAAATGTCCAGTCACGAGAATACTTGAAGACAAGATATTGCTTGTGCAAGCTCGGGATAATGGAGCGCTTTGGATGAAGAGGAGTTGTTGTTTCTTCTTGAGGGCAAATGCCAAGACATATGATCTTGATGTTGATGAGCGACCAATTCGGAGATAGGTCATAATCATCAAAATGCATTTCAAGTAGTTGATTGTGATGCATTTGACTCTGATGTCGATGATGAACCTACTGCCTGAACAATCTTCATGGCTAGCATCTCACCTATGGTCTCTCCAAAGGTCTCTCCATCACAACAAGCTGGTCCATCCAAAGACAAAATCATCTCAGAGGTATTAAAACTATATGATGATGTTGATCAGCAAAAGAAACATGATAAGGTACAATCTTGAGGAAACTAGGAATCGGATATTGATAATATGGGTAATAGTAATATTGTCCCATATGATCAATATGTGATCCAAAGTGAAAGTGTGATTGAACCAAGTGATGTATCTTCTGCAGTCAATGATGACTATATTTTTGATGAATACCTTGCATGTGCCCTGAATGATTACATTACCTGAACTAAATGCCTATAAAGAACAAGTTGCTATTTATGAACAACGTGCTAAGTTTGAGTTAACCACCCGTGAGCAGGAAATGGATGACCAAATGCGTATAATTATTAGAAAAAGTAATTTTAGAGAAGAAGTATTAAAACAAGAGTTAAACTCCTTTCAAGAAAAGCTTTCTAAAAGCGCTAAGCAAAACAAGAACTTCAAGAAAATGTTAAAATGCTTAAGCAAGAATTCAATGCTAAGGAATCAAAACTTTTGAATGATTTTTCCAATCTAAAAACTTTGAAAAACAAGCTTGAAAATAAGTTGTACGAACAAGGGAATACCATTGATTTGCTCACTTGATCACTAAGCATAGAGTTTTAAACGATAAGCATAGCATTCCCCTTGTTGAGGAACCAAATCCAGAGGTCATTAAAAGGCTAGAGCGCTAATAAGGTACTTTATGATGGTAATGAAATCCTTAAGCCTAGCAAAACCTAGTTCGTTGAGTGCCTTGGAAGATAAGAAATCAGATGAAGTCACTAGGGAGAAAATGAATAAGAAGCTAGAAGATCCTGAGTGTAAAATGAATAATATAACGATCAAACCCCATGATTACACTAGGGAAAATTGGATCTCCTTAAACAAGTTTAAGCCTCAAATCTATTAACTGAACAAGTGTTCGGAAAAAGGATATGGATATGCAAAAAGTGAAAACCTTGTTGAAAAGAATCCCCTCATTAGGAAATTGCCTCAAGCAACTGTGTATCCTCCTAACACACCAATGCATTTAGTTCCTAGATCTATTGCCACTAATAGCAAGACCTTAATCACAATATGTTGTTTATCTTGTTTGTTGATTTTGAGAAAACTTGTAAGAAAAGGACACCCTCTGAGGGATAGCGGGGAAAGGGGTTTTGAGCAAACTAAAGAATGTTATTTAACCGAGGTCATGCCTTTCTTTAAACAATTAAAAGGTCAATTTGAGAGTCTTAAAAAGGGATAAATTCAGATATTAAAGAAATGGAAAAGGAATTTGATGCAATGATAGTTGAGGTGTGATTATGAACAGAACTCAAATATAATGAAGTTGAAAGGAAGAACTTGCATATCTTAAATGAGAATTTAATTTCAAGTTGTGTTGCTCAAGATGTGTTTTATCCTTTACTAAGCACTCTATTAATGCTTCTCAATTTCATGAATTATCTATTGCATTGAAAGTTTCCCATGATCGTGTCATTGAGCTTGAAAACAAAAACTCAAACTAAATGAGAAAATTGATCGGGATGATCACGATAATTTGGTAAAACATCTTTCTAAACTAGAAGTTGAACATTTTAATTTACAACTAAAATATCAACATCTTAAAGAAAATGTCAAAACCTCAAATATCATGACATCCTTAGATGTTCCGAGAATTTGATGCACTTTTGATAAACAGCGTGACGAACAATTCAAGCTCATTGTAACACGATCAGAAAGTTGAAAGCCCAAATCTCTCAATTAAAGGGTGAAAAGAACAATGTGACTAGATCCCAAATGCCTCCTCCTTTAGATTCTCAGTATTCTCAAACTTTTCATCTTCAAAACTTAGTTAATGCTTTACAAAAGGAAAACGAGAGTTTTCTAGAAGAAAATGAAAAAGTTAAACGACACTTTAAAGAGTTATATGATTCAATGAAAGTCACTCGTGACAAAAACAACGAAAAAATAACGTCTTTACAAAAGGAAATTGAGAATCGAGTGGGAAAAAGGAAACGCCACTTGTTTTAATGAGAATGTTGCATCAAAGTCATCCTCGGTACAAATATCTTGTATTTGTTAAATACATTCCTCCTCATCTTAGGAATAATGAACTTGTGTTTCATAACTATTGTGCTCACCTTAAGGATAGTCTAGAATGTCTCCGTGAGATTGTGGAAGAGGATTTCATTAATAAACCTCTTGATAGAGAAATTAGGTTTGCTTGCATTCAGGCCAAACGATCTCAAGAGCCGCTAGAATGTTTAATTGCAACATGTCCTAAATCCTTAGGTGCGAAAGGTAAAGATGTGATGCCTTGTTCTATGCCTAGTGCCAAGCATACAAACCATTCTATGCCCAGTTTTAAGAAAGTGAACACTAATGTACCTTCAAGTAGTTCAGATCCCTGCGCGTCTAGTTCAGGAATGCAAAAAGTAGATCAACCAACTAATGTTCCCATAATTCCCTCTACAGGAATAATCAGTGACATAAAAGCAAGCGGGTCAAAGCCTCCAGGCAATACCAAGCAAGATAGGACCTCGCAAGCTAAGAATGTGCATTGGAAGAGAGTAGAAGATCACCCTAGGAATATTAAGTTTGAGTTGAATAAAGCGAATCGTGTTGATTCTAGTATTAGCTATAGCGCTTGTAATTAATTGAATTTTGCTACTATTCGCAAACCATGTAATGATGATTTGCTTGATTTCGTTACTAATCATGAATGTGGTGTGAATGTTTTGTCTAATCTTGTCAAATGCCCGATAAAATTGTTAATGTTAAAATTCAAGCTAAGAAGGCTAAAGGCAAAGTAAGAAAGTTAGAAAATAGTGGAAACCCACGGGAAGGAAATTTAGTAATATAGGTTATCAATGGATACCTACTGGCATAAGGTTAATGAGTTTTGCCCTAAATTTTCTAAGTCAATGCCCACTAGAAAATGGATGCCTCTTGGTAGAACTATTCCTTAAGAAGTGAACATACTTTGAATAGGTAAAATATGGACACTAGCATTGCATCTATTTCCTATGATTCCATTGTTTCTACTTCCGATGTGGGTGTTCCAATCACTGTTACTAACCAAATGGAACCCATTCTTGTATGGGATCCCAATTATCGATTATCCATTCTTATCGTGTTCAGCTGGTCGTTCAAATCGTTACGTGGTACTTGGACTCAGTTGTTCCAAGCATATGATGGGTGATGGCTCGCTGCTCATGAACTTCGTGAGTAAATTCATCTGGGCTGTTAGATCGAGGACGACCATTTTGGAGCAATTATGGGTTATGGTGATTATGTAGTTGGCAAAGTGTAATCTCCAGGGTATATTATGTTGAAGGTCTTGATCATAACTTGTTTTCTGTTGGTCAATTCTGTGATTCGATCTAGAAGTGGCATTTAGAAAACATACTTGTTCGTCAGAGAACTTGATGGTGTGGAACTATTAAGAGGAACCCGTGGTTCAAATCTATACACCATCTCTATCGAAGACATGATGAAGTTCTCTCAATCGCTTGTTGTCAAAGGCCTGAAAACAAAGTCATGGTTATGGCATCGTCGTCTCAATCACTTGAACTTCGGTACCATGAATAACTGTCGAAAGGACCTTGTCGAGGCTTACCTGATTAAAATATGAAAAATATCATCTTTGCTAAGCTTGCCAATTGGGAAAAACGCAAATATGCCCACAAACCAAAACCCACAAATTCAGTAATGGATGTTCTTCATACCCTTCATATGGATATGTGGACCAATGAGAGTCTGAGGCGATAAATGGGAAGAAATACATTCTAGTCATTGTTGATGACTATCTCGATTTACTTGGGTAAAAGTTTTTTGGACAAAGGATGAAACTCGGATGTCATCATCAAACTTATCAAGCAGTACGGGTTCGACTCACACAATACCGTTAGAATTATTCGAGCAGGACAATGGCACCGAGTTTGTTAACAAAGACTTAATTAGGTTTTATGAAA
>OU343223.1:96552531-96600829 GCA_910596185.1 Chrysanthemum makinoi | reverse complement strand
CCCGTGTGTTAATCGCGGTTTTGATGTTATATTTGCAGGATTACTAAGATGCGGAAAAAGTTGTAGGCTTAGATGGACAAATTATCTTAGACCGGATATTAAAAGGGGTAACTTTAGTACAGAAGAAGAGGAAACAATCATACAATTGCATGCAGCCTTAGGAAACAGGTTTGTTATATATCTTACATAAATATGATTCATATTCATTACCAAACCATACGAATTTTGTGAACTAATTATGAACTTTAATTTTATAAATTGTAGATGGTCTGCCATTGTAGCACGACTACCAGGACGTACAGATAACGAAATAAAAAATGTTTGGCACACTCACTTAAAGAAGAGAGTGAACGAGGCCGAAAACAAATGTCATGTATCAAATTTTCAGCAACAAACACACAATTTAAAAGAAGAGGACCCTGAGTCATCACCATCATCCTCATCAAAGGCTTTCGGTGGTCGTGTTCAAACGAATTGTAGTCAGCTCAATTCTCCTCAGCAGTCTTATAGTGAAATATCGTCAGTTATCACAAATGATAATGATAACTGTGACATCAAGGTTATGGGAAATTCACAGGAAACGGATGAAGATTTCTGGACAGAAATTTTCTCTAGTGAAATCTCGAGCCAATTTACGACGGTTGAAGAAGGATATAAGTACAAGTCGAGCATGAATGATGACATGCAATTTTGGTTCAATGTATTTACGAGAGGGGATGAGTTATTAGAAATGTAAACTGTGACTGAAATGCCGATCATAGTCATTAGCTATTTATTGAAAATAAGGAAATCACTAGCTTTCTAGCAAGACGCTATAAGGCAATGAAATCTCTGTCTGAGTACCGTTTATCCGCTAAAAACATCTCGTTTCTTGCATTCCACATCAACCATGATGAAGAGAATATGACTGATTCGAAACATGAAAGTTGCAAGGCTTGAAACACCTTCTTCTTTTCCAAACTAAGGCTGTTGACGATCAATAATCTCTAAAAGGACGAACCCGTCTTGAATTGAAAACCTCACAACCAAAATATATTTTCTCAAACTTGAGATACCCGATCACATTTGGCTAGAATACGGTCAGCCGATCATTGTATTGATATTTTACGACAAACAAATCATCGATGTTGTAACAACTACAAAAATAACGTATTGTATTTCGTAGATATGAAAGTAAAATGGTTTTGCCTAAAATTATATTCTTGTAAAATAGAGTATATGTATGAATTTTTTACTAATCACGTGAAAACGATAATATATTTAAATGTACATCGAAAAGTTACATACGATACGAGATCTAAAAAGCTGCTGCAAAAGCATATTCAAAGAGGTTTCGCTTCTCTTTTCTTATTGTTTTAGTATCATATTTTGACTTGATACAACTCACTCTCATAGAGTGAAGAACGTGACAAATTTGACTTTTAGTTTTAGGCATCGAAGTCAAAGTTGGTGGACTGAAAAATAGAAAGACAAAATTCTTTTTTAAGAGATAGGAATTTGCATACCAATTGGCTTCTTCATTTTATTAAACAAGAATCATGTATGTCTACTTTCAAGTTATTTCCTTGTGTACATACGTACATGCAATTAATCAAGCATATATACATACTTGCAATTTAAGAAGTATTCAAATTTAAAAAGCTTTGTTATGCAAAACATATGAACATCATGTACATAATCAAGTTGTCTCGGCAACTTTCAAACCTTAGTATGATCTAGTGTTGATTCATACTTCATTGTTGTATCAAACCATCATAATCTTGTGAGTGTGAGTGGTTAGTATTTTAGTCCTCAAAATACATTATGTGTGGGAGTGGTTGTACCCTTGGAAAGAACTCGACATATAGCTTAGTGTCGGAAATAGTGTAAGTGAAGTGTAAAGGTTTTTCGCTGAAAGGAGCTTGTTGACTAGTGAAGTTAAACTCTCGAGTGTGAGACTCGAGGAGTGGAGTAGGGCAAGGAAAAAGAGTCCTTGTAGACCGAACCACTATAAACAAAACTAAAAAACAAGCATTACAAGCATTTCTTATCGCTACAATCTTCGAGCCGACATCTCCTGATCAAGGAGATCGGCTCGAAACCTAGAAATAAACTCCTCCGCCCTCTCATTAATCCCATCCATCTGCGGCGACCCCATAACCAAGGACTCCCACATATCATCGGCCATGCATCCACCAACTTTACCACTCGTACTCGCAACCACAGTTTCCCTTATTCTCTCCACAGCGGGCATCTCCACCTTATTCGTGTCCAAAAACAACTGATCAACATAAACTGGCTTGTTTTTCTTTCTAGGATATATATGAGCTTCTTTTCTTTTCCTTTTGAATCGAGATTGGAACGACAGCGAGAGCCACTTGCTACTTCCACCTTTGGTGATGGCGTTAGTGGGATGTTTCTTGATTTTCCTACGTGGAGTTTTGGTTTTCGATCTTTGGAGCTTGTTCAACCCTAGCTTGGTGGTGAATAATCTTAAAACCTTCTTAGCAGCTATAAGCCTCTTGAAATTCTTCAAGTACGCCATTGTAATGTAGAAGCTAGAGGCACTTGTGATATTGGTTTTATAGAGTTGCATGGTTTGGTCAGTTGTTAAATTGGGGTACTATAACTTAGTTTTTAAGCTAAGAAACTTTATGTTATTCGTTTTATGTGGATGGTCTTTGCCAACTAGAGATTCTGATCTACTTTTTGAGGTTCCACTTGCGGGCAAGATTCGATTGTATATTGAGGTAGCTTAAACATTAAGTTGTAGGCATCTCATCCCCACTTTTGTAACATGCTCGTGACTTTTCACTCATCTAGATGAAAATGATATATCGATATTACTGATAACGAATTCAATAACTAAGGCAAATAAAGCTAGTATATAATGGAAACGGGTCTATTTGGTCGAATGTTTGCAAGGCTTTTTGTCAATCTAATTAATTGTATTACATGTCGCTAACGTATCCAAAGTTGTCTTTTGGTTCTTTTTTAATATACAATTCAGCTTTTAGCAAAGAACTATAAATGTCTCAATGGCAAAAGTTCAATATAAATATCAAATTTACTATAAATACAATGAACCAATCATTATCATTCATTTTTCAAATCAAAACAAAAAAATAAATTTTTACCATTTTTTTTAAAAATTAAATATTTCATAAACCGTTAATCGTTACGCGAAAAAATCATACAATCGCGACGAGAATTAAATTATCTTTCTATGATATGCACTTCTATATATTTTTAACATTTTTTTTTCAAAATTTCGGCTCAGAAAAATCATATATGATTTGTGAAAATTACATGTAATTCTATTTTTACAAATCATATATGATTTTAGATTTTTGCAAATCATATGTGATTTGTAAAAATCATATATGATTTGAAAAAATCACATATGATTTATAAAAATCGAATCACATGTGATTTTCACAAATCATATATGATTTTACAAATCATATGTGATTTTTCTGGGCGGAATTTTGAAAAAAAAAAGTTTGTCGAAAAAGAAGTGCATATCTATAGAAAGATAATTTAATTCTCGTCGCGATGATGTATATTTTGTAGTTTGAAGATTTACCGTTTGCAAGATATTTTGTTTTAAATAAAAAGGTGAAAAATGGGTTTTATATTAATTTTGATCAAAATGGATGGCTAAGATTGAATTATTGGATCTATAGTAAATATGAGATCTATATTGATCTCAACTTATGTCTCAATAGGTCAAGCTCGATCATATTACTACAGGTATGCAACTGTATGCTCAATGTAATCTTAAAATCCAGGATTATTGTATGCTGCATCTGAAAGTCATAGTACAAATGTATGTTACTCCCTACCTCATATGATAAGTGTCTATACTTAGGAGTGAACCTAATATGGCACCGGGTATAGCACGGGCTACACCCGATTTTCGGCCATGAAATGTAATAAAAACGATTTAAACCTTTTTAAGGTGCTATTAGTTGCATCTCTTGTGCTAGTAATATTTGGTAAAGACCCGGCCTGATTGTAACCGTCATATTTTAGTTTTTATACATTGAATCATTTCAAACATTTAATACATTTTATGTTTAAAAAAAAGAAGAACAAGTTGATATTATATGAATGAAAATGTCGAAAAATTGAATAGGATTTTTGTTAACAAGCTTGAATTTGATTTGCATGTGTTACACCTATTTAAAATCCTAGATCCGCCACTAATACGATACTACTATTTTGGTTTGTCTTACAATAAATGTTTGCTTTCAATATCAACAAACGAAAACACTTATAGAAAGTAAAAGTTAGATCTTATTGAATGAAAGTGGAATTACTCAAATTTCTTAAAATTTTGTTTCTAGTCAAGACTTGATACTTATTATGACACGAAGAGAATATCAATCAGGTACTCTGCAAATTGTCGATATGTTTGTAAGTTTGTTTAAAGAAAAACATGCTAGAGAATAGGCATATTTTATCCTCATAATTTTAATGTATTTTTTTAAGAAATCAAGGGAAAGAAAATGTACGTTTAATGGTCTTGAATGTGATTTCGAACAACCAATATTTATGATGATACGCCGATAGACAAAAAAATAAACCATCAAAGTATACCTAATTAATTAGTCGTAGAGGACCTATGATTGAGTAGCTAGAGAAATATGGAGATATCATCACAAAATGTTGATGTTGAGTAGCTAGAGAAATTAAGGGAAAGAAAATGCACGTTTAACAAAGATTGAATGTGATTTCGAACAATTAATATTTATGATGATACGCCGATAAACAAAAAATAAACCATCAAAGTATACCTAATTAGTTATACTAAAAAACCCTAAAACCGATCCTCTTTTTCTCTCCCAGTGCGATTTTAAAAACCCTTGTTTCATCCTCAACGCTTAATTCCGCCCAATAACTCTTGTAATCGTTTCAACCCGATCAATTAGTGGTATTCACCTTGAATATCATTAGTAGATTAGTTTTTTGGCCGATTATCGGTGTTAGGGGTTTGTTTCAAACGTTTATTCTTAGGGGTTTTTAATCGCTCGTGCTATCTGCTTCCTTGATCAGTTTATTTGCACTATCATATCTTTTCTCTTATTATCCTGCTGGTGCAACTGATTGATTATGGGTTAGTTTTTATTGATCTTCATGATTATAAACCCTAGTTATTAACTAGGGTTTTATTATTAGCGTATGCTGCCTTACACGCGATGGGTTTTGTCTCCACTGTGAAGTGCCGTGGTGTTCGTGGGTTTCTTGAGGGATGGAAAAAGGGTTCTTAAAGAGTGCTTTGAGTGGCAAGAAGAGTAGCGAGAATAAGGAGGGATCATCGAGTGCTTTGAGTGGCAAGAAGAGTTCGTTGTTGAGTGACTCGGCCAAGAAAGTAAGGAGTACTGATGGTACTATTGGTGATATGGATTCTATTGGTGGTATGGATTCTGATTGTTTTACTGCGGCCGACAATGGTACTCCTCTTGTTGGTACTGATGGACAAGTGGAGCCGGTTTCACTTGATTCAAGCCCTAGTCATGATGTACTTCGCTTATCGCGCTTAAATGCCTAATGTGAGCAGATTGATTGCTACGCGCGATCGAATTTTGATGCGAAGAATGAATAAAATTGATAGTGATATTGCTAAGATGGCTTCATCTTCTGATGTGAACAACTCGAGTGGTATTAATGGTACTAAAGTTTATTCTGCAATTACTCTCTGAGGAGTTTTGATGTGGCTATGCAATCCCAAATGTATGGTACTAATCATAGTGTTACTTCTGATCTTAATGCTTCGATGGATGGTAAGAATGCTTCTACTTCTGGTCTTAATGTAAGTGATTGTATACACAATGAAGTGAGGTCGTTTGCTAATGTGTTAAACTCGGAACGTGTATCTAGGAAAGTTAACTCCGTCATTGGTGAATGAGAATCGAATTGATAATCATGATACAGTTCTTCCTAAGGCTGCTATGGAGGGTGTGTTTAACCGCTATGATAATACTCTTGTTGGCTTCTTTGTCGGCAAGAATATTGCATTTCACTTGGTCAAGAATTATGTCACCAATACATGGGGTAAGTTTGGTTTAAAGAAACTTATGAAGAATGATGATGGTGTATTTCTCTTTAAATTTGATTCTAAAGAGGGTGTTGAGAATGTTCTTCAATGAGGACCTTGGATAATGGTATTTCTCTATCATTCTCACTAAATGGACTCCTGACGTGCTATTGTCCAAAAGTGAGGTTACCAAAGTGCCCGTGTGGATTAAATTGCATAATGTGCCATTACTTGCATATTCGTAAGACGGGTTGAGCCTTATTGCTACTCAGTGGGTGCCGATCATGTTAGATGCATTCACGAGCTCCATGTGCGCGTTGACTCATGGGTCGTGATTAGTTTTGCTCGTGCTCTTGTTGAGTTATCATCCGAAGTCGAACTTAAACATGTGGTAACTATGGCTATCCCTAAGAAGGATGATAGTGGTTTTACAACGGCTAGTATCAAGGTTGAATATGAATGGAAACCTCCACATTGCATGGAATGTAAAGTGTTTGGGCATGATAATGCTTGTTGTCCTAAGTCTCCTAAGGAGCATCATACTGATGCTCACACCTCGACCTTGGATGTCAATGATGATGGTTTTAAGGTGGTGCAGAATCGAAAGCCAAAACCCAAGGTCCAGAAGTTGTCTAGTGGTATTAATATGGGTAAGGGTCCTAAATTTGCCCTAGAAGGCGGTGTTTATATCCCAAAGAAGAAGACGCTGACGCGGTACTGGTATCGCTTCTGTGTACTCCGCTACTACTTCTAACTCTTTTGGGACACTTGAGTGCATGAGGACACGGGCATTCAAAAGTCACGTGGTTGATTCTAATACTGAGAGGCATGATGGGATTCTATGGTTGTTCTAAGGAAGCAGATGTGATAAGGGTCGCATAATAGAGGTTAATGAGGATGTGTTTAATAGACGGTTCTACATCACATGTATCGCTATGAAAGTGATTCAATGGGAACAATGGATGTGGGTCTACCCCATAGTTGAAAAATTGGTAAGCTTGAAAAACTACTTATTGGGTCGGGAAAGCTACTTTGTATGATGATTCAACCTGGCTCTACAATTTCTATTAAGAGTTTAACCCTTTTCTAAAGTGGGAGAGATTGAGGTAACGACTCAAGATAGAGGTTGTTGCTAATCCATTTGATGATTCGCGAATTTATGGTGGTGGCTAAGGGTATGAAGATGAGTATGATGAATATGACTTCGATGACTATTCAAACAGTTCGTGATCTCTCCCGAATTTGATGTCTTTAATGCCATGTATGGCACAACGCTTCGTCCTAGGAAATACTGTTGTGTCATATGTTATCATTTGAGTAGTGTTTTGTTTCTTGTTTAGATAATTGGAAGTATTTTGTTATGTAAGCTCTACCTATGTAACGGCTGATATATGGGATCTCACTCATATACATTGTACTTAAACATTATTGGTTAATTTATTTACTGTAGTGCGGATTACCCCACCAAAAAAGTATACCTAATTAGTTAGTCGTAAATGATTGAGTAGCTAGAGAAATATGGAGTATCACCACAAAATGTTGATGTTGGTTTATATCTATGAGTTATGCTCAAATGAGAAAATAGTTAAAATGAGATTGGTGAGAAGACATCACAAACACACATTTCAGATGCATCTACAAAAATAGATGCATTTTCCTTTAAAGTTCTCTGCTTTGTTTAAAATATGGTTAAAATCCTTCTTATTCTTCTCATTTTAGTTTTTCTTCTTACCGAATCTCTTACCTTATATCCATCTCATGAACCTAATATAAGTTATCATGAAAGCAAAGTCAAAGTATGGGTAAATTATGAAAGCCAAGTATTAATTTGACATGTGACGCTTTTAGAAACAACTTTACTTAGGCTTAGTGGTGCTCCATTCTCACCTCGTGTAGGTGCATCTTACCATTCAACCCCACTAATTGGGTATATCCTCACGGACATATGAGAAAAAGGGATATAAAGGATGAGTGCCTAACCACTGAATTGTGAAAGATGCGCCCTTATAGTATTGTATTATTATTATGATTTGTAGATGGTGAGGGTAGGTTTTGATAAAATGAGTAATTTAATGAAAGATAGCTGTGATGATCATCGAGGTGAAGGTGAGAAGAAGCGAGGAGGCCAATGGCCATGTGGGCTACCAGTGAAATAGTGAGGAAAGGTGACCACTAAATGCAACATTAAACAAAGTAGGGTTGCACTATTATTTTCCACATCACATTTATTCACCTCCCCCACTTTCCCTCACCTTTCACCATGGTCACCACTTGCTTCAAGTTTCATTAAAATACCCACTTTATATAAACATACCTCACAAAATACTCCACACACACAATCGTAAATCAAATAAACAATAATAAAAACATGCATGGGCCCATGGACACACATGAACTGAGTAGTAAGGAGGGTCACCACTTCCTACTTTTTCATGTCTCGCTACGTGACAAAGAAGCCACATAGTGTGGGTGGTGCGTGAGCTTACACCTCAGGAGTGAGAAATGCATACCACTACCTCTAGTCTTACAACCTCATAATATCAAGATCCGATACAATCACGGTGATTTTAATCTTCAAGTTTCAAAGGATTTCAGTTATAAGTAGAATATCTTATACAAATTAGATCGTGTGGACATGTGATGTGATACGAGCATGAAGAGTATTGATATGTCTATGATTTCATGTTTGGTATGACTAAGTAGTTGATGGCATGTTTGTAAGAACAAGAGGTAGTCCACCCACAATTGCAATAGATCATGTTTATTTTCATCCCATAAAAGACAACTAGTTTCATAATCCTTAATATATATATATATATATTTTCATAAAGAAGAAGAAAAAAAGTCAGAAAACTAGTTTAAGAATGGTTCTTGATTTAGTTGGTAGTTTAATTATTTTAGTAGGCATGTGATTATCTCAAATCGATCTTTTATCAATGATGCTTTCATTGCTTCGTACTATGCCTCATCAATCAAATAGTCCATGGCCTTCATGGCTAAGAACCACACGAAACTTGTCGCTACCAACACCTTACACAATGAAAACTAGCCGAATCACAAGCCAAACGTAAACTTACTAATGAAGAACTTGCAACACATAAAGAACATTTATCCGCTCTTCTAAGAAATGCTGTTAATCCTCACCAAACTATGGCTCCGCTTTTCACGCCTCATCACCTATATAACCAAGATAGAAAACAATGTCGCATCACAAACTCAAATAATACCCCTTCCGTTGCCTTGCCCTTTCCGATTACCAACCCGGTTCATTGAATCGCTAAAAAGTCCAACACGAGATAGTCATCTTCCTTCCAAGAAAGCTTCATCAAACTAGTGCTCTCACCACTCTCATCGAGGACATGCCATCCATCTTTTCTTGCTTGGAATCATTACCTCCCGACACCAATGTCGCCCACCAAAAATAAGTTTTTCTCCAAACCGAACCGAACCATGCACCTTGGAAGCCTCATGACACGAGGTGCAAAGCCATAAGCCTTGACGACCATGCTCGTTTTAATTAGATGGGGAGTTTTGATACGAGTAGTTGAATACATGTTTGTAGGAACATGAAGTGGTCCACACATAGTTGCATTAGATCATGTTTACTTTCATCTCAAGTTTAGTACGTAGCCCTTGAGTTTAGGCTAGTAGGTTTCACATTCATTAGTATATATATTCTAATTTCCTTTCCAAAAAAAGAAGAAAAAAAGAATGAGAAAATTAGTTTAAAAATAGTTCTTAGTTTAATTTGTTTAGTAGGAGATTGATTATCTCAAATCGATCTCCTATCATGATGTAAATTATATTCCCTTGTCCACTCACATGTATATTTTTGAACGACAATAGATTAACGAAAAAGAAGCCTAGCGAAACCTCAAGAAAAATACATACATAATGGTAGATAAAGCGTTACACCGGCTATAAAGCTACTATATCAAATTAATGGAGACCTTACGAAGCATGTTCAAAATCCCAGTGAAAATGAGATATTTGATATCGTTTAGAATGAGACTTTGCCTTGGTCTTTTAGCAGCAAAGGAAAAGTCGTTTCTAAATCTTCAAAAAAATCCAAAGGGTGGATTAAACCACAACATTAACCACAGTGGTGAATGTAAGGAATAACACATCATTGAGGTTGTGGGGTTTCATATTGCGAATGTTCCACCATTTGAGGACATTAATTCACACCGAATTAGCGACAATGTACTTCACTAGAATATGTTGTTCCCTTTGAAGGTCATCATCACACACTAAAAATCTTATCAAATCTAAATTAATCCATTTATTATCCAAGTTCACTCTTGTTGGAATTCTTTATTTTCCGTTCTTCAAGAAGCAACATTCGCGTTGATGGGCACTAGTTTATTCCATCTAGTCGGGCTATATTGTATTTGAGGAAAAGAAGCGATAATAACACACCTCTTACCTTTAATCAAGAAGAACCCTTGAGAGGCTTTCGAAGTTTGAAAGAAGGCTTTGCATTTTTTGTAGTCCATTCAGGTCAGCTGCCCTCAAAGATCTATTCCACTACCCACTGGAATTGAAGACCTAAGGGATTAAGTTGCCTAAATGAGTTTAGGGGCAAACTAGATCCATCGGGATTTAGAACATGCCCATGTGAGGTTTGTAAAAGCACCTTAGATGGGACAATAACATCGGATAAGAAGGTGCAACAAAAGCGGATGGAACAATAAGAATTCACTTACAAACTTCATAATCTGGGTTCGATTCAATGCGGAACACGGGAAATAAGAGCTAAGTGTTGAGTTACCAACCTAAGGATACCAAAAGCTTTTGGATTGACCATTTCTGTTTTCAACTTAAAAAGGGAGCGAAGGTCAATACCAAGGTCGTTTAATTCCCCATTTCTGTTTTCAACTTAAAAAGGGAGCGAAGGTCAATACCAAGGTCGTTTAATTCCCCATTTGGATTAGCAATTTGAAACGAACCCGTTTTATGTTGAATTGTGGAAGCATCATATAAACCACCTTTTGGTCCATGAATCGATTTAATCACATTATACCATACGAAATTATCTTCGGTTACGAATCTCCACCATAATTTAACAAGCTTTTCTTAATTACTTATCTTCAAACTATTAATGTTAAGGCCACCCTGATTAAGAGGGGCACTAACCTTATCCCACACAGTTCATGAAATCTTATTATTGTCCGAAGACCCCCTCAAAAACTTCTTCCTAATGCTTGTTTTTCCTTGCTAATCTTATTCAATGTTTAATATTAAGATTTCTAGTCATAAATGTAAGTTTTAAACCCATGTTTCATTTACTGCACTTGAAACACTCCTATTTAAATATTAAAGATCATATATATCATGATATAATGTACTTGGACGTATTTTTTTCCCTTCATCCTTCTGAGACACTAAATTCCATATAGAGTCCTAACAAGAGTACTAAAAAAATTTCACAGTTGTCCAAACACAGAAACCACAAATGCCAAGTGTACACACACGTCATGCCATGCACAACCACGTTTAATCCAGACTCGGTGCAAGGTGGCATTTATCGGTGAAAACAGAACCATTTCGCCACATTTCCATACCACTCACCCTATAAATACACTTCACCACTATCATCTTAAGCATCATCACTTGCCTCTTCTTTCCATAACTAACCATGGCTGCTAAAAAAGTTCTTCTTGGTTTTTTTCTTTGCCTTCTTGGCACAACAACTGTCTTAGCCACTACACGTTCAGTTCGTCTTGGTGGTGGTCCGGAGCTTTGTAACCTTCAGAGACTACGAGTATCACAACCGGCTCAGAGGTTTGAGTTCGAAGGTGGCTCGATTGAAACATGGGATGAAACTGAGGATCAGTTTCAGTGTGTTGGTGTTGCTCCTTTGAGGACCACGGTTCGACCTAACTCTCTTGCACTTCCCAACTTCCAGCCCTTCCCTCGTCTAGTCTTCATTGAACAAGGTATTCCTGAATTCGAAACAAAATCATATTTTTCTAATTACTATTGATATTTCTAGACCAACCTAGCTTACAAAAAGTAATAAGCATGGACCCTGTATAGATAGATGTATATATATTTGCCTTGCTTAACTAAAAAAACACGCAATATCATGTTACAAGTACTTTGAATATATTAATTGGGTCAAATCTATTAAGCATACATTTTCAAGTGAAGGAAACTTAACAAATATGTTACATGTGGTAACAGGTGAAGGAATAGTTGGAGTACACTTCCCAGGATGTGCCGAGACATTCGACACAGGAGTCCAAGGACAGCAAGAATCCACACGTCGCACAGGCATCCAAGGACAAGAAACACAAGACTCTCACCAGAAAGTCCACCGTTTCAAACAAGGAGACATCCTTGCTATTCCTGCTGGTGCTGTTCATTGGTGCTACAATGACGGAAATGAAGACGTTGTAGCTACTGCCATCAATGACCTAAACAACCCCTCCAACCAGCTTGACATGCAATCTAGGGTACGCACTTTATTCTTGTGATATACACTCATCATACATTGTACAGAAAGATCTCCCTTTATATGATATCTCACTTAAACTTGTTTAGATGCTTAGCTACACCATGGAAGTGTAATAAAGGTGCCTTCCCTAAAGATCTAAAATGCACAAGGAGTATGGGAAATAGGGCTTGGACCAACTATTCAAACCTGTCCTCTAATACTTATCTCTATCTGTGAATGTGCTATGCCATTAATGTTTTGTGTGGTTATATTTCTCTTTTTGGTGTAGTTATTTTACCTTGCTGGAGGACTTTCAAGCCAGCACATTCAAGGACAACAAAGACAACAAGGACAACAAGGACGCCAGTCCTTCCAAGGAGGAAGCCTTAACTTCCAAAACATCTTTGCTGGCTTCGACACCGAGTTACTAGCAGAGTCCTTTAACTCCGACCCACAAATCATTAGGGCAATGCAAGAGTCTGGTGAACGTGGACTCATTGTTAAGGTCCAACAGCCCATGCAATTTGTCACCCCTGAAGAAGAGCAACAACAATGGCAACCACAACAAAAAAGACAAGGTCAAAGAGGACAACAGGGTGGTGGTGCATCAAACGGTCTTGAAGAAAAAATATGCAGCTCTAAGATCTTGTACAACTTGGATACCCAGAGAGAAGCTGATATCTTTTCGCGACAAGCTGGAAAACTTAACATGGTTAACGAACACAAATTTCCTATCCTTTCTTACTTGGACCTCAGTGCCGAAAAAGGCCACCTTCAACAGGTAATCAATACATCAAATATGCATGAAATATACTCGCTAAATAAGCAGAACCGCTTTTACGACTAGACACAATAAACCATTTATAGGCAAGTACATAAAGTCACAACTTCGTTGATAACCATCAATGATGCATATAATGCATGTTTTTAACTCTTAATTTTGCCACCTCTACAGAATGCGTTACTCTCACCACACTGGTCGATTAACAGCCACACGATCATGTACGTTCTCAGAGGAGATGCTCAGGTCCAGGTCGTGTCAAACAACGGTGAAGCCGTGTTGGACGAGCAAGTTAACCGAGGTGACTTTTTCGTAGTACCACAGTTCTTTGCATCCACAGTTAGAGCTGGTCAAAACGGGTCTCGAGGGTGGCATTCAAGACCAACAAGTCTCCAATGAAGAGTCCAGTCGCTGGGTACACATCAGTGTTCAGAGCTATGCCTCTGCAAGTGATCACTAACGCGTACAAGATCTCACCGAGCCAGGCTCAGAACTTGAAGACGAACACAGACTGAGAGCATTTTGTTGTCACCACAATGGACCAGCCAGCAAAGGTCTTAGAGTGTGTACCATCACAATGGTGTTTTTCCTAGTTTGTTTGTTTGTACGAGAATAAAAGTGTAAGAATAAGGTCAGATGATATGATGCAGTGGTTTTGTAACTTTTGTAAATAAACTTTGGCCTCTTTTAACTAAAGAAGTTTTCTTTGTGTCCGTAATGTTTGTTAAAAGAAGATTTAAAGTTTATGAAGCAATAACTAAAAGTTTGAGCAAAAAGCTGGAATAGCTCAGTTGGTTAGAGCGTGTGGCTGTTAACCACAAGGTCGGAGGTTCAAGCCCTCCTTCTAGCGTTTTATTCATTTTTAATTTTTTATACTTCACCAATTTTCGAAAGTATATATGATATTAATTTCGGCTAATCTTTCTCAACACGTAACATAGTGAAACACTCGGATAGATATAAACAAAGAATATAACCCCAATATTACATGGTTAACTTGCAGCTTTCTTTTTGTAAACAAAAAATAAGCAAGAGGTAGAGAAACTCAATGACACTATTCTTAACAACTTAGGTCGAGCCTTCTTTTCGCACTATTAGGGATATGAATAATAGAAAAATAAGATTTAGTTGTCAAGTGTCCCTATTGGAAAATTAGGATTGACTACATCTGGATCGTTGGGCCGGAGACTATAACTTAGGGGTGAGCGAAAAGACCGAATAAACCGAAAACCGAAACCGAACCAAACCGAAAATAATCGAACCGAACTAATAACCGAACCAAATTTGCTAAAACCGAACCAAACAATTACTAATTCGGGTTCTCGGTTTGGTATGGGTTTGGAGTTTGAACCAACCGAACCAAACCCAAATTCATATAAATATATATATTTTTTATATATTTATATATATATTTATATATTTTTAAGTATATTTATATATAAATAAATACTATTAAAAGGTTATCATAATATAATAAAATACTTTTTATGCTTGAAATATTTTTTTTTGCTAAATATCTATCTAATTATTATTTTTTTAAATAGTGAAATTGGGTTATTCGGTCAACCGAAAACCGAATCAATTAGAATTCAACTGAACCGAACCGAAAACCGAATTTGAATTTGGTTCGGTTCGGTTCTCGGATTGACCTAAAAAAATATTTTAACCGAATTAACCGAACCGAACTAACCGAATAACCCGATGACCGAACCAATCAACACCCCTACTATAACTTACCAACTTTGGGCCGGAGACTATAACTTACCAACTTGGGGTCGGGCCTTTTTTTGTACTGTTACGGATATGAATAACGAAAAGATAGGATTTAGTTGTCAATTGTCCTTATGTGAAATTAAGATTGATTACATATGGATTGTTGGGCCGAAGTGGAATCTTAATTTTATATTTATTTGAATTTTATATACATTTTTTCAAGAACGAGAAGTTTGACTCTTACTATTTTTTTCTTCTTCTTACATTTATTTGGATTTTTGGGATTTATATTGAATGTGAATGTGTTTCACAACTGAAACTATCCGTACTGAATATGAATGGGAACCCCCTCAAGTAGTACATGTTTGCTATATGGACATCTTATTGATGAGTGCCCCAAAGTTACACATAAACGTGTAGTTAATGCAGTTGAAAAGGGCAAAGGTATGACTTCGGATGCTACTAAGAAGGTGTCGAATGATTGGTTTACCACTATCAAGCGAAAAAATCTCATTATAAGCAGGGTTTTTGAGGTATTTAAGAACATGAGAGTGGAGTATAGGCATGTTGTTAAACAACAATCTACTAAAAAGGCGTCAAGCCTAAATGATAACTCCAACGTGGCCTCTACTTCCAAACAACCTAGGTAGGTTAGTAATGTGTTAATTAATTCGAATACTTTTCTTTGCTCTTAATGAGATAGATGATAGTACAATGGATAATATTAAATCAAGTGGCGATACTAATTTGCCTCTCTTGTTGAAGCAAGTGCAACTATTGATTCATTTGGCAGTCCAAATACTACCTCTTTCGTTGATAAGATTAATAATTTAGAAAGTCAAATTATTGAGGGGAAGCTTATGCTTGTGGGTGATGATGGGAAGCCGCTTCCTATGCAAAATGAGGATAGTGTGGGTGGTGTGGTAATTCTAGCATGGGGCGTGATTTAGGTATAGGAAGTGATGGAAAAAAGGCCGATAATCCGGATTTCATGGATAAGGATTTTGGGGATTTGGAAAGTGATGATGATGATGAAGTTTTTGACAAAAATGAAACTTCTAGTTATATGACGAATGATGGTCCCAATAGTGGTGGTGGAGTTGGTAAGAAGAGCTTATATGAGAGATGGAAGGATGATACAAATGATCAAAGCCCGTATGACGATGAAGATCTTGATGATTATGGTTTGACCAGTGCATAATGGGAGTATGCTAGTGCATATGACATTCATCTTCATGGTCAAATTAGATAGTTTTTTCTCTTGTTATGCATAAGTATGACATGTCATTCTTATGATAGGATAGGTTTTTATCTTCTGCAGGAGTGTTTGTTAAGCCTTATTGGACTGAGTTGTGGAACTCACCCTTAACCATTGTACCTAAATATTTTTTTGGAGTAATATATTTTACCGGAGAAATTCTTTACCCAAAAGAATGTGTTTCACAACCAAGCATAATTCAGAGGGTCATTTTGGTGTTTTTTTAACGGCAATTTATTCCAAATAAAGCTGCAAGAGTTTAGAAAGTACAACACCTAATATAACACCCTGAAACTGAGCCTAAGCTTTTTATTGTAAGAATGCCATTTGACTAAGTTGACTACGACTTTTATAAGTTTTAAGGACTCACGGGATTTGGTTGGTCAAACCTGGTAGTCAAACGATAAGTATTAAAAGTTATGTAAATGGTTATAAAAAATATGGTGAGTCAAAATCATAAGAAAGATGGACTAAAGGGACTAATGTTGTTATGTAGTAAATTAGTAATAAAGTTATTGTGGACAAAATAGAAGAAAAAGGACTTGAGGGACCATAGTTGCCAAATAGACAAACTCACAACTAACATATACTAGAGGATTCCAGGTTTTTGATAGAAAGTGTGTGTGTGATGGATGTGTCGGTTTTACAAGAGAAAAAGGGAGGGAGACCAAAGCTTGATGATCACTTTGTGAATAAGAGTAGACTCCTAATTTTAAGATGAAGCCCTAACAATGATCTTGCAAGTAAGTGACTCCCAATTAATGTTTAATTATTACTATAAGAATTAGGGTTCTTACACCCAATCTGGGGTTTTGGGTAATTATGATTCTAATACAAGAATTGAGGTGTTGATGATGATGGATTAAAGGTTAATTGATGAATTTAGTGAAATTAAAGGTTTTCATCATATGATCAAGGTATGATCATATGTGTAAGACCTAAGATATATCAACCTTATCACAAACCCAACACAAATACAAGTTTAACCACGTGAAACCAAACACAAGTTATGCGTAAATAAAGAAGGAAAGATTAAGAAGATGGTGACTTGAAGATATAAAATCCGTGTATGTGATGATAAGATATGCAAACAATAAGTTGTATATTCCTTGAGAGAGAAAATACACACACACACACACACTTTCAAGCACAACCCTCAAATGACCATTTGAGGGGTATTTATAGTCCAAGGGACTTGATGCCCTAAAGGATTTCTTATGGGCTTTTATGGGCTTGGACATGGGTTGGATTGGATAAAGGCAAGCCTTACATAACTAGTACCCATTTAGCTTAGTCCAATCCACGAGCCCGTTGACTATTCTATCACGATATCTCACACGCGTTACAAAGTTCCTAAACGTGAATGACCATCACTTCTAATAAAACTATTAAGGCTAACAATCTCTCCCTAAGGGGTGGTCATTCAAATGATGCTCCACTTGATTAGGTCTTTACTTTTCTTGAGCTCAAACTTTGTGTGTAGATATAGAATAGTCTTGATTCTTTGTTCCTTCATGCTTTGTGATCGGATAATGGTTGTCTGCGTTGTCAACTTCCGTTGGTTAGGTGTCTCCACGTCTTTCTCCACCATGCTCACACTTCTATTTGACTTTGATTTACCAATGACGTAGTTCTCGAGTCTTTAAACTTTATGTAGCCTTTGATTTTGATGAGAACTTTCAAGTGTTGTTGGTATGAGCATGTGGCGAGTCTGCACGATCCATCCGCTCCAGAGCTTCCATAAGAAGAAAACATAAAAACAGTTAGTAATAAGCGGATTCTGGCACTTACAAGTTTGAATTTCGAGGGTGTTAACAAGATAGTGTGAAAACACATCTCTAATTCTCACAAAGGCCGTTCTGAACTGAGTCCCACAAGTGAGATAACGCGATATACCCGAAGTACATCTACGGTTCGGATGAGTCGAGGTACACCAAGCATCACCCCACGCATCAGACCGTTTGAGACACACTGTAATCCGAATTACCGAAGTGACTGCTGTCAGGCTGCTAGATGTTGACCCCCGTAGGAGTTTCCATTCAATCAATCAAGATTACAGTTGTAACTCTTCTCATAAATGTTCACGGCGATTGCTAAGATCTGCGTAGGACTCTATAATATATCACTTGTGCCCTTAATGATGAACAACAAGCGATGTCATGACATGTGTTCCTATGAGATCTTTTGATGAATCTCGTGGCTCTAGACTCAATAGTGCATTTTGGTTTCCTAAGCGGAGACTAGGGAGAGGGTCTCCTTCTTCAATACCAACGATCTCTAAGAGAAAGTCGATAGATTATGTAGGGTTCCCAGTGAGAATGAAACAAATCCCTTTTAAGAGGAATTGAGTGGTTAGAAGGTTTAGTGCAAGCACATCGCGTCCTGGGTCCATGACGTCTTTGTCTTCAATACCGTGTCATCTAGTGACAACCAGTAGCGAGATGAATTGAACCGGTTTCGCCTAAGGTTGAATATGGAGGGCTATTTCTTTTCACCCTTTCATTACATTTCTTTTAATTCTTCAACCCCTTCTTTCTCCTTTCTCACATTACTCCTTTTTCAATCATTCCTAAGGACTTCTAGTTCTAAACTATTGGTGATGTCCTTGGGTAGATCCTCCGACCTGGCGGATCATAGGACGGATTTCCTATTCTTAGTCACCTTATATCTCCATGACTGTCCTATTGTTGCCATAAAACCATTTTTCTTGAAAATCTCTCAGAGTGTTTATGATAGAAAACATGTTTGCAACACTCCGTGAGTTTTATATTTTTAGAAACACTCCCCTTCACATGTGCTTATATGTTTTGACGAGAAATCAGCACGAGAGAGGGTAGAGTTCGCACGTTTTGAATTGATCGACTTTATATAGAACAAGACCCGATTCGAGACACGTTTACATCACTAGAGAACTAGCTTGAAATTATTACCCGCCCTGGTCACGTCCATAGAAAGTTTCTCGAGATGGTACATTTCCGACTTTAATTCCGTCCAATTCATTGGTTCCGTCTGAGTCGAGCTCATTTTGAGATTCAAACCACGATCATAAAACTTTTTTTTTATCACATTTTAATCACGTCTCTCTCCCTCAAAAAATAGCATATTCGGGATATTTTTGATATCAACTGATTAAACAACATTTTAGAATCTTTTGGGGAGACAAACGGATTTGATTTAAGCATGAATTTGGAACATTTTAGTTTTATACTCCCTTTAATAAAGCATAATCAATTAAAGGGTTTTAGAGGGAGTTATCTTGAGCACAAAGTATTTTGAAAGATTTTGAAAAATCTTGAAAAAGTGCTCAAGATGATGATGATTTCTCACCATTTTAAATGTAGTGCAATCAAGCGCATAACTTGATTCTTTCTATAAAAGCCGCGAGTTTTGATTTGAAAATAATCAAAAGTCATCATTTTAGTGGGGTTTCGTCGTATCTGAAGTATACGAAAGCCATTATTTGAAGAAATTTTGAGAAACGACATGTTTTAGAAAAAAAATAAATAACTCTCGCTCAAGCATCCGCATACATACCAGTATCATTGTTGAATGACATTTCTAGAGACGTCATTGAATATCGATTATAACGAGAGACATGTCGTGAGAAGAATATTTTTGGATTTTTGATTTTATATTGTTTTTGTATTTTTTGAAAGTTTTATATTTTTATATTTTGCTTTTGTTGGTTTTTTAAATTTTGTATTTTGTTTTCAAAAATTTACTGAAGCTTTTGGAAAAATCATTTTCAAGAAGATTCGAGAAGACGTTCTAACTCCTCAGGGGTTAGGCTTCGCATTCCCATTCGTCGAACTAAATAGTCAAACCTTTCTTTTGGAAGGGCTTTAGTTAATAGATCGGCGAGTTGGTAATCTGTCTTCACGAAGAATAATTCAACAGTACCATTTTCGACGTACTCGTTGATGAAGTGATAGCGGACACGGATATGCTTAGTCTTTGAGTGATGAACAGGGTTGCATGATATGGCTATGGCACTTTTCGAGTCACAATACATAGGTATTTTATCGAAAGTAAAGCCATAATCTGTGAGTTGCGTTCTCATCCATAGAACTTGAGCACAACATGCAGATAGAGACACATACTGCCGGCTTCGTTGAAAGGTAAAGGCAATCTTGTTTCTTTGAAGACCATCTTACTAACTTTTCACCCAAAAATTGTGCTCCTCCGGATGTACTTTTTGTTGTAACTTGATCACTGCGTGGTCGTGATCCGAAAAGGCAATTAGATCAAATCCGGATTCCTTCGGATACCAAAGTCCCATGTGAATGGATGTCTTCATGTACCGAAAGATCCGTTTAACCTCTTTGAGGTGCAGTTCGGTAGGCTTTGCACAAACCGTGCTAATAAGCAAACAAAGAAATGAATATCCGGTCGACTAGCAAGTAAGATACATGAGAGAACCAATCATGCTCCGATATTTCTTCGGATCAATAGGTTTCCCAAACAAATCGGATCCAATTTTTGGTGAAGTTACCATTGGTGTTCCGACCGAGTCACAATTATCCATACCATGATTTTTCAAAATCTCAGTAGTGTATTTAGCTTGATTTATAAAAATTCCACGAGGGGACTGATGTATTTGTAAACCAAGAAAGAATTTTAGTTCTCCCATCATGGACATTTCAAATTTACTTTTCATGAGATTTTCAAAGTGTTTTGAAAGATTCGGATTAGTGGACCCAAAGATGATGTCGTCCACGTAAATCTGAACAATCAAAATGTCGTTTTGCATTTTTGTGTAAACAAGGTAGGATCAACTGTTCCTTTGGTGAAATTGTTTAGGATAAGGAAAGAGGAAATTTCGTCATACCACGCCTTCGAGCTTGTTTCAATCCATAGATTGCCTTTTTGAGTTTGTAGACGTAGTCTGGATGATTCTTGTCTATGAAGCCTTGGTGTCAACTCACGTACACTTCTTCTTCGAGTTCCATTCAAGAACGCGGTCTTAATGTCCATCCGATAAACCGTGATGTTTTTGTGGCCGCGTAGGCTAAGAATATCCTTCTAGTCTAGCTACCGTGAATGACTCTTCAAAGTCTATCCCTTCCTCTTGTCGTATCCTTTGGCCACAAGAGCGAGCTTTGTTGCTTATCACGTCATCTCTTCATCCCTTTGTTCTTCCATAACCATTTGAGATCAATGACGCTTAACGTCAATTGGTCTTTGAACCATATCCCAAGAGTCATGTAGACGGTATTGGAGAAGTTCCTCCTGCATCGCTTCTATCCATGCGGGATCTGCCATTGCCTCACGAATGTTCTTTGGCTCTATATTGCTAATTGAGCCAAGGTAAATGCATAAGTCGCAATCGGTGGCAAGTTGGCGTCTCGTCTGAATTGGCCTTGAAGGTTCACCAATAACTTGTTCAATCGGATGGTCTTTAGTCCACTTCTGAGTAGAAGGATACCGTTGGTTAAACGTATGCGAGTTAGATGGTTCTCGTAAGATAGAAGATGATTCAGCTGATTCCGTAGCAAACGGGTTTTCAAATAAGTCGTCATCTAACGTTGCATCGTTTTGGTTTTGGTTTTGCTCATCAACTACTGGTAGAACGGGTGCAATAACTAGAGTAGATGTAGATGATGTAGATGGAATTGGTGCATTGGTTTCGACCGTTGTAGATGCATCTTCAGTTGGTGGTGGAGGATGATTTTGAGGCGGTGCAAATGAATGATGGTTTGATGCATTTGTCGAAGTTCCACCATAGTATTCATCGAACATTAACTCAAAGAAATTCTCCCATTCGTGTTCTTTAGGATTGTCAAACGAAGTTGATTGAGCTCTTTGAGGTACGAGTCCTGAACTGATGTGTCCAGAAGTCTGTCGGTTTAAGTAACTGTCAATTGATGTTTAAGATAATTTAATGGGTTTAAAGATTATGAGACTAACGGTATTGATTCAAAGTGGGTAATTTATAAGATGGATATCATATAATCAATATATGATTATATGATGGAATTAAGTATTAAATAATGGGTTAATGGTTGAATAAGCATTGTTATGGTTATTTGGTTATATAATTAAATGTTTATCTTATTATGATAATGGTTAGGTGATTCGTTATTTTTGTAGCAAATGGCAGTTTTAAAATTTATATTCCCGATTAAGAATCAATCACTACTTGAGGACAAGTAATAATCAATCTTCCGGATGTCGTATTCCTAGGCGAGAGATGAATTGAATTTTATGTTTTTGTTTGTTCGTTGTAAACGATGCTTGATTATCGTTTTGGTTTTTGTTTGGTTTTGTAGGCTAATTTTTAAAACTTTTTATACTAATAAATAAAGAAACTATTATAAGAGAGATAAAAATTAAACTAATAGCAAATAATACAGACTAACAATATATGATAAAAAGCTATGCTTGTCAAGTGTGGTGAAAAGTTCATTAAGTGTGGATTTTTCCTTAAAAGCACTTATGTAATTAATACCCGTCGAAACAAATTATTTCCTCACAACATTGGCTTATATTGAAAACAATTATTTTTCGAGGTAAAAATTAGTGGACTTTAAATAATTAATTATACCAACGGCTTTTGCCCGTTAAAATAACCAACTACTCAAATCATCGATTATCCGAAATTATTAATTAACAACCTTTAATTATCCGTTTAAAAGTAGATTTTTCTCACAACGTTGGTTTATATTGAAAATCCTACTTTTTATCTAGATAAAATCTACTTGGTTAAATAGTTAAAATCCTTAACGGCTTTTGCCCGTTAAAGTTTCTATATATCAAACCAAGTAAACCAAAGGCTACCAATTAATAATCTCTAATATTCCACACTAAATTTCACAATTCACCAATCACTTAACAAGCATAATAAAAATCTACTCACTAATAGTCATAAGTAAACCAACAAAGATAATAATAATAAGCTCAACAAACATCATTTTTCCACAAGCTAAAAGAGAAAGTAAGGAAAATAGAACCCGATCTACAATACGAGACGAATAAAACCACCCGATTTTATAAACTTATCAAACCCTAAAGTTTACTTCTTTATAAGCTTTAATAAAACTAAATATTTAATAAAGTTTGTGACTTTATTAACTAATTAGCTTATTAAGACTAAAAAGCTTTAAACTTTAGTTAATAAGTAAGCTTATAAAACCCTTAAGCTCCTCGCCTTAGGTTGGAAATGATGAGAAACTAAGCAAGATCACAACTTTATCAAAGATTAGAGAATAAGCAATATTATGGATCAAATAAGCTATGGAAAAGCTTATTAATCTAAAAAGCACTAAACTTTAAACAAAATAAGCAAAGAAAAAGCTTAAAGATTAGATCCAATATCCACCCAAAACTAAGAGGTTCAAATCCGAAGATTAAACGTGAGTTGGGTATATTTAAGGACTAGATCTAAATAAATAAGCTAGAGATAAGTTAAAAAGATTAAAACTTTTTTTTTATTTCTTTTTTTTTTTATAAAAGAAGTTGAAAAAGAAAATAAATCTAAGTAAATAAAAGAGTTTTTGAAAAGAAACTAAAAATAATAAGTGCTTATTGAATAAGCTATATGAAAAGCTTACCCAAAAAAAGCTAGTCTTTTATATCTAAAAATAAGCTATAAGGAAGAGCTTATTCAAGATAAAAAGATATGTAAAAAGCTTAAAGTGAAAAAGCTATAAGAGAGCTTATCACTAAAAAGCTAATCTAATAAGCTACAATAAGCTAATAAGCTAAAATAGATTATTAGATAAGAAAAAGAAAAAGAAAAGAAAGAAATAGATGAAAAGGAAATAAGCACTTAAGTAAACTCCATAAACATCATTATCATTAATAAGCAATAAATATTTGGTACAATAAGTTTTTAAAAATAAGCTAAAAGCTTAAGCAATAAGCTAAAGAAAATAAGCTACTAAAACTAAAAATAAAAATGAAGTGTGTGAAATTAATGTGTTGGTCTCTTCTCTCTTTCTCGGATCTGGTGCTCCTTGTATTTATAGCACATTTATCAATCTCGAATCTTCCTATAAAATATCTCCTCGGATACCATGGACACGTGGGACGCAAGTTGACGGCTGGAAATCAAGGTGGAGCAAGTGGTATGGCAGAAAACATCACGCGCCTAGGTGGAATTAATTTAAGCATGTGATGTTCACGCTAGAGACAATAGCAATTCATCAAATGTAATCTTGTCACTTGCCACGTGGATATGGACAGCAGCTAGGACTTGCAACATGAATGGGCTTGTGATGCAAAAAAAAAACGAAATATAAAATAAATATTGCCACAAGTGGGATTGGAAGTCTTGACCTCTTGCTTGAAAAACATGCACCCAACCATTAGACCAAGAGCCTTTTTGTGTCAAGTCTTTTGCATTTAATTCTTTTTAACCCTCTTTCCTTGATCCAATTTTAGCCATAATCTTTAAAAATATTCTTCGTTCGAGCTCCGTTTAATCTTTCAATTTTTCTTCTCTTTTATCGATGCTCCAAATAAAATAACCACTTGACTCGATATTTAGATCTTTCCAATGGTGTGCTCGGATAATTTTTGCGACTTCTTTTGAACTTCGAAAACATGGAAATATAGTTGAAACTCATCCTAAAAATCACCGTTTTGCTTTGTTTTCAAACCCTTGTACCTGCAAGACATAATAACACATATACAATATTTTTGCAATATAATTTGACATATTTAATGGTTATTAGTCCGATTTAGCATATTTTTAGCTATAAAATGATGTGTGTTTTAGCACTCATCAAAACACCCCACACTAAAACCATTGCTGGTCCCACACGCATTGTTAACTACACACGTAGTGAAAGAAAATCTTTTAAATCCCCTTAACTAATAATCCCTCACATCAAACAAGAACAGAAAGATGTTTATCAAGAGGTACAAAAATCTTTATCTTTGAAAACGCCCCGTTTTAGACCATTTTATTTTATAGATATATCATTAAGCACTTCCTTATTGCGTGACGGTTTGTTGAACTTTCATGTCGATCAATAACTCCAACATTTTTCAAACGACACGTTAGGATCACAAAATAGGAAACACAACACAAGTGAAGTGACCATACGGATAGAATACATCGTCCCCGATTTTTCACAAGTCCCCAAACTAAGCGTAAAATCGAAATCATTGTTAAATATGATTTTAGATGCTAACACTACCCATGGAAGTTACTTGTGTAATTACCTTTTGCTCCCATTTTCCTATTTTCCTCTAGATTTTTTATTTTTGGTGAGAATTTCTTCAAGTTTTTCGTTTCGATAATTTTTATTCCGATAAAGATACAAAGCTAAGTCGATAATTAGTTATCCATCTTCCCTAGAAAATCATTGCATACAAGAATGAGGTCCACATCAAGGTCCTAATTTCACACGATTTAGGGAGAATATCCTTTTTATGGCCACCGAGACAACTCATCTGAGTCAGAGACGAGGCTTTATTTAGACATCTCCGGATTCAAAGTTTGGCTTAACACTTATTTCAGGCACATTTGCATTTTTGCAATTTAGGCCCTTGGTCTTTTCAACCACTAACTCAACGGGATTACCGTTTTATCAGAAGTCTTATTATGACTTTGGATTTTTCTCAACCTTTATAGAAGTCCATGACAACCGGGGTACCGTCGGACATAGAAAACTTTTATGGCTTTGGATTTTTCAACTTTAATACATTTGGGCTTTATATCATGTTAATTTTTGTGCCAAACTCCAAACCCTACGGCTTTTATAACAATAGAAACAATAGCGGCAAACTATCAGGAATCAGTTGTCTATTACACCGCAACACCGACAGTACCTTGATGTGTACCCAACTCTCATGGGCAAGGATTTTCTAAAGAAGAATAAAGAACTAACTATCGCCAAAAACTCAACATCTCTAATTATTTATTCACAGATATGGGGAGAAACAATTTTGTGGGAACAAAAAGCCATAAGTACCTTCGATGGGCTCTAAAGAGAACCAACTACTCCACGCTTAGCATCTAAACTCATAAGTAACTCTATCATTTCTCGATCTTCCCAAATTTAAAATCCCAAATAATGAGATCCGCGGATGCTTAGCCGATAATTAAATTATCTATGGTTAAGGGAACAAGCTAGGGCTCAACACGTCTGGTCAAGTCAGAATTCTATTCCTACCCCTCACCGTGGAAAGTCAACAAGGTGTCAAAACGTATATTAATTTAGCAAATGCTTCGTCTAATTAAATCAAGTTATGCATATTTAAAGTCACTCAGGGAAACTTGCAAATCCTTAGTCTTGTGAGCTAGAATTCGCTTTTTATAGCTTCTTGTCTAAGAGACTAGCAAACTTTTCAATCAAAAAGACTAGCAAAAGCTTCAAAATTTTTGATTTTTTTTTTTTTTTTTTTTTAGGTTAAAAACGGGGTTGCATGGGGACCATACAAAAGCAGAAAAAGTCATATTTCGATTGAAATCCACCCCACACTTAGAATTGAAAAAGGCGAATGTTTTAAAAAAATTCTAAGTGTGAAAGGTGAAAAATCATTTTAATTATGACAAAGGGTTATCCCAAGATATAACATATAAATGATCAGAGACCGAGTGTTGGAGGGTTTGAAAACAAGCACGGAGGTCTTCTCGATCATAGGGATTCTTCAAGCAAAACGGGAACCTGCAAACACACATGGAAAGAAACAAAACCCGACACTAATCTACAACACACTTATTAGAAAATAAAAAAGATAGATAGATAGCAGCGGGTTGCCTCAGAAAGCGCTTGTTTATTAACGAGTCACGAGCTTGAATCGCCCCCAAATTAGTTGTCCATGGGGGAAAGATGGAGATCTGGGACATCCAAGGTAGGAATGTCCCTCCATGGTAGTGCTTGATCCGATGCCCGTTTACCTTAAAGTTTGGACCATCGGGTTGGGATAACTCGACGGTCCCATAAGGAAACATTTCAGTAATAGTAAATGGGCCGGACCAGCGAGATTTCAACTTGCCCGAGAAAATCTTCAATCTAGAATTAAAAAGAAGAACACGGTCACCGACAAGGAATTCGGTTTTGATTTTTCATCGTGTATCTTCTTTGTCTTTTCCTTATAGATCAAAGAATTCTCGTAGGCTTGATCACGAAGTTCATTTAATTCATTCAATTGAATCTTTCGGTGATCACCCGCAGCTTTGAGATCAAAATTTGTCCATTTCAAAGCCCAGTAGGCTTTGTGCTCGAGCTCAATGGGGAGATGACAAGCTTTTCCGTACACGAGCCTATAAGGTGTACACTCGATGGGGGTCTTAAAGCGTACGGAAAGCCCATAAAGCGTCATCTAATTTGTCCGCCCATTTAGCTCGATGCTCACCTACAGTACGTTCAAGAATTCTTTTTAAGCCACGATTGGACACCTCCACTTGACCACTTGTTTGAGGGTGATACGAGGTAGAAAGCTTATGTTTTACACCATATTTTTCCATAACTTTGGAAAATTGATCATTGCAAAAATGTGTACCTCGATCACTGATTATGGCCCTAGGGGTTCCAAATCGGGAGAATAATTGTTTCAAGAATTTTACCACAACTCGGGCGTCATTCGTGGGTAAAGCTTTGGCTTCCATCCATTTTGACACATAATCGGCCCATTTAGTATATACTTGTTCCCTCGTGAAGACGGGAACGGCCCCATAAAGTCTATGCCCCAAACGTCAAAGATTTCACAAATTTGGATGGAATTTTGAGGCATTTCATCCCTTTGTGATATTTTTCCTTGGCGTTGACATGAGTCACAATTTTTTACCATGTCATGGGCATCACGATAGATCGTGGGCCAAAAGAAGCCAGAATCAAAGACTTTCTTGGCGGTGTAGTTCGGGCCATGATGTCCTCCTGTGGGACCATGGTGACAAGCTTCTAGAATATCCATAGCTTCTTTCCGTCCACACACGCCTAATAATTTGATCAGCACAGATTCTAAACAAATAGGGGTCATCCCATAAATAATGTTTAATATCTTTGAAGAATTTTTTCTTTTGTTGGGATGACAACCCTTTAACAAGCACATTACCTGCTAAGTAGTTTGCAATATCGGCAAACCACGGGGGTTCATTTTCATTTTAAGAGAAATCATATTCGTGGACTCGTGTGGAAAATTATCGGTCATTTCCATATCGAGATCCCCTTTATGAGGATTTTCGAGTCTACTTAAATGATCAGCCGCTAGGTTCTCTGCTCCTTTTTTATCGCGAATCTCGATATTAAATTCTTGAGGAGGAGAACCCATCGGATCAATCTCGGTTTAGCGTCTTGTTTAGCAAATAGATACTTTAAAGCCGAGTGATCCGTATACACTATTGTCTTAGACAAGACAAGGTAAGGACGAAATTTCTCAAACGCATACACCACCGCTAATAACTCTTTTTCCGTAGTGGTGTAATGTATCTGAGCATTTGATAAAGTCTTACTTGCATAGTGTATAGGCTAAAAATATTTGTTCTTTTCGTTGCCCAAGACCTCCGATAGCAAAGTCACTAGCATCACACATTACCTCAAAAGGCAAGTCCCATTCGGGGGCAACAAGAATGGGAGCTTCGGTTAATTTCGTCTTAAGATGTTCAAATGACTCCATACATTCTTTAGAGAACATAAAAGGAGTATCTTTTTCTAGTAGATGGGTCATAGGCCGGGCTATTTTAGAAAAATCTTTTATGAATCTACGATAAAAACCGGCATGACCCAAGAAACTTCTAATTCCTTTGACCGTGGTAGGAGGTGGTAATTTGGAAATAACATCTACCTTAGCACGATCCACCTCGATACCATTCTTATAAATCTTATGGTAGGGACGATACCCTCTTTAACCATAAAGTGACATTTCTCCCAATTTAGCACAAGATTGGTGTCTTCGCACCTTTTGAGCATCATGTCTAAATGGGAGAGGCAAGAAGAGAATGAATCCCCAACGACCGAAAAATCATCCATGAAAACTTCCATGGTTTTCTCAATCATATCATGAAAGATCGCCACCATACACCTTTGAAAAGTACCCGGGGCATTGCAAAGACCGAAGGGCATTCGACGATAAGCAAATGTCCCATAAGGGCAGGTGAAGGTGGTCTTTTCTTGGTCTTGGGGATCAATGGGAATTTGAAAGTATCCAGAAAATCCATCAAGAAAGCAATAGAACTCATTTCCCGCTAATCGTTCTAACATCTGGTCCATAAAAGGAAGAGGAAAATGGTCTTTTCTTGTGGCCTCATTCAACTTCCTATAATCAATACAAACTCGCCAACCCGTAACTAGCCTAGTAGGTATCAACTCATTATTATCATTCTTAATCACCGTCATATCTCCCTTTTTGGGTACGGCGTGAACGGGACTAACCCAAGGACTATCCGAGATAGGGTAAATCAATCCGGCATGTAGAAGTTTGATAACGCTTTAATGACTTCATGAATTTTTGGATTTACCCTTCTCTGATGTTGGACAGCAGGTTTAAAGTCATCTTCCATCAATATTTTATGAGTGTAAAAATTTGGATTAATGCTCTCGATGTCGAGAAATTTTCCAAGCGATTGCTCGCTTATGAGACTTTGAAACCTTGATGAGCTTGTCCTTTTCTTCACTCTCCAAGTCTTTAGCGATAATTACGGGTAACTTAGACGTACCCTCTAAAAAAGCGTACTCGAGGTGAGAAGGTAAGTCCTTGAGTTCTAGCTCAGGAGGTTCTTCCATTGAAGTTTTGGTCTTTCGGTTTCAACTTTTTAAGTTATTTTGGAGGGGGATCTTTGGTAACATCATCATTCAATAATTGTTCAAGAAAAAGAATATCCCCCCTCAGAATCGTAAATACCATTATCAATTTCAGGTGAAATTGAGTCATCGAGAGCAAGAAGCGTCGGTCTCCTCCAAGAGAAAATCACTATCCCGAAGGGGTTAGAGACGGGGAGAGAGAAGCGACGGTAGCATCAGAAGAGGGAGTGGGATCGCCACTCATGGGGTTAATGGACTTTTATACGTTCAACACCTCATGAAAATGCTCCTCGCAAGAAGTGTCAATGACATCGATTCGATTGACGGATTCTTCTCCTTGCGTAAGAGGATATTTCGCGGTTTGAGCAATACTTAACACCAGTTTTTCATCCCCGACTCTAATAGTCATCTCTTCTTCTTCTACATCGATTAGAACACGAGCCGTTTTTAAGAAAGGTCGCCCCAAGATGAGGGGGACGCGAGGGTCGACATCATAATCAACAATAACAAAGTCGGCGGGAAAGGTAAACCTCCCTACTTGCGAAGACATCCTCGGCTATACCGAGGCGGTATGCAACCGTTCGGTTAGCTAACTCAATCGTCATACAGTGGGAGTAAGATCACGGTAATGATAACTTTTTCCACAGTAAAGAGGCATTAGATTGATGCTGGCTCCTAGATCGGCTAGGGCCATGCATCTCTCTATCTCACTAAAATCGCAAGGAATGAGGAATCTGCCAGGGTCTCCAAGTTTCTCGGGTAACTTTTTGAGGAGGACCGATGAGCAATTCTCATTGAGAGGAGTATTCACCAATTCAAGAAGTTTCTCTTTGTTAGTTAAGAGATCTTTTAAAATTTTAGCATATTTTGGTATTTGAGCTAAAGCTTCGAAAACCGATATTGATGTGAAGTTTCTTGAACATTTGCAAGAACTTGTGGATTTGAATATCAGATTTGTCTTGAAGCTTATCCTTTTTCAACCTCGATGGATAAGGAATTGGAGGTTGATGAGGATTACGCTCAGGAATCTCATTTGATTTAGGAGAGGCGGTAGGGTGGTTGGACAACCGGAGGTGGGACTCGTGCGGTACTTCCGGACATGAATCGTGCACGGTCCATGGTAGTCCGGGTCTCGCTCCACCTCCTTAGAAGAAGAAGTAGGAGGAGGAGGTGAAGGAGATGAGGGTCCAACCAAAGTAATACCACTTCGTGTTGTTATAGCTTTCATTTCTTCCCTTGGATTTGGTATGGTGTTGCTAGGAAGCCCACCTTGATTTCCATGGGAAAGTAATTTAGCCATTTGACCCATTTGTTCTTGCATTAATTTCATTGTAGCCTCGTGATTTCGATTTAATGCTTCTTGATTTCGGGTTTGAGTTTCTTGTTTCAAGATTAATTGTCTCAACAATTCATCCGTGGAAGATTGAATTGGGGCTTGATTTGCATTTTGAGGTTGAAACTGATTTTGATTAAAACCGGGCCTTGATTTTGATAAAATCCTTGGTTTTGATTATAATTGTTTCCTTGATTAAAATTCGGTCCACGGTTGTTTTGATTATAACCTTGATTTTGACGATTTTGGTATTGATTTTGGGTATTCTTGTTTTGATTATTTTGATTGTTTTGATTCAATTGATTTTGATTTTGATTGTTCGGTTGATTGAAACCGGTGGTCCAAGGTAATTGTTAGAACGATAGCTTAAGAGATTTCGGTTTCCTTGATTAAAGGTCCCCAAGTAGCATATATCGTCCTCTTGAGTGTAGCCACTGGCGACTTGACACTCGTAATATGGATGTGGACCACCACAAGTCTCACGCTTTTGATTCAATGCATGAACGGGATGAGAAGGTTTTTGCATATTAGCAATTTGTTTTCCCATAGCTTCTATTTGTTTGGTAAGAGCGATTAGGGCGTCATTTTGAGATGAACTACCACTAGCACTCGAAGCTTGGGGTGTGTTCCTTGAAGTACGGACCTTTGCTTTGTTTTCTATGATTGTTAATGCTTCTTGGGTGTTTCTCATCAACAAATTTCCACCCGCAGCTGAATTGAGTGAATCTTGATCACTTTGATTCAACCCATTGTAGAAAGTATCAATTTGATGAAGGGGTGAAAATCCGTGATGAGGACATTTAGCTAGAAGCTCCTTGAAACGTTCCCAAGCCTCACTAAATGCCTCCCCGAAGTTTTGATGAAAATTTGTGATGGCATTTCGAAGATTTGTTGTTTTTAGGGAGGAAAGAAACGATTCACGAACTTGGAGACTAAGCCCTCCCAAGTTGTGATGGAGCTGTGGAGGTTCCTTTTCAAGCCAAGTCCGGCGCAAAATTCCCTCAAGAGAAAAAGGGGAAGAGAATCAATTTTATCACATTATGAGGAACTTGATTAATCTTTAAAGTTTGTGTGATTTTTGTGAATCTTTTGATGTGTGAGTGTGGATCATCATTCTCAAAATCATGGAATGAGATGCTTGTTATTAGATTTAACAAGCCGATTTTAATCTCAAATTGGTTTGCGAGAATGGCGGGCACGACGATAGCATCTCCAACACCTTCGATAGGTGCTTGGAGAAGCTCCTCCATCGGACGGAGTTCGTGACCCGCATTTTGATGAAATGGACCCGCGGGGCGTTCTTGATTGATGTTTTGATTATTATTAACCATATTAAGTTTTTCAAAATTAAATAAATGTGAAGGATCACAACGATTTCTATTACAATTAATCTTTGGGATTAGTTAAAGGAGAATTTAATTGCTTTGAAGAAGATCGAGTGCTCATGCACTAAAAAGAAAGTGATTTGAAAAATATTTTTGGATTTTTTGAAAATATTTTTGAAAAAGGAAAATATTTTTGTGTTTTTGAAAAAGTTTAATTAAAAAAAATATTTTTGTATTTTTAAATTTTTTAATTTTTTTTGGATTTTTTGAAAATTTGCAAAAATTAACTTTTCGGGGAGAAAAGGTTCTTCAAGGCACCAAACTTAAAACAAAACAAAAATAATCGTAACACCTCTCCCATGGCAAATACCAAATGCTACCGATTCGTTATTTTTTGTAGCAAATGGCAGTTTAAAATTTGTATTCCCGATTAAGAATCAATCACTACTTGAGGACAAGTAATAATCAACCTTTCGGATGTCGTATTCCTAGGCGAGAGATGAATTGAATTTTATGTTTTTGTTTGTTCGCTTAAATGCGATGCTTGATTATCGTTTTGGTTTTTGTTTGGTTTTGTAGGCTAATTTTTAAAACTTTTTATACTAATAAATAAAGAAACTATTATAAGAGAGATAAAAATTAAACTAATAGCAAATAATACCGACTAACAATATATGATAAAAGCTATGCTTGTCAAGTGTGGTGAAAAGTTCATTAAGTGTGGATTTTTCCTTAAAAGCATTTATGTAATTAATACCGTCGAAACAAATTATTTCCTCACAACATTGGCTTATATTGAAAACAATTATTTTTCGAGGTAAAAATTAGTGGACTTTAAATAATTAATTATACCAACGGCTTTTGCCCGTTAAAATAACCAACTACTCAAATCATCGATTATCCGAAAATTATTAATTAACAACCTTTAATTATCCGTTTAAAAAAGTAGATTTTTCTCTAGCGTTGGTTTATATTGAAAATCCTACTTTTTATCTAGATAAAATCTACTTGGTTAAATAGTTAAAATCCTTAAAGGCTTTTGCCCGTTAAAGTTTCTATAAATCAAACCAAGTAAACCAAAGGCTACCAATTAATAATCTCTAATATTCCACACTAAATTTCACAATTCACCAATCACTTAACAAGCATAATAAAAATCTACTCACTAATAGTCATAAGTAAACCAACAAAGATAATAATAATAAGCTCAACAAACATCATTTTTCCACAAGCTAAAAAAGAAAGTAAGGAAAATAGAACCCGATCTACAATACGAGACGAATAAAACCACCCGATTTTATAAACTTATTAAACCCTAAAGTTTACTTCTTTATAAGCTTTAATAAAACCAAATATTTAATAAAGTTTGTGACTTTATTAACTAATTAGCTTATTAAGACTAAAAAACTTTAAACTTTAGTTAATAAGTAAGCTTATAAAACCCTTAAGCTCCTCGCCTTAGGTTGGAAATGATGAGAAACTAAGCAAGATCACAACTTTATCAAAGGTTAGAGAATAAGCAATATTATGGATCAAATAAGCTATGGAAAAGCTTATTGATCTAAAAAGCACTAAACTTTAAACAAAATAAGCAAAGAAAAGGCTTAAAGATTAGATCAATATCCACCCAAAACTAAGAGTTCAAATCCAGAAGATTAAGCGTGAGTTGGGTATATTTAAGGACTAGATCTAAATAAATAAGCTAGAGATAAGTTAAAAAGATTAAAACTTTTTTTTGATTTTTTTTTTTTTTTATAAAAGTTGAAAAGAAAATAAATCTAAGTAAATAAAAGAGTTTTTGAAAAGAAACTAAAAATAATAAGTGCTTATTGAATAAGCTATATGAAAAGCTTACCCAAAAAAAGCTAGTCTTTTATATCTAAAAATAAGCTATAAGGAAGAGCTTATTCAAGATAAAAAGATATGTAAAAAGCTTAAAGTGAAAAAAGCTATAAGAGAGCTTATCACTAAAAAGCTAATCTAATAAGCTACAATAAGCTATATAAGCTAAAATAGATTATTAGATAAGAAAGAAAAAGAAAAGAAAGAAATAGATGAAAAGGAAATAAGCACTTAAGTAAACTCCATAAACATCATTATCATTAATAAGCAATAAATATTTGGTACAATAAGTTTTTAAAAATAAGCTAAAAGCTTAAGCAATAAGCTAAAGAAAATAAGCTACTAAAACTAAAATAAAAATGAAGTGTGTGAAATTAATGTGTTGGTCTCTCTTTCTTGGATCACGGTGCTCCTTGTATTTATAGCACATTTATCAATCTCGAATCTTCCTATCAAATATCTCCTCGGATACCATGGACCGTGGGACAAAGTTGATGGCTGGAAATCAAGGTGGAGCAAGTGGTATGGCGAGAAAACATCACGCAGCTAGGTGGAATTAATTTAAGCATGTGATGTTCACGCTAGAGACAATAGCAATTCATCAAATCTAATCTTGTCACTTGCCCGTGGATATGGATGACTAGGACTTGCAACATGAATGGGCTTGTGATGCAAAAAAAACGAAATATAAAATAAATATTTCCACAAGTGGGATTGGAACTCTTGACCTCTTGCTTAGAAAGCATGCACCCAACCATTAGACCAAAAGCTCTTTTGTGTCAAGTCTTTTGCATTTAATTCTTTTTAGCCCTCTTTCCTTGATCCAATTTTAGCCATAATCTTTAAAAATATTATTCGTTCGAGCTCCGTTTAATCTTTCAATTTTTCTTCTCTTTTATCGATGCTCCAAATAAAATAACCACTTGACTCGATATTTCGTGATCTTTCCAATGGTGTGCTCGGATAATTTTTTGCGACTTCTTTTGAACTTCGAAAAACATGGAAATATAGTTGAAACTCATCCAGAAAATCACCGTTTTGCTTTGTTTTCAAACCCTTGTACCTGCAAGACATAATAACACATATACAATATTTTTGCAATATAATTTGACATATTTAATGGTTATTAGTCCGATTTAGCATATTTTTAGCTATAAAATGATGTGTGTTTTAGCACTCATAATTAGGATACTTAGAGAGATCGATGATGATGGTGATGATGCCTTGAATTGCTTAGCTTGGGGCTAAGGTAAGTAAAACGACGCTTACATGCTATTATGTGGATTCTAACATGTATAGGTTTATGTGTATGTTATATGTTCATAGTAGAAGGAATTAAGGTAGGATGGACCTAGTATTACTATAGGTTGATCTTAGTTTGTAAGCAAGAGAAGTGGCTAAAGTGATGGTGGATGTTCAATGTTATGAAAGGTTAGGTATTTCGATGTTCTACGTTATGTAAGGTTATGTTCTCAAGTAATATGATGATTTTATATGTTCTAATGCTTACATGTTATTTGATATATATAATGACATGTTATGTCTTTTACTTACTAAGCCTTGTGCTTACGGTTTAAGATGTCAATGCTTTGTAGGCCCACACGTGATGGCGATGGTAAGTATCAGATTAATGCTTATGGATTGCTAGAAGGAAGTAAGAAGATTGGTAAGAAAGTTAGGAGCTAGGCGATGTACAAGGCTCGTTGTCAAAGTTGTTCCCCGGAAGTTTTAAATGGGTTAAATGTTTGTAATGTCAAGTATTTGAAATGGTTGAAAAGTCATTTTACAGGTCCTAAAGCATCTTAAAGAGTTATATTTAAGTGGTGTATGCAAACGGGTCAAAATGTGTGTTTGGCATAACACTCATTACTTTGTAAAGCATGTTTCCGCGGGTCATTATAAACATATTTATATATATATTTGATGTTTATAATGTCCTAATAATTTCTGAAAGTTTTGGTGTTATTTCAAGTTGTAGAAGTCGTTTTCCGGAAAATGGGTCAAAAGTGCATAAAAAATGTATGCAGAAAAGGTGAGTTTGGAGTGCAGAATGAAATTTCGTTTTGAAACCGAAATTTGGAACCAAAACTCCAAATTTCGGTTTGAAAGTGAAATTTGAAACCAAATTTCGGTTTGGTACCAAAATTTGGAACCAAACACTAAATTCGGTATGCCAATTTCGGTATGGAAGTGAGAAGCTGATTTTGTGGGTTTTGAAAAATCATATCTTTTTAACCGTAAGTCGTCGCGAAGTTCGTGCCACCCGTCATTTGAAGGTAATTGAGTCTAGTTTCATTTAAAAATAGTCTCAAGGTCTAGATGTTTATATATTTTTGTCAGACTAAAATACACCGTTGGTCCCTAAACTTGGCGGAAACAGCGTTGGGACAAAACTTCGGCCTTTTCATCGTGGGGAGTCCAAACCTTGGCCTTTAAATGCCAAATCAGCCCCTTTGACCAATTATCTGTTAGTCAAAGTCGTAACTTCCTCATGTGCCTTGCACATGAGGGTAAAATCGTCATTTCATTGTTTTGGTTTATCACCCTTCATCTTCATCTTCTCGTGTTTTTAAACTGATTCCGGTGACCTTAAACCCAGAATCCGGCGACCAAAAATTATATCATGTGTATCATTCTTTTTTATATCAAACTTTCATTGTAGTATGATATCTACAACTGTAATTAACTTGAAGATAGTGGTGACCAAATATTATAACACAAAGCGACATATTCTTATGGTTCTTACCTCATGGTTTAGGTTTTGGTTCTATTCCCATCTTTCCAAGGTCTAGAAGTTACTTGGTCATCTGTGGTCAAGATTGCTCAATCTTTATATCGAGAGGGACCTGGTAAAGATCCATTTAGACGATCAAAGACACCAGTCAAATTTCTTCTGGTGGTTCATACACAAGCAATTATTACCATTTTCATTCATATTTTAATTTATTTCATGTTATCAACCACGATTGCATAACATAGAGATAGAAAAGAATGCTTGTAGCGGGTCTTTGGGGCAAAAGGCATGTTTTGAAAAGCGGGTCAGAACAAGTTAAGGTCAAATGAGTTTGGATGGGTTGACCGACCTTTATTTATTTTCTCAATTTTTGTGAATTTCATGATCGATGAACAAAAAGTATTCTATTTACACAATTTTCTTTTCACACACAAAAAAAAGTATATCTAGAATATGGTTTTATGGGGAACTTTTGTATCAGAATCATTATTTATATATGAAAAGATACAATTGATTTTATGGACAACTTTGTGTATCAAAAACATTATATATACTTAAAGAAATTATACATTGTATATTAATAGAAAACTAGTAAATCACCACAGTTCTCACTCCCTTCATGTGACCCAACCTCCTACCTAATTTGGCCGACTTGGTATTATTATGAATTAAGATCACACCCACTTTAACCCATTTTGTAACATAAGTAACCAAACACTTGCACCAATCGGGTCATTAGAGTTACTTTAAAATAACTTTACTATTGTTGCTTGACATCATAACCAACTATGATCCATCAAGATACTGGTTTGATCCTCGAAATCCCGTCCACGAAAATCCGAATAACTTACATTTTAGGGTGTCCCATATTAATTGCGACATATTCTTTCTGTCGAAACTTGAACTTGTAATTACAAAGAATGCTCACTAGTCCTATATTTACATTAGTTACATTTTTTCCTATCTTTTGAATGAATAACACTAGAAGAATCAACATTACTATTACTTAGCGTATTGTTTTACTTCATACGGACTGCATAGGCAGGCATGGAAGGGGCAACTTTATCGAGGAGCGATACGCTTTTATATGTGATCTTGGGGAAGAACTTGCACCTTGAGACAACTTCGTTCTTTGTTGAATCGTGGTACCATTAGAGTTGATGAGCTTACTCTTGTTTGAGGCATTGCTAGTTCTGGGATTATAGTGTATGTTTCTTGTATAATTGATTGGGAAAAGGTAAGAAAATACACCATCAATAAATGTTTGAAAGTTTGATATAAAAAAGAATGATACACATGATATAATTCTTGGTCAGGATTACGGGTTTAAGGTCGCGAATCAGGTTTAAACATGAGGAAGATGAAGATGGAGGGTGATAAACCAAAACAATGAAATGACGATTTTACCCTCATGTGCAAGGCATATGAGGAAGTTAGGACTTTGACTAACATAGAATTGGTCAAAGGGACTGATTTGGCATTTAAAGGCCAAGGTTTGGACTCCCCATGATGAAAAGGCGAGTTTTGTCCCAGCGCGATCCGTCCTACCAAGTTTAGGAACAGCGGTGTATTTTAGTCTTTTGTCAGTTGTAAAAGAGTGACATTAGGTCGGAGTTTTCAAGTGTACTTTTTGTGTAAAGTTTTAAATTTTTAGTCAAATCGGGCATGGGGCGTAACACCTAAACCAACACACACTACAACACCTTAAACACGCCATGGAACGACATGTAACAACACCTCGGAAACTAAGAACCACACCATAGAAAACCCAAATAAGACACCATCATGTGACAGTTTGAACACGACAACACAACAAATGCAAAAATCAAATACCACGCAAGTGTGACAAATGCACTAGACCTGCGCAAGATGGAAACGTCATAAACACCATTCCATAGTCGGTACCGCGGCTAATACACATAAACTCAAGGTGCAAATTTACAAAGAACCTTAAGGGCAATAGTTGACCTTAATATCGGAGAGGTTTTAGTATGAAAATTTTTCCTAATTCTTTCTTGGAGTAATCCGAATAAGTTCATTGTTTTAAGTTTTCTTTTATCCCTTATTAAATGACTTGAGATAACTTTCTCTTTTGCTTGAGAATAACTTTCTCTTTTGCTTGAGAACTTAATTGTTGTCTTTTTTTTTTTATTTTTTATAACAACCCGTAATTTTTCAGACTTATTTTTACATGGAATTATCCTTATTTTTCATTTACGAATTTTTTAAACTCATTTAAATTGAAAAATATAAGTTATCTCGCTCAAAACGTGAAAAGCATACCTACTTAGCGCACCACGGCACGCAGTAAACTTCGATAAATAACTTGATTGATTATTATATCAATTACGTGAAACTAGTCATGTGAATACTCGTTTTTATTGGAAAAATTATTTTAAGCATAGCGTCGTAATTTTCGTGAGTTAAATCGATCGTTATCAAGCCTCGCGTGTCACGAATCTAAATATTATAAAAGATTCCATAAATTACATAATTAATCCCTGGACTAAACTTTCACCCGCCGCACTAAACTATGATTATTGTCACATTTGGCCTCTGTGGTTTGATATCACTATATAAAGGCACATTTAGGGTTTGAGATCATTATAACAACACACACTCATCTCTCTACGCATAAACACTTTCGGCCAGTCACAGGCTCGGAGCCAAGCAACTGGCGAGGCCACCACCACTACTCCAACGATGCCACGGGTTCAAGGAGGTTCAAGGGTGATTGTTAACGGGTTGAGGCGAGGTGCGCTTAGGGTTTGTTAGTAGTAGCCACTACCATCACGCCATACCACCACTCCATCTTCTCTTTCTTTTCGTTTGTCAGATGATCTAAAACCCTTGTCACTCTTATTTTGTTTTAATCCGATTAAAACCTTTAACAAAACACATGCAGAAGAACAACTAAAACAAAAACATTTTCATAATAAATCATGTGGTAAAAATGTTTAAAAGGGTGTTTGTATGTTATTAAACCAGTCAACTCACTGAGTTAACTTAGTGAGTCAACTCGATAAGTGAGTCAACTCACGAATCGTCCTTGTTTTTGTGCTATGTTCTTATTGTGGTTGTATTTGGTTTAAACCCGATTAGAATTGAGTCATGACTTCGTTAGGAGTCATGGCGTTGATTACATTTTCTTGATTTGTGGCCGTGTTGATATTGCATTTCCTTCACGTGTTTCAAATTCATGATTTTGTATATTTACGTATCATGTAAGCGTTTTGATTTTGGATAAGATATGTCTTGATGGGTTTATTGGGCTTAACAACCCATTAGTCAAGCGTTTAGTTATCACCTGGGCCACAACCCACTAACAAGTTAAGGGTGTGTTTTAGTTATGGGCCTAGCCAATAGTAGACTTGGTGTGTGTTTGGATTAAACTGTTGGACTAAGCCCATTGGGTTTTGCAATAGTTTATGTATTATTATTTTATTGTTTGAATTTTATTTTAATTGTTAATTATACATTTATCAGACTAACGTGTTTTATCTTATTTTGACTCGATGGGAAGTTTCGGAATGCTTTGGTCAAAATTTGATTCATTTGGATAAAATAAACTATAAGCAGGACTAAATACCTATTGGACATAAACTATTCGGACAACTGGATTGTTATTGGGCGTGTTGGACTATGGGACTTGAGGCGGTATAATATATTAGACTCATGGCAATCTAATATATTAGACCGTCTGAGGACACAGTACAAGATTAATAAATATGAAACTAATAACAAATATCAACAATTATTAAATAAAAGTATGGCGTTTGGATTAACAAGCCTTGAACACATGATAAACTACAAACTTGTTGGAAATATTATACTTGCAATACGAGGTTTTACTAAGTCGATAAATTGGGAATATTGGATAAGCGGATGCGCATGCGATTTTATAAAACTTTCTAAACTTATATTTTTAAAAAAATTCCTTTTATTCTTACAAAACCCGATAAGAATCTAAATGTATGTTTTGTTATTAACTACGGTTTTCTAATAAAACCAAATTAACTTTTCTAAAATATTTGGGGATTTTGGGTAAACCTTTGAAAACTTGCCATTGACTTGCTTTCTTGACATAATTCTTTGTCTTTACTTCCTTGACCTCTTCCTCGTCATTATCTTCTCGACTTGAGTTCTCGTCAATAATTTATTAACTATTCTTTTACTACTTTTCTTTTTAATATATTGGGATATTTATTATACTTTGGCATGAGTTACATTTTGAGTTTATACTTTCTTACTACCACGCGAAGCGTTGATACTAAACTTTTCTTACAAGTAATAACACAAGACTTTTTACAAACATTGATACGAGTATTCCATGAAAACTAAGACACTTTGTCTTTTGAAAACTTATTTACTTCTGAGACATATTAAAGGATAAGCCTCATACTTATTAGGTTGTGCCGATCCCATACCGTTGTGCTGTGCTTATTGGTACTTTGTGCACTACTCTTGATCTGTTGTGTTTTGCTACTCGATACTAGTTGTGATATTTTCATTGCTTCATTTTGAGTTGAGTTCATTTTGAAAACTTATTTACTTTCTGAGACATATTCTCGGATAAGCCTCATACTTATTAAGTTGTGGCGATCCCATACTTGTTGTGCGATGCTTATTGGTACCGTTGTGCATGTACTCTTGATATTGTTGTGTTTTAACTACTCGATACTAGTTGTGATATTTGCGTTGCTTCATTTAAAGTTGAGTTCATAGCCCTACATTTACTCATTTAACTATTTTATAAATTAATTTGGGGTGAAATACACGCTACCGCTTTTATTATGATCACATTTGTTTTGAAAAGCTGTATTCTAAGCGAAAGTAGTATTGACACTAAGTACCACTATTTCCGCAAAGAAGTTTCTTTATCATGAACTAGTAATCACTTGCCGATTGAGTCTTGCGAATGTAGTGTCTGAGCCTATAGGAATGGCGTAACCAGCTTGGTTGGCGGATAGGCAACCCGCGTAGTATATTTTGAGTTTCCTAGGTATATGGAAAAATACCTAGCGAGGAAATTGACACTATTATATTATATCAATATTATTGATTGTACGGTTAGCAGCTTTGAGTTTCATGAGTTTAGTGCAATAATAACTACTTTCAATTATGGGTTATGCGTATTTTATCTCTTAAGTTGAAATCTTTGTGATCAAACTGCTTTATGCTAAACTATGGATCCACTCAGCCTTTGTGTTGACTTTTTAGCGTGTTTTATCTCCGGATGTTTGATCTGCTTTGCTGCATAACTTACTTTTGAAGGCGCTTATTAGCATGGTCATAGATTACTCGACATATATATTTGGGACCACTTTACTATGGGATGTATTTCACACAAATTTCCGAATGATGTAAACATTATACTTTTAATTATGAAATTTCTTAAAGGTAAATCCGTTATTTATCTTTGTGTGTTATGATACCAATTTAGTTGCACCCATGACTTGTATGCTTAGATGCAACCGATTTTGAGGTGTTACACTTTTATCCATCATCGGGGAGTAGAAACATGGGTTAGCCGGAACTTGGTCTAAACTCACAATTTGGATCAATAGAAAGCCGCTTCACGACATCACCACTGTGTTGTCTCTCATTACGTCTGTTCCTTTAAAATCCCTATTCTTACATCCCGACATCCACATGACGATTCGATTTTCGTGATTCCTTTTCATCTGCTAGAGCATCTTTTGTGAACTCGAGATCAGACACCCTATCCTTAATGAAGTCACTTTTGTTGACCTTGTAAGTGTCGAATTTGCTTTTGGTTTGCTCCAAAGATGTTGGGGTATAATACAACAAGCTGACGCGTCAAATGAAAGTTACCATGATAGAGTAGAATAATGTATCCACATTTATTTTGCATAACATGATTTTAAAAAGATCAAAAGTTTGTATACATGAGTATAGCGAAATGTAGGGTGGATCTGGCACCATATGAGGCAAGAAGGTGGGTCGACGGATGTGATGTCCATCGTCGAAATGTAAAAAGAACTTCGTGAGAGAAACACATACTAGTCTCCAACTAGACATTATGGAGCATCTTTTGCAAAAACATCTTGGAGAACAAGAACAAGATTCCAAAGAAGATGAATAAGATTTGTAATTCGTATATTTTTAAATTCGTTATGTTTTTAACTTTTGTATGTTTTTTATTTTATTATGTTTTTTATGTAATAGACTTTAATGAATAAATTATTATTTATGAGGTGATGTTATGAAATAAAAAGTAGTTAAATGGTTTAAATTGTAATTTGTAAGTTTTAAAATATAAGTGAGGCAAAAAAATGTGATGTTATGATTGAGTTATGATAAGAGGTGTTTTTTTTTTTAAGGTTGAAATATTAAAGGTGATGTGTGTAGCTTACTTAGCGGTGTTAATAATAACTCGAAGTTACCATACCTTATGCGCTTACATAAACTAAAGTTTAGGGTAAAATCATGTGTGGCAAGTGCTACACGTCGCCAACACTTTGGATCATCCTTGTTAATTACCATAAGGTTTGCTGGTTGATTTGATGGTTAGAGCGGATATTGAAATAGCTCCTACTTGTTAAATTATACCTCTGATGGAAAGCTAGATCCAAGTAGGATGAAGAAAACAGATGCTCTAATAATTTAACAAACAATTCAAACCACAACCGGTAAAAGTTGCTAACCTGCTTCATTTTGTCCAAACACAAAGACCACAAATGCCAAGTGTGTGCAAACATGCATCATGCAATGCTTACACCTCCACCGCACTCTTTGCAAGGTGGCATTAATCCGTGACAAAAATACAGAGCCATTGCGCCACATTTTCACGCCACTCACCCTATAAATACACTTCACCACCTCACCTTAACCATCATCACTTATTCACTTGTCTCTTCTTTCCATCATTAACCATGGTTGCTAAAAAAGTTCTCCTAGGTTTCTTCCTTTGCCTTCTTGGCACAACAACTGTCTTGGCCACTACACGCTCGACTCGTCTTGGTAGTGGTCCGGAGCTTTGTAACCTTCAGAGACTACGTACAGCACAACCGGCTCAAAGGTTTGAGTTCGAAGGTGGTTCGATTGAAACATGGGATGAAAATGATGACCAGTTTCAATGTGTTGGTGTTGCTCCTTTGAGGACAACTGTTCAACCTAACTCACAGCACTTCCTAGCTTCCAGCCGTTCCCTCGTCTTGTCTTTATTGAACAAGGTATATATGTTTTTAACTTGAAACAAAACAATACTAATATTGCTAGCCCAGACATAAACAAGGGATTACACGTAGGTTTAGTCTAGGGTTGATACATATGGTAGTATACGTTGTGCTTTCCGTAATTTACTATTTTTTGTTCAGTTAGTTTACAAAAACTATATTTTAAATCACTAATCATATCAAACAAATATATATCATGTGATTGCAGGTGAAGGAATTGTGGGAGTACACTTCCCAGGATGTGCCGAGACATTCGACACAGGAGTTCAAGGACAGCAAGAATCCACACGTCGCACAGGCAGCCAAGGACAAGAAACACAAGACTCTCACCAGAGGGTCCACCGTTTCAAACAAGGGAGACATCCCTAGCTATTCCTGCTGGCGCTGTTCATTGGTGCTACTGACGGTAACAGAAGTTTATTTGCTATCGCCATCAATGACCTCAACAACCCACATCAAATAACTTGACATGCAATCTAGGGTACGTAATTTAGTGGCTAATCTAGATATAAACTTCAAATAGAACATCATACATTTTACAATACAATACAACAAAAAAAAGGAAAATCCTTTACTGACACAGATAAGAAGTCATTGATGGTCCAAATTTATTTTGAGTTATAAAAGTGTCAAAATATATTATCCCAATTTAGTGACACAGAAATGATGTCACTAATGTGTAAAATAAATGGTTAGTCAAAAAATGCCTCTGCGTAAATTCCCCCCTTTAGTGACAGAGATAAGAAGTCACTAAAGTCAAAACTTATGGGAAGCCATAGGAGTGTCACAATACATAATCCCCCTTTGTAACATACACATGAAGTCACTAATGGTTAGGTGTCACTGTAAATAATATTACCGGACATCATACATGATACAAGAAAATTCCTCCTTCTAGTGACACATATAAGAAGTCACTAAGGCTCTTCTCACTGTGTCAAATACCAATATTATCTAAATGCTGACTATAAAAAATACTTTATTTTTTTTCTTTTAAAATTCGCCTTATTGTTGAATGATGAAATTCCTCTCGCGATTTGATGTTCATTTCTTCATTTTTTATAGATCACAAATACATATGAAGACACCTTAATTGAGCGTAAGCTCAGAATCGAAACTTAAGCCAACTACTTAAACCTATCATCATACTAGATATATGTATATATGAATTAGCTATCCTGTTAATGTTAATGTGGTTTTTTTGTCTTTCTGGTATAGTTGTTTTACCTTGCTGGAGGACTATCAAGCCAACACATTCAAGGACAACAAAGACAACAAGGGCAACAAGGACGCCAGCCCTTCCAACAACAAGAAAGCTTCAACTTCCAAAACATCTTTGCTGGCTTCGACACCGAATTGTTAGCAGAGTCCTTCAACTCCGACCCACAAATCATTAGGCAAATGCAAGAGTCTGGTGAACGTGGACTCATTGTTAAGGTCCAACAGCCCATGCAATTTGTCACCCCTGAAGAAGAGCAACAACAATGGCAACCACAGCAAAAAAGACAAGGTCAAAGAGGACAACAGGGTGGTGGTGCATCAAACGGTCTTGAAGAAAAAATATGCAGCTCTAAGATCTTGTACAACTTGGATACCCAGAGAGAAGCTGATATCTTTTCGCGACAAGCTGGTAAACTTAACATGGTTAACGAACACAAATTGCCTATCCTTTCTTACTTGGACCTCAGTGCCGAAAAAGGCCACCTTCAACAGGTAATCAATACATCAAATATGCGTGAAATATACTTGCTAAATAAGCAGATACGCACTTTTACTAGACACGATAAAATCACTTATAGGAAAGTACATAATGTCACAACTTGTTGCAAAGCGTGGATAACTCAACCTGGCAATATAATGCTTACCGGTTTAATATCACAACTTGATAGGACATAGTTGATTAAAAAGGTTGCTTGTAACACTATTTATGTTGTCACCTTTACATGCAGAATGCATTACTCTCACCACATTGGTCGATAAATAGCCACAGCATCATCTACGTGCTCAGAGGCGATGCACAGGTCCAGGTTGTGTCAAACAACGGTGAAGCCGTGTTGGACGAGCAAGTGAACCGGGGTGACTTTCGTGTGGTACCACAGTTCTTTGCTTCAACTGCTAGAGCCGGTCAAAACGGATTTGAGTGGGTAGCATTCAAGACCAACAAGTCTCCAATGAAGAGTCCAGTCGCTGGGTACACATCTGTGTTCAGAGCAATGCCTCTGCAAGTGATCACTAATGCGTACAAGATCTCACCGAGCCAGGCTCAGAACTTGAAGACTAACAGGGAGACCGAGAGTATTTTGTTGTCACCACAGTGGACCAGCCAACAAAGGTCTTAGAGTGTCTACCATTACAATGGTGTTTTTCCTAGTTTGTTTGTTTGTTCGGAATAAAAGTGTATGAATAAGGTCAGATATAATGATATGACGCAGTGGTTTTGTGAATAAAATCTGGCCTCCTAATTATAGAAGTTCCCTTTATATTCTTATGCTTGTTTAGTAAGGTTTAACTTTTATCATTCAAAAACTAAAATTTTGAATGAAAATCTTGAATAGCTCAGATGACTATAGCGTGTGGCTGTTAACCACAAGGTCGGAGGTTCAAGCCCTCCTTCTAGCGTTTTATTTATTTTTATATTTTTGATTAGAAAGTTATTGTTTGCTATCATAAGACCAAATCCAATTTTTGAAACAAACAATGTTTTATCAATCATACACTTTCTTTCTTAGCGTTACCAAAGTCTTATCGCCTAGTAGTAGTGTCAAAGCCACCATAATGGTGGCTGTCGTTTCATCAAACCTCTTTCTGTAAAGGATTTTGGTCAGAATAATGGTGTTTGGCCGTAAAACAGGGTTTTTTGGCCGGAATTCCAGAAATAATTGGGTTTGGTCGGGAAATGTGTATGACAAACAGTTGGATGGTTCGTTAATTAAGTTGAATTTATTAGCCTACAGGCAAGTTGATTTACAAGATGACTATGTACCATTGTTGTTTAACCATTTTGATTTCAAGTTTTAATAGTGTTTGTGTTAAATGCAGATATATTGTATAAGAATAAGTGATTAGAATTTTGGATTGCAACTTGGACTACAACTTGATTGTAACTTGGTTTTGGTATTGTCATGAATGATGTCATAGTTCAATAAATTTGCCAATGGAGTCTGGCTCATTTCGTTCATTTCTACATCTCCTAAAGAGTTCTTGTGTGAGAAATCTAAAGAGTTTGTAATATCTCATTGATGATGTACCCTTGAGCAGTTTGGCGGACACCCTTCGAGATGTGTCGAAGCCCTTACGTATGAAGGCCCAAGTTAGGTCTCTGAATGTTCGTTGGCGTCAAACCATTCGTTACCACGAAGGTTACCTACGGGGAATTCGCATTCGAAGCCTTAAGCCCTTGCGAGTCGCGGTTGACGAAGGAACAACGGATAGAGGATCTTCCTGACTTGGTCAAACCCACGATCTTCCTCTCTTTCACGGCTTTCCCGCCAAGTTTGAGAACGTGGGTCACTAAGCCCTAGCGGTTACCCACAAACATGGGACGCCCCCATGTTCTCCGATATTTTCGCAGAAGGTGCCCTCAAACCTATTTCTTCCACTATATATATATAGGTAGGACGGGCAAAAGATTATGGTAAGCTCACTTAACACTCTATTCTTTACTCACACTCATTTATATCACCATAACTCATACTGTACCTCATGGGAGGTGGTTGTGAGGGTCCAACCCTGGCGTAATCCCACTTAACATAGTGTCTTTGTATTTCTTATCCTGGTGAAAGACAATCTTGGTGGAACACACGCACCTCTCTAACCGATCACCATTGAAGCACAGTAGTGCAATTTATTGTACAATCAATGGCCATCCGTGGGATACGCTACTATTAGTCCGTAATCACAAAGTCTTAACATGGCGATTCTGCGGCTACTTTTCGACATGGAACCGGGCGAGAAGATACACCGG